>ML685795.1:10713915-10778957 GCA_007922175.1 Pelusios castaneus
AGGTCCCCCTAGCCCCTAGAAGTCGATCTAGGCATCCAGTGTGGACACTCTAGGTCGACTTTGTAAGTTCCCTCCAAAGTCGACTTAAAATTTAGGTGTAGACTCACTAAGTCGACTTAACGTCAATTTAGTTAAGTCGATTTAGCTAAAGTTGACCTAAATTTGTGTAGACATAGCCCATGAGCTCCACATATACCAACTCACTCAGACTGTTCTAAATGGACTTATTCTCATTTCATTGGTTATGGATCCAACTATTATTAAGAGGAGAAGGGACAAAATAATGCATCATTCCCCTTTTCAGCGATTTGTCCTCATAAACATGGAGGACAGGTAGACATGATGATACCTATCAGATACTGATAAACATCTGTGGGTTTGTAGTTCAGCAACATACATTGCTGGAAACCCTTTTGATGAATAAATGATTCCAGTTGGGGCTGAATTGCATTGTGCAACCTGCCCTGAGTAAAGTAAGTAACAATATATATAGTATGTTGCCCTAGAAGCAGATCAGGATATGAATTGTGACTCAGTCATAGTTTAGTGTCTGGTTCACCCTTGGCTGTAGTAGGTACATAATCTGTTGCCAGTCCTTTACTATTTACTATTATTTCCTATTTGGACTATTTTAGTTACCCAAGTTGGGACGCTTTATGAGGGCTTGATTATCTTAGAGGGGTGCTCATCATGTTCTGAGAATTAGGCCTCCTTCAGGTGCCCTAAATTGGGCACCAAAAATGGGAGGACCTAAAAATCTCTAGTCACTTTTTAAAATTTTAGGGCCTTATTCTTTCATAATACTATGACCTCTTCATTCAACTTGCTTCTTGGAATTTTGGCTGATAATCCCTTGAGACTGTGTGGCAAAAGTTGTATCAATGATCAGTTCTGGGCTTCGAGTTCCTTCTATTTTATATTTAATAAAGGGAAAAGAAACAGAGTCAAAAGAAGGAAAGAATCTGCAATAAAAGGGTGTACGTAAATGATATAATGAATTGGTCTGTATTGTCAGGGATCATTTAAAGCCAATGAACTTAAGATCAGATAGTCAGTCAGGGCTATAATTTATACCGCTATATGTGATAAGACCTTTGTGTTTGTATTAACAAAGGAGGCATTAAACAATAGTGTTTTTTAAATTTTTTCCCCCTACCAGGGAGAAACTCAATTTTTCCCCCATGAAGAAGGTGCTAATTTGTCTGACAAGTTGTTGGAATCCCAGCATGAATGAGGTATCTTGATGTTTCGACACTGTCATGCTGAATGAAATATACTTTTAATGTGTAAATATTTAGTACATATCCTATATCTCATTAGGCAGAACAATATAAACCACATGTAGGCAAGAAGGGTCGAAAGCCACGTCAATTCAAAAGAAAATATCTTTTAAGTTCTATTAAACAAACAAATACCTTGCAGTTGTGAAATTCTTAAATCAAAACTGCACTTGATCCATAGACTGATTCATGTTCTAAAGGTCTGCCAAATCTAATGCCCAATGATGTATTCTGGATTATAGTGCTGTGTTTCAATTCAGTCTTAAAGTTCTGTTATTGGATGCAATTTCAGGAAATATGATCCTTCTTAATAAATAAGAGGAGTTGCTGATTGTAAAAACCTCAGTGGCCTATTTTCTAAACATTTTCTAATGCTAGATTTAGAGTTTTAAAAAATAGAGAATTATAGAAATTAACAATAAATGTTTCTGTTGTGGAAAATCTAAACTATTTTCTAATTGGAATTGCACATCAGTTAGGCATGAAAAAGAAAGCTGAAGCCTCCAGTTGTATTTTCTATTTTGGAATGTAAACAAAAATCAGGCCAGTGAAAAAATGCAGCATGTTTTTTAGAATTGGCAGAAAATGATGTGTAATTGTTAGGACTCCTAGCTCATGAGCACTTGGAAAGCTCGGTGGTAGTGCAGATAAAGCCTAGGTTCTAAAACAGCAACACTAATGGTTCCCTACCACTTGAGTTAAAGGAGTAATTTGATAGCTGTCAGCAAGCCACGGGCTTTTATACTTAACAGGCTGGCCAACAGAAGGAGACATGGTCTTGGCCACATGTACACATAGATGCAATATAGAATTTCTCTACTTCATGCAGAGAGATTTTCATCTTCCTCCTTTACAATGCAGCTCAAAGGCCTGAACAGAGGGCCAGGACCAACTCTAATTGGCTTCAAGCTAGTGTGTAGCTCATCACATTTCTGGTCCTCTTCTTTTACTTTCCTATAGACACCTAGCTTTGTAGACATTTGATTATATGATTCTGAAGGGTACGATTAATAAATACCCAGCGAGACATTAAATATGTGGCAAAGAAATCTATATCCTGAGCAGGGCATAAGGCATTGAGTTTTGCTCAGAGGAAGACCAGTCTCAGTGTTCCCCTTTATAACCAGCCAGCACCACCGTCTGCTGCAGGCTGTCGAGTGAGGCCATAGCTCCATATCGGACACACACCTCCCTGCTACTACTGGGGCGAATCTCTTTGGCTATGTCTACACTTGGCCAAATAAGATGACTTTGCTAAGTTGACTTAACAAAGTTGACTTTAAGTTGACTTTGTTAAGTCAGCTTAGCATGTCTACACTCAAAAATTAAGTCGACTTAAAGGGGACCCTGCCAAATCGACTTAGAGCATCCACACTGGATGCCTAAGTCAACTTCTAGGGGCTAGGTGGCGGGGGGCCACCCCTTGCCAAGTGCCAGGGGGCTCAGCATTTGCCCCATTGTACCTGGGTACAATGGGGGCTGAGCAGGATGGGGACACTAGCAGGGCATAGGAGCAGGGTGGGCAGGGCTCTGTCCTGCCCTGAGGGGGGGGGACATGCCAGGCTCTGCCTGTGCCAGTCACCCTGGCAGGGAGGGCAGTGGGGAGCTCTGGAGCCCTTTAAGTCAACTTAAAGTCGACTTAGGGCTAATCTGCATCTACACGGGCTAAGTTGACTTAATAAAGTCGACTTAGCCAGTAAAGTCGACTTTAAAGTAGGTTTTATAAAGTCGACTTTAATTTTCCTTAAATCGATTTAAGCAACAGCTTAAGTCGACTTAAGGAAAATGTAGTGTAGACACAGATTAAATTAAGTCGACTTAAGCAAGCTTAATTTGTAAATGTAGACGCACCCTTTCAAACCTTGTTCCTTGGGGAGCACAAGGAATGCTACTGCACAGGAACACCAGGGGATGGTCTGTGCTACTGTCACACCTGTGTAGAGGAAAGACAACAATCTAGCCCTTGACACTTTTTGCCTAATTTTCCCTGTCCTCAAATCCTCACTGTGACTTAAGGTGTAATGTCCTGAAAAGAGAAGGGAACAATAGCTCTAGGTCACAACCTAAGAAGAATGAATTACTTACTTGTACATAAGATCCCCATGTGAAATCTTGGCCACACTGAAGTCAGTGCCAAGACTCTGATTGACTTCAGTTGGGCTAGCATTGATCCTCCCTTCAGGGAAATTAGGATAGCAATTGTGTCCCATCCCACAGGAGACCTGTGGTGATAAATTCATTAATGATGGCAAGAGGTATGTGTGACTATACTTCAGTGATACGGAGCAGAGTCATATAAGTACCTTCAGCGAGTGAGTGCTATTTTTCTTGCATTGACAACATAAAATATATTTGTTACAGAAAAAAGAAACCAAAATCGAAGACTTAGAACTACAAAATGGGAAAGGATTTTCAAAATGAATCAGTTGTTTTGGTGCCCAACTTGAGACATTATAAAGAGTCCTGAGTTTCAAGGGTGGGTGTGCTGCACTTTCTGAAAATCAAATCTTTTTAAAGCCTCTCATATTGAGCACCCGAAAACTGAGCCACCCAAAACACTCAAGTCATTTCTGAAAATCTTGTCTATGAATTTCTGATGTTAAAGGGAAGTACATTTTTACCTCATACAATTGAGAAATTATTTAAGAGGCTTCCATATGCAAAGACTACCCTGTAATGTTGACAAGATGCATAAAGATTATGTGCATCTAGATACCAGTTATGCTATTTGTATTTAAAGAGTTATCTAAGATCTGAGTTTATGAATTTATGCAAGCTGGTTGTCTAGGCTAGATATGTTATAGATATGTTATTCTCCCACCCTCACCCCCAAATCTCTTTTTGAACAGAAACTTGTAAACTCTGACTCCCTTCACAGCATGCCAGCTGTGTGTTTTAATGTGCAGCCAAAACTCCAAGTGTCTGAATTCCATTTGTACATAAAATAAATGAGGGAGACACTTTTCATTACTATTTATCCAAATTACACAAAAATCTGACTAATATGGTATGTCAGGCTAGTTGGAATGCAGCTCTGTACTGGTGTACACTCATTCTTTCTGTTTCTTTTTCTAAACACTGACCCCTTTGCACTGTTGAAACTCGATGACTTGTAATCAATAGCCTGTAAAACAATAAGGTCAGCAATGCGAAGATTCAGATTTTCTGCCTCTGAATGTAATAGGATCAAGACTAGTGTGCTGAGCCATTGAGGTGAATCTGACCTTACCTGACTGACTGATAAAAGAGCAAGACAAAAGAAAGCTAGAAGAATAACTTAGTACATGTAGAGCCATGAGTACTGCATCAGTGCACTGTATTTAGATATGGGAGTACTGCTGAATTGCATGAAATTAGTAAATCCCTCATTTTGTCAAATATTGAATCACTAGCTACTGGATATCAGCATTTTAAACCATATTGCATAAACCTTGCAAAATGGTCATAAGCATTTACTAGGTACTCATAAAATCTGTCTGCCAAAATTTTATAGCAGTAAAAAACAAATAAAATCAAATGACATTTTGTTTAACAGTAAAATTATATCTGTTCTGGGAAAGTAGAATTGTACCAGGCTTGTATTCAACTGCCAAGAGGTGCTAACTCCAGAGGTTGCTGAACTGAATTTCATAATAAAGCAGGGATCAGCAGGGTTCCCAGATGTGACTGAGTGCAGTGCCAGGTAAGCATGTTACATATGGTACAGAAACCGAAATCATACTCACCCCATAATCTAACCTTCCCATCTCTGAACAGAAACAAAGTTTGCTAATATCTGCCTTTCATTGTGGTTTTTCTGAACCCCACAATACTGCACACTGGCTTAATCAGACTTATGTTCTCCTTTCTTTTATAAAATAAAACAGGCTTAAGAGCAGCAGTTAATCAATGAAATGAGGGAAAGGGGCAGATTTTCTCCAAATTCTGACAAACCTGTTAACATATGTTTGACTTATTGGTGTGCTGAGTTATTCAGAAATGATTCATATAGTTAGCAAAATATTCTGTCTTCTGGTATATAAATGCTACTGGATGAATATGTATTGGATTAATCTGGATATCAGGACTGGGACAGTGGGACAGGATTGGTGCGGGAGGCCTGGCTTGGAGTAGTTGGTGTGCCTCACATCAGCACTGGTTTGGCAGGACCATGTGGGGAACATGGAACATTGTCTGCTCACCATATGATTTCCAGCCAGTAATATTAGAAGAGCAAGGTGAGTATTCACCAACAATTTATATTTTGAATTTAGTCCTTTTTATTATTTTTAAAAAAGATAGTCTGATGACAGATTATGATATCAGAAAATATAGCATCTATTCAAAGTTAGATGATTAATGTTTTATAAAACCATCTTTCATCTAACAGATTGCTGGCAAATTGCTCATTGTGTGAGTTCTCCAAGTTCATAGTCCAACCTGCAATATGATTGGACACACCGGGCATATACTATGTTTCTGTTCCCTGAGTGGATGCTTATAACTCTTAAATTCAGTTTACCATATGAATAGTCATGACCATAAAATGTGTTTGCTTTCCATGGTCATTATGTGATGGTCACTTAAAATTCATTGTTTTAGCAAATTAGCTGATTTTCAACTATTTTGCTTTAAACATATTTTTATGATTAAAGCACTGATCTTGCAATGAGTTCTGTACAGATACAGGGATCATCCATCCTTCTGGAGCCATTTTTACAAGCATTTCATTAGAGGCTTAGGGGTTAGTTTTATTTTCTAAAGCACGTAATTTAATCTTTAAATTCAGAGGGAATTAGCTACCCTACTAAGTCACTTTGATTACATTTTTTTAAACAAAGTTGCTAAATTTTAAAAAATAAACCCATGCAGAGACTTTCCTGAACTTGCTGTTAGTGTCCAGTTCAGAAAAGGGCGTGTAACTCTGTGTCTACACCAACAGAGCTGATCAAGAAATCAAAATTCCTGTCCTGTGGGAAATTTCAATATTTTGACATCTGTTTTCCTTCTAATTAAAAGCTGAAATAGTGAAATATTTTAAATAACAAAGTTTCAAAATAGTTCCATTTGAAAATATTAAAACTTTTTTTTTTTTTTAGGAAAATGACTGGCAGATTTTGCTGACATGTTCAGGATTCAACTGATAGCCGAATTTGGGCTCAGGAAGGAATTTTCCCCCAGGTCAGATTGGCAGATTTTTGGGGGGTTTTTTGCATTCCCCTGCAATATGGTGTATGGATCACTTGCTGGTTTAAACTAGAATAAATGGCAGATCTCTGTAACTTGAAGTCGCTAAATCATAATTTGAGGAGTTCAGTAATTCAGTGACAGGTTGTGTGTTTATAAAACGGGGTGGGCAATGTTCTGAGATCTGCAATGTGCAGGAGGTCAGACTAGGTGATCATGATGTTTCTTTCTGGACTTCAAGTCTATGGGTCTATTTCAGAACCTTTTCTTTTGGTTTGTCAAACTAAACCAAAACTTTTCATTCTGGCTCAATTGGACATTGATCACTGTCTGCCTGAGCTGCCATCATGCCTTACAGGAACTGCAGTTAAGGTGTTTCATGCATTTTTAGGCACTTCCCGAAATCTCACGCTATTACTTTCCTGATTACTAAAGCTGCTTGGGAGTTTATCAAAATATTTTTTTCAAGTGAAAATGTGGCTTCTGAACAACTAAGTTTTCCATAGGAAAATATTTAATTTTCAGTGGGCTCTAAATACTTAAATACAGTTGAGGACCTGAGTGTAAGTGACTTTAAAAATAACCACATAACCACCATTGGGGCCAGATTGTGAAAAGATGGCACCCAAATAAGGGCCAGAGTTCAGTACCTTGCAGCTCCTATGGATTGATTTTTTTTTTAAATGAACAAGCACCAAGACTGCTGAGCTCTTTGGAAAGGCTGGCCACTTTTTAAAAGGCCAAATGGGAGCTAGCACAGATTGATTATTAGCAGTAAGGGGGGAAAGCAAGAAGCATCTAAAAGCCATTCTGTTCTAATGTGTCACCTTGTACAGAACACCTAGTGCTTTTTCAGTACACACCACTTCTTTCCATATCACACAGGGGCTTCCTTCCCCCCTTCACTGTTAGTTTATTTGCTAACTCAGAATGAGAACTCCCTCCCCACATCCTCATTCAGTTTAACCTCCCCGCAAAGCTGGACAGTTTTACTTCGAAAGGATGACAGCAGTTTCCCAACAAGGTTTAAGTTTATTAACAATCAGTTAATCCATTATGAAGTTCTCAAATGTAGAGCAGAAGAGGACTTCATGTATGTCTGCCTTTTTTTTTTTTTAAAAGAGCATTCTTAATTTTTTTTCTTTCTTCCTTCATTTCCTTCTTCTATGCTCTCTTCTCTTAACCACTGACTTATGACAGTGGTACTTCCCTCTTCTAACATACGCATCAAGTGACTCATGCCAGGAAACAAAGACCGGTCACTTACAAGAATGCTGCGTGTCTCACTTACTTAACCTTCCTCTTATCTCTTCACCATCCCTTCTCCTCCTTCTGCCCCTCTTCTCTATTTGTATTCACTGTTTCCTCTTTAAAATTTTGCAGTGATGTTAACTGCTATTTAGACTGCTAATTACACCCCCCAAATTGCCTCAGCTGCCAGTGTTTGTGGTCATTGACCACAAACATGGATTCTTGAGGAGCCAGTTCTAAGAGTGGATAGCCTGGAATCTGAACAATGTCAAGACTCCATGTCACAAATATGTGCACCAATTTTTCACTCATCTCAAATGATTTAGATTGCATGCAAGTTTGGATAGTCAGTAGGTTTGATAACTGGATTCAAACTAGGGATTGGCCCAAGCTGTCAAGCCCAGTTCTGGATCAAAGCTTACCCAGAGTTCAGAGGTGAAGAGGGTTGGATGTGGGCTTTGGTTTGGCTAGTTACAGAGCTAGCGGACAAGCCCCAAAGTCTGGATCTAAATCTGGATGTAAAGTTAAAAGTTTGAGGTAGTGTGGATCAAGGCTTGTCTCTGGCTCATCTCTAGGTCACATGTGCCCAGTTTTTATGAATTGCCAAAAGAAACTGTTTTACAATGACGTAACACAGCTGACTTCAGAGGAATCACAGTGGTGTTGCACCAAAATAACCATGTCCAGATTTAGGTCCAGAAATTTGCAGTTTACCTTCCCTCTCCCTACTGAGAACCAGGTCAGGAAAGCTTAAGTGAAGAACTATAGGAGATGGAGTATCTGCAGTCAGAGAATTCTTCAGAATGGATGAGTGCTTTTTAAGCATGGAAATTCCACCAGAGCATAAAGCAGCAGAAGCAAACACTCAGATATTTATCAGCAGGCTTGGCACCTTTGACATGTATTTCTAAGGAAGAAGGGCTTCACTACATTAGCATGCAAGATGTTCTCCTGCTATTCAGTTTAATAATATGGATGGACAGGAAACAAGTAACTATATGTAATGTAGTGTAGTTAACATCATTTCCTTGATTAAATATTTTGTGTAGAGAGAAGAAAAGAAATCTCTTCGATGGGTATTCACATTCCAAACACAGTTTTGTATTTTTTCAGATTTTACAATTTTACCAGCTACAGTCTTTACAATGAAAGATAATGTGATGATATTGCACAAAGTCTTGTTTCATTAACAGCATTCAATTTAGTAAATGCTACATTTAGATGGTGTAGTCTCCATACACAATACTGACTGTGTTGTACAGACCTGTTTCGCCCCATATTTTGTGTATCTAGGAATGTGTTGTGAAAGAATTACCAACAACAACACATATTGACTTGCAAACATTTAATCCAAATAAAGTGTGAAAATTGTTAATGTAGTAGGGGTAACAAGCAACTGAACTCAATGGATTCCGAGGTAAACTATCACACAGAAGATAACAAATGCCTTGCAAATACAGAAAATGGATGATAGTTTTCCTTGATTAAACTGAAAGATCTGATCAAGAACATTAATATGTACCTCATAAAATCTATAGGGATTATTTCATTAGGGAGTGGGAAGGAGTTGAATGAAATCATGATTTGCTTTTGGTGAAACCAACTTAAGGACTTAAAATGGATCTGTTCCCTGATCAGTGAAATAGACTTAATATCCATTTCTAGGCCCAGAATTTGAGACGTCTGTGCCAACTCCAAGATAGCAGTAACACACAAGCCTATATGACAGAAATATGCAACTCCTGTAACTTTGTTCAGGTACTGAATCTAGTTCCTGAAGTTATCATAAAAACAAACGCATGTTTGCCCTGCAGATTGCTGTTTGTATGAGTCACAAGTATAAAGGAGAAAAATTGTGGGAGCAAATATGTTGGATGAAAAATGGCCATGATTATTTGCCTCTAGAAAAAATGAAGGCCATATATGGAAATATTGGAACAAACCAAGGGCTGAACTGATTATAAGGGCACAAAACAACCTGCAGTATTTATAGTACTTATCTCATTTTTTATCAAGTGTGTAAGTCAGAAGTAAACCAGCACCCAAACAATGAATGAGAGAGACACCAGAACATGTATTTTTGTGTCCATGTGCATGATTACAGCTATGTAGCTATTTCCAACATACCCAATAGTCCATGGGTGTCTTTACCCTAGGGAGACAGGTTCATTTTAAACTTTTCCAAGAAATACAGACAGATGTCTCTGAAAACAAAACCCTGCTCCCTTCTCCCTCCTCCAAAAAAATTAAAAAACAAACCCCATCACACCACACTGGCCACATAACCAAATTCCTTAGGCAGGGGAAAGAGTTTAGCAGAATAGAAATATTTAATGCTATGTATTTCTGGAATGCACATGCTGAATTAGGGCCTCATCACAGAGAATTTTTGTTTACATTTTCAAATACAAACTTCTACCTCCCCATTTGTAGTATGAATGTAAATTGATGCTAACTGCTTGTCTGACATCTAGTGGCTATTTGCCAGCGTTGCTCTTCACAATAACAGGTCCTCTGCCCTCCTCCCCCCCAGCCCATAGCACACACACTAAAGGTATGAGCTGGAGATTCAAATCAAATTAGAAAGCTTGCTTCTTTAATACAAATATGAAAAGGAGATAAAGGAGCAGACTCTGCTTGCCTCGTGTGTCGCGCTCCATCTTCCTGCACACTGCCTTGACGGAGCTTGTTACTTAAAGTCTCTGAGTCTTTTCAAAGGCAGTAGAGCTGATATAAAACATGGAGAACACAGACAAGAAAGAATACCTCTTTTAAATCTTTTACCAGTCTGTTTTATCTGATCACTGTGTCCCTTCCCTATGGAGTACTGTCATTGGACATCCATGGAAAACCACGCTACTTCAGTTATTGGAGTGCTAGTTTAGGTGATTACCTAACTGTAGGTCGTTCTCAACAGCCAGGAACAAAAATGATGTGGAATGCAATCTTGCCAAAATCTAGGCCTAATGGGGATCATTGCAGTAGGATGAAGCATTGGTGCTAGCCTGCACATAGGGGGTAATGGGAAATGAGAACATGGCTGTTCCCCACTGCAGTGGCCGACAGAGCACGTTCAATTGCAAAGGAGAGGTCACACTACATGGGTATTACAGTGGATGTACTCTGTGGGGGCTCCAGAAGGAGCAGAAAGTTATGGGGAGTCCTGCTAGGGTAGTACAGCACTGCAGTGGTGCCAATGCAAGGCTGTGGCTTTAATGCCCCACATCTGGTAGTACTACAGTTCTAGGAATGGAAAACAACATTGCGCAAAGTGACTGTATTCTGGTCACTTACCACACAGCAATTTAGAATGGGAACATAATATTTGCATTTAATAGCAGAGGTAAATTCATCTGATAACAGTTTTACTTTGTGTATATAGTGCAAAGAAAGAACTTCTTATTCTAAAGTCACAGATAAAACAGCAGTTTTTTTTAAAGATTAATTTTCTCTTGAAAAATGTATTATATTACTAAAACAATGACAGTCCTGTGGCACCTTAAAGACTAACAAATTTCTTCAGTCATAAACTTTCGTGGGCTGCAATCCACTTTATCAGATGCATCTGAAGTGGGTTGCAGCCCATGAAAGCTTATGCCCTAAGAAATTTTTTAGTCTTTAACGTACTACAGGATTCTCGTTGTTTTTGCTATATTCAGACTAACACGGCTACTCCTCTGGAACTTATTGTACTACTACTTTACTAACCTTTTTTCCAGTATACCAGTGAAGTTCCTTATACTGTATAAGGATCTTCTGTAAAACTCCCACTGGCTTCCCATCGGCTCAATCTGCAACACACATATGCTTATGACTAACCTATTCATATACGTAAGTACACATAGGATCCTCAGTTGCTAACTTTAATAAGATATATGTAAATGTATTTTCACCTGCCTTTCAATTTCAACATATTCCTATATATAATATTTAAAGGACATGATATTTACAAACACTAGAGGAGATCATTAACATGTTAAATACCCTCTTTTAATGTTGCATGTCCTTTTCGTGTCTAATTCACAAATATCTTGAAAGAGTGAGGATGAAAACATGCATTTATGAAGATAGGATCTTGTAACTTCACAACAGTGAGTCTTTTCAAATGAAGAGCTGAGATTAAGTATGGAGAATACAGACAAGCAAGGATAACAGCTAGCAGTAAAATGTGTTTTGACCTACAGTCTTGTAGACATTTCACTAATTGTTTCCTAATAGAAGTTTTCAGTCAAAGAAATTACATTTATTCCCCTCCCGCAAGAAAATTTCAAGAAGAGATACACATCCTTGTTTTAAAGGGCATCCTGTCAAGGACAGCAGTCTGTGGAGTAGCTCTGTAAATTGTATGTACAGAACAGTCATGTACAGTATAGCTGTTATATTTCATAATAAAAACTCTTATCACCGAGGACAGATGGTTTTAGTTTCTATTCAAAAGTATGATCAGATGACAATGGGAGATTTAGGTTCTAACATTCTTGCTTGGTTAGTTAGAACAGAGGGAACCGCAGAATACTCCTCTCTCCAGCCTTGGCTGTAAGAGGGTTGGTCTGAGGGTTTGGCCAATTTCAGAGTTGGCGGGAACTGCAATGTCTGGGATCTGTGTAAGTGAACCTTTACACTTGCTCAGAGTTCCATTGAAATGAACTGAGCTCTGCTCAGACAAAAATGGCAGGCAGAGATTCAGCTGCAGGATCAGTCCCTAAGATCCCAATTCAACAAAGCACCTGAGCACTTGCTTAACTTTAAGAGTTTGCTGCAGTCCATCCGTATTCAGCAAGACAGCTTATGTTTTAAGTGAAGTTTAAACTCCATTGATCTCAATCCCTTTGCTTGATTTGGGCTGCCATCATTCTGTGCTATTTCTGCCAATGCTTTTAACAGTCATTTCATTTCAGAATGGAATAAATCTGTAAGTGGTTTAAAGGTTCAGAGTCTGGGTTTGGTTTTGGAAAACATCCCACAGTTTGGGATACTTACCGGATGGAAATGATTGGTGGACTTGACTCTCTGGATAGTTCTCTCATTTCACTCCTGGCTGGAATCAGGGAAGCTCACAAAATGCTGAAAAATAAATCCAAATGCTTTTTTACACGAAGGGGAGTCATTTTCTTCAGCTTTAGTTCATATTTTAGACAGATGTTCAGGTCAGTTTTCATTTTAGTCAAACCAGTTCACCCATCCCTATGCAGATTTGAAAATGTTCCTTATACTTGACCACATGTGGCATTAGCAGCAGCCTCTGGATTCAGATACCTGACTTATTCCCATTTATTAGGAGAATGCAGCAATATAACTATTTCACTCACTGCTCATTAATTACACTCAGGTTCCCTACAGCTCTGTTCCACAGCAGTGTCCTTGCAAATACATCCATAGCATCTCTTTGTGTACATGATAGCAATGACATGAAACTGGGAGAAGTGAGCCATTGGCATTCCCGCATCCCTTCTTCTAGGGGTCTTTTTGCTATGAATTGGAGGGGAAACAGACTACAGAAGGTGATAAAGTGCCATTAGTTTTTGATCAGCGCCAAATTCGGAGCCGAGGTAAAATTCCATGGTGGTTTCTGCAGACAAACCGCAACTGCTAGATATTGTGATTTCTGTGGCTTCTTTACATGGGGTACTATAATTCATTTTAGCAATATATGGAATTGTTACGTAAGGATGTATTTAAAATTGTCTCAGTACTGTGTAGTAGCATATTGGCTTTTCAGTGAAGCTCTCCCGCTGACGTGGAGCCCCTTGCTGGAATGTGGACTGGACCTTCCTGTTCTCTGTTTGTGCCACACGATAGTTTATTCTCCCAAGGGCTGTAGTACTTTGTCCTAATTAGGGCTGCTGGGTTTGGTGAGGAGGGGCTAGATGCTGTTTAGCGGCTGAAGATATACAGGAACTCAGACTAAATGATCTGGTGATCTCTTCTGTCCTTACCCTCTATGGCCAGGTCTTTTTGGTGGCAGTGAAATCTAGATAATAACTTGCATGTTTACAGTCAACTTCTCTACTCCCTGCAGTCACACTGCACTGGTTTGAAGGAAGAGGCCTCCCTTTGAACTAATGTTACCCGTTTGCCAGGGTGGTGTTGCAGGATTGACTTCCTGATCAGCTGACTGGCTCTTCATAGACTTGATCAGTTAAACAGGAAGAGCAAACTGATGGTGGCGAATTTGTTGCTGTCAATGAAGACCTGCCCTATGACTCTACAGGCACTATGCAGTCTAGGGCACCATAGAGAGTCACATTTAAGAGCCATTTCATTACATTAACAACAATACATTTTCATTACATTAACAGCAATAAGTGGAATATAGCATTAGGAAGAAGAGGCAGATTATATTTTATAATTTTTCCCATCCCGAGTATCTAACTTTCCCAGTATTAGAGTCTACTTTACAATTATATGCCCCGAATTGTCATCTGTCCTGGTATTTTCAAGATTGCACAGGAAAATCAGAATAACTTCAAATCTCAAAAGTCAGGATTCTAGGATATTTTTGGGTCCTGAGATCAGTTTTGGAGCTCACAGATTTCATTGAATTATGACAGGTCTCGTGACTTGATGTTTTGACATAACCTGTTGATTTCAGGTCAAAAGACTATTGTGTTCCATAACCAAGCGCTATTACAAGGTCATGACAGTTAGACTCTTAAAGGTATTATGACAAATACAGAAAAGACACAAAAGGCCTCTGCTGAGGGGTTAACCTGGCAGTTTTGAGATTTAGTTGATGGGTAGAGTAATTTTAAAATCTCAAAACTGCCAGGTTTAACCCCTCGGCAGTCATCTATCATAATCATTTACACACAAATTCAGGTGTTTTCCAGTACAGACAACTTGAACAGTCTTAATTCTGAGTTGCATTTTTCTGAGTTTAAATTATGTCCCAAGGGTACTTTAATGAAGGTTTTTGAGGCTGAATACACATACATACTTCACCAAGAAATTTAAAAAAACCAACCATTTATACATTGCAATTAAAGTGGGACTAAATTTATCTCTGGCAGATTATGGCGATATAAAAGTAAAGATTCAGAATGCATCTTCCTTCCGTTCAACAACCCCCACAAAAAACCTACCAACTACCTGTCACCAAAAATAAATAAATGTAACAAAAGCACACTTTTGCAGTCAAAGAATTGTAGTCATTGTTTAAAAGGTCTATGTTGTTCAGGAGCATCTATTCTGTATTGCTTTGAACCAAAAGGAGCACATGTTGTTGTATTGGGCTATGTTTCACAGATGTAGAAGTTCTATTTAAAACATATGTTGTTTTATATGTATGTACAGGATATGTTGTATTGCATATATTGTATTGTTCTGTACACTGTAACTGGAAAAAAGCCTGAATGGACTTGATTTTTATTAAGTTTTATACATGGCTAATCGTAATTTACTCTGATTAATCTGAACGCCAAATACTGATGCTTTATGATCATACAAAGTTTTCAACTTATTCTCTATTTTAGTGGTCACATCTGTGGATGATTAAGTCTACATTTTAATTCACTACTGAGCTTTGGAGCCACTGAATAAGAAACTGAATCCTAGCCCAGATTTAGGCTTGAACCTGAATGGAACCAAATGACTACATTTTTAGCTTTTTCTAGTAAAAATACTGATTGAAAGGAATATATAAAAATGGGAGAAAAGGGCTGGTTTGCAAAGCTATCTAAAAAGTCTAGTGCAAACTAAGGCAGTTAGTGGTAGTTTTAAGTCATGCTGTCCATTCTTGCACAGCTGCAGTGAGGGTAGATTAGGGATAAATTACTTGGCAGGCAAGTGTCTTATTTTCTATAACTCCACCCCTTTTGGCACTCTGCCCTACCATCTCCCTATGGATCTGGCTCATGTCTTACTGGCAGAACTCATGCAGCTGGCAATTTTATGTGTCCAAGAGGGATGAGTTACACAGTGGTCTTATATCTGTTATTCAGAAACTTCAGATACAGTATGTGGTTTGTTTCCAGGAACACAAACACTGGCTTACAAGTGGAGTGGTTTTAGAGATTGGGAAAGGCAACAAGAGAGATTTTAAACAGTTTAAATAAGGAATTATTTTTCATGCCTTTTACATTACAGTATGTTACTAATGTTGTGTCTTTGAGGCAAACTCCGATGCCTATTTTAATACAAAAACACAATTAATACTTTGGCTTTAATGAAACTAGTTCATAATTGTGTTCTGGAAAATGCACTGAGATGATATAATGACCAAAATCTATTTGATTTAGTCCCATATCCAGAGTCATAAACATGAATTGTTAATTTCATATTGCCCATAAGAGTGACACTGTGAATGTTTGCAGAGTTTATAGGATATCAGTTACAAATGTGATTATACCAGCCATTCCTCAGGACTGACACCAGTTTCAAATTAGAAATTGACAGCCCTCACCTGCTCCTGAGTTCACCCACAGGTCATAATCTTGTCACTTCGCCTATCCACCCATTAAAATGACATCTGTGTTCATAAAGAGACTAAGAGGGACTGTAAGTTGTTAGAATTGTTGAGGAATAAGAATAAGGTGTCATCTACCCAGATAATGTAGTGTTCAACTTTGGCCTTTCATATGTATCACCTGACTATGTTGCCAAATACAGGAATAGACAGATATGAGAGGTCACCAGTTGTTCTTCATACAACCTATGTGTACTATATTTTCAATTTACTGCAAGACAGAGAATATGGACAACTCCACAGAATTGACAAATACATACATTAAGAGTTAGTCAACTGAATTTACTTTTCTGCATATAGTAGTCCCTTGAATTCAATAATTACTGCTTACATAAGGCCCTGCTACACATTTAGTTTTTGAAAACAATCACAGGTATGTAAAAGGTAAAAATAGTGCAAGAAACCCTGCTGGAGAAAATAAAATTTTAGTATAAAATTGCTGAACTTCTGCATTGATCAACTGCATGAAATTCATGTGAAATAAATTAAATATACACCACAGTTCTACAATGAAACATTCTGACTCCTGAAATGTAAGAGTTCTTCATCATATAAGTTAATTTATTTCAATCTGATTTATCTAGTACATTTACAATTGAGACAAGTGAGAGCTAAATACCTAGAATCAAATATCTTTGAATGCTAGAAAAATTTATCTCCATATCCAAATCTGAACATTGTGACTGGTTTTTATCTCTGTGCTTGGCCAAACCAAAATTCCAGAGCCAAACATTTCTAGACTCTGGAGAAGTCAGGATGTGGATTTAAGACTTTATATCTTGGCTCATCTCTAGTCTATACTTCAGTGCTCAGCCACCATCATCATATGTAAATGTGCT
The DNA here is from genome assembly GCA_007922175.1 of Pelusios castaneus. Classification (NCBI taxonomy): domain Eukaryota; kingdom Metazoa; phylum Chordata; order Testudines; family Pelomedusidae; genus Pelusios; species Pelusios castaneus. The sequence continues at coordinate 10,730,916 of ML685795.1, forward strand.
ACAAACAGAATATTGACATTACTTTTCACTAACACTTCAAGTCAACAAGGAACTTATGATAACATATAACTTTAAGTCTGTACAGAGTCCCACTGAAATGAATGATACTACTAATTTACTTAGAATTAGGTTGAATATTTTGCTTAAGAGATGGAAAGTAAACCTTGATTTCTGACTCAGCTGGTTTGATTATAATAGCTATAAAAGAGAAGTGTATTTATAGCTGGGGTTCTTGCTATCATGCTTAATCACCTAGATTTCTCTTTTTGCTCCAGGATATATAATAAGATTGTCATTTCATCTATACTAAAGATGCTTAAGACCAGATTCCTTTTCGGTGTAAATTGGCATGGTTTCTGGCCCTTAATATTAAAGGAAACATGTTACAAGAGAAGAAATGAAACTAAATCCTTTTAATAAAATCTCATGTGGTGAGCATGGAAGATGATTATTATCCTTTTTTCCCCCTAGTGTGTATAAAAATGTTTGGTAAAGAAAAAAGAAAAACCCTAAAGTAGATTTACAGAGGCCAACACATTTTTTTTTTAATGATTTGGGTATTGATCACTTTTAATCTTCTGCTCAGAACAACCGGGAGATCTATTATAGTTTGAGGCAGCCCTGAAAAGCAGTTCTGTTCTTTAACCTGCCCCAATTCACTTGGACATATTTTATATCTCCAGGGATTCAACCACAAAGTCCATTAGAGCATCAGAGGCAGTCAGGTCAAATCAATTGTCCATACTGCAGACAAGGTAACCATCATTTACTGTAATTCTCCCCCATCATGGTAGAGGAGAGGAAAGGTTAAAAGCTGTATTACCATGAGGATGTCTCATCTATCTTTCAGTATATTGGTAATACCTAAATATCGTACATTCAGTTCTTTAAGCAATCTTAAATCCACATAAATTGGATTTAAGAGCTAGACTGGCAGATCAAGAAATGTTGCTAATGAGCTTTTCTTCAAATCTGCTTAAAAGGAGGAATGGAAAAATACCATCTTTAAACAGAACCTCCCCCTCCCCCAAAACCCAACCAACCAATCACCCCAAACCCCAACCCCCCTCCAAAACCAACCAAACAAAAAAACCTTAATTTTTCATGTCTGAAGAGATATATGAAAAGTCAAACTAAATCCTCAGTGTCAGAATTATCGGAATGACTGATATTTTGCCATCCTGACAAGTTGATATATTTATCTACAAAACAATTTGCTGTTATGTATCAGTCTAAGTTGGAAATGGTACACCAGGTCCCAAAGTAAGGTAGAAGCAATTTTAGGATGTATGTTACACACCTCAAATCTTCATAGTTCTGTAGCCCTGAGTGAGCTACACTAACTGACTACAAGAATCACTGTTGCGGCAAGCTAACCAATCTTTGCTGTGTAGTAAGTGAGGGTCCAATCTTGAGACATATTAACTACCCCAAATTCTACTGAATTCCCTGGGAGCAGAAGGTGCTGATTACTTCACAGCTATGGGTCAAGAATTCAAAGGCTGTACAGGACTAGCACTGAGACGTGAGAGAACAGTAATCAAGCCAGGCCTCACACATGCCCACTTGGCTACTATGTTTTCTAGGTTAATATTCTCTCTCTCTCAGAATTTTTATATAATCCTGAGCAGTTCTCTTTAAAGTCTTGATTGAATATATATATTCCACACCACACAAGTCTGAAGCAAGGGAACGCTTTCCCCTCCTCTCTTCAGTGTAACAGTTCAGTTTGAGTATATTAAAAAAAATCAGAATCTAGTTAATCAGAAATAGAACTTAGAAAGCCACTCCTTATGGTACAAGCATATTAAACCTATCTACAGTGCTGATGTGCATTCATGACATGTTTTGGAGAGATACTGGGTCAAAGTCAGCAGTGCTATATAATATGGTATAAATTGCAGGTCAGTAATTGAATAAGAATATCTGTGGGTTCTAACTGAACCTGGGAAAATGTATGCTCTGAGAGAGCAGAAGATATAGCTAAAGTAATGTGTGAGACTTTAAATTACAAGTTCATACACTCGCTCACATGTTAGCAGCTTTTCATCTTCTGGCCCGACCTCTTATTTACACTAATAGACTTCATTAGGTTTCCTTTCACCTATTTAAACAGACTCTCTTTCACCTATTTATAGATGTATAACTTGAAATATTTTACACACAACCTCTGAATTTGGCTCAGTGCATATCTAGTCAAATGTCTCACAGCAGTAGGAATAGGGTTGCAGTAATACAGCCCATCATAATATTTTACAAGATGTTCTCCTGGAATAATACAGCATGCCCTGAAATTAATATGAAGTCACTACTATAATGATAATATTGAATAACTCTTTACAGAGTTGAGCATTTCAATGGCTCAAGGTTTTATTAGTGTTCAGATTCCTCAGAATTACATATAATTTCATGAAAGACCAGCATAAGGAAGGAAGGCAGGGTTTCAAAGAAAATTCTCTCTTTAAAATAACACAAAAGGTGTGTGGGGTGCATTTTGCACATTCCAATGTTTTCTTTAGCCTGTAGTGCCTCCCAGACAACAAGCAGATTAGCAGTGCCCTATTTGCTGGTATATCTGCAACACTGATTCTGAAGATGATCTGTTGGGTTATGTAACTGAAACTGGAATGGCAAAATGATCAAGTGAGAATAACTGCTCTCTAGATATGATAGACACATGGCCTAATCCAAAGCACACAGAAGTTAATAGAAAGGCTGTCATTAACTTCAAGGTGCTTTGGGTCAGGAAAAGTTTCTGCTCAAATCAATGGAAGTGAGAGAGGTCCCTTGTGGCTCCCATTCCCATTGATTTCATCTCACAGGATTGCACCAGCACGTGGTAGAAGCTAACAATAGCTCTAGAATGTTGAGTCATTAAAAAAAAACCAAGGTATTTTTTACTCTGTTTCACGTATTCAATAAAGTAAATCTGAGATGTCCAGTGGATGTGTGTGCTCTGTACATTGTGCCAACATTATAAAGTCAGAGCAAACTTTTGAAAAATGAGTATTTGATTTTACAATAATTCCAGCCTACACAGCAAAACAAATGTATTTTAAAGGAAATCTGTTTAAGCAGGAAAATCACTAAGGAATTCCTCAAAGAGTTATATATAGCTTTCAACTGACAGACTTCTTAAAGAACTCCTTTTTTGTGTTTGCAGTAATTAAACTAAAAGTTGCCTTTTAACTATTTGCCTTTGGCAAGATATTTTTAGTTTAATTTTCTCCAAATGTTAAAGAGGTTGCTACAGTTAAGGGAAAGTAGTTAAGTCTTGGGAACAGAGAGTCATTCTATGGACTTACCATAAGGTAATACATTCAAATAGACATTCCTGATGTTTGTGGTCACAGAAAAGGAATAATGATTGGCTGATTGTTTTGACCATTGTAGGTGCTCTGGAGAATAAGATTGAAAGTTCCACCAAGTGGGATGTGATAGGATGAAACTCTCCTGTGAGTGTCTAAAGTATCCAGGGCTAGCACATTCCAGAAGAGTTGGTTCTAATTATGTAAAATGATGGAACAATCAGAAGAATCCTTATTATTCTGCACATTCAACACTTGAAGCCACATGCAAAAACAATACAGGGCTAGCACTGCACAAAGCTAGGCCAGCTTTATTTCAAGTGCTATTTTTGTTGTGTTGCAGAAGAATGTTTTTATGTTTAGGATGAAACAACAATATCAAGATGTCATCAAAGAATATTGATCTTTACTTGTTAAGACCACCTTACTTTTTTAAAAAAGAAAAAAAATCCATAATAATTATGAGTAGAGTTCTGTATAGCTATCAGGCACAAGGTGTTCCCTACAGTGCTATAATATCTTACTTTCCATCAAGAAAGATCTGCATGACCCACCTCTGCCTTCTTCTGATGCAAAACTCAAAAATGAACATTTTTTATGCCAGGCTGAAGGGAAACACAGACACAAACCAAAGAGGTGCAGCCCTATTTCTCTGTGACCACAAGCAACCTTATAATTATTAACAGGACATGCTTACATGGGTTGTGTATGATCAAAAAATGGGAGTTTTAAAAAGGTGTATTTAGCTCCTAAAACCAGTTTTAAAAAGGTGTATTTAGCTCCTAAAACTCTGAACTTCATTCACGACAGTTCATGCTGACCATTGCTGGCCATGACCTAAGCTGATAAACGATCTACCATGCTACTGTATTTTTCCCAATGGTTTTAAAAGTCACCTGATTCACTGAAAACTGGATCAGACAGTCATTTTGATGCTCTTTTAAAATTTTTAAAAGTTCTGGAAGTTCTCAAGTTAACTTTTGAGAAGTTGTATCCTGTGAGATGCTGATTAAAGCTGAGCTTCATGGCATTCAAAATTAATGACAGACAAATGTAGAATCTTTTGGAACTTCTTTTAAGATAAGGATGCACCTATTCAGATAAATTTTTAGGGATCAATATTTCCCTGTGTTCAAGCTCTATTCCAACCCCTCCCCCAGGCCAGGACCGACCACCTCTGCTGGCTTTATGACAGTGGGGATTTCCCTTCTGCAAAGAGAATTCTCCAAAGGCAATTTCGTTCTTGAATCCATCAACTTTGTGCCTTCTGAGTGGTGCAAAGTGAACAGATCATAGTGGACATTCTGGACTTGAAGCTTACACGAATCCCAAATCAGGCATTTTTCAGGGTGTGTATCCAAAATTGTTCTAGTTATTTCTGAACAAGTTGGCAAGCTGGAAATATGTTGAGATTATTATCTTGGCCCTTGTGCTTATGGTCAGAATCAAGATGTGCCAGCATAATAAAAGATTATTAAAAAGTTAGTTAAACTTTGAGGATTCAAAATCATGTTGTTAAAATGTAGTATATAGGTTCATTCTGGGTCAGAAGGAGATGGGTGGAAGACAGGTTTTTCCTTTGTTCATTTGAATCACCCATCCTTATTCATAATTCCCCATTAACCATCTTTCATGCTGAAATATAACTGGATTTTTTTGTAAACACACATAATCAGAATAATGGTGGAAAATATATCAAAGTGAAATATCAGCCTTTGAAAAGTCTTCCATTTTGTTACATGCTCAATTTACAGGAACGCTGTCAAATCAATTCAGGAGCAAAATTTAGCAGGTATATACAAAACACAAGAACAGTCAAGCTGTTTCTATGCTTCTATTTGTTCTCAATTGCAAATGTGAGTTCAACCCTGAAGCATTGTTTTACTCACCGGAAGATGAAATGCCCCAGAAACTAAAGTAAATAAGATGAGTTTATATTCACTGTCCAAGCTGAGAGAAATGTGAACTGCATTAACAGGAAAATGATACTATTGAAATTAGAAACATTTTTAGAAGCTTATCATCTAATTAGTAATAAAGGTAAGGAAATTAACTGGTTTCAAAATATATAGTTTTAACTAGGCAATTAATCCCTTAAATATAGCAACAGAATTAACATTAATCTTATTTTCTGTCATCTATAAAATCATAAATGTTTTCTCACAGTCACAATTTTGCCTGCATGATCACATGTTTGCCAGCAGAAGACAAACTCATAGATTTTGGGAAGCTGCTGGTAAGATACTGTTCTTTGGTGATTAGTTCATTACTAATCTTGCCGGTCACTCCAATGAACTCACGCGGCACTATATTGTTGAAAAGCACTTCATAAATTATTTACAAAAAAAGCTGAAAAGGTATTGAACATTTATAAATATAACCTCCGTTTACTGGGTTTGTTTCTCCTCTCACTTTTCTTCCTGAATCTTTGCTCCTATTAGCTCTAATTCTGTATGAAAGAAACCAAAGAAATGGGAACTCAGATTTGTAGTAATATTAGTTATAGGACTAATGGATATCCAGTAGATTTTCTTTTTTCTCTACTTCCTCTTACCTGTCCCTTTCCTAGCTTAGACAGTCTCTTAAGTATCTTAATCCTTAGCTTGGAGCCAATCGGTCTTGAAGAATACAGTAGTTAATGATTTAAAGGACAACAACCCAAAGTCTTATTTTTTTAATGCAACTATCTGGATGTCATTAATGAAAGCTCTCGACTACAGTAGAAGCTCTTTTTAGTAAAATCATTCATTTATTCATGAGATACAACTTGATTTTTCCAAACTTTAGAACCCTATGGCTATTTAAATGCACAATAAAAAAATAGGCTGTGGTTTTAGAAAAAATAGGCTGTGGTTTTATCTGTTGATTCTTGTTCAGTAGATTTGGGCTAAATCTCATCAGTGGCAGCAGGCTTGAAGATGTCACGCTGCCAGATGCCCTGATAGTCTGACACTGTAGAGAAACAATGAAGAATGAGGTTCCATAATTTATTCATCTCACAGTATAGCAGACTTATGTATTTGCATTTTTATGTAACCAGTTCTTTTTTTTAAACCAAAAAAATGGTTACAAATTGGAGTGATTTTGTAACCACTTTTACCTTTTGCAACCCTTTATCAATTTGCCTTTTACCAATTTGCAACTTTTTATTACAGTGGAGTCATACATTGTTTGCTCACCATTGAATAATAGCACTGGAGTCTTTGATGAGATACAGGTATTATGGTTCTGTGGCTGTGCAGAAGGTGAAGCACAAGTTCTATTTGAGAAATCTCATAAGGATAAATAATCTACTTAAATTAGGTTGCTTCTGCTTGAAGACAACTGAGTGTCTCTCACTGTGAAGGACTTTGTGGATAAAACTGCTCAGACTCACATTGCCAGAAAACCTGTTTCTGTGGTTTTAGGGAAATATTCCAAGGAGATACAAGGATGTTTCCATCCCCTTTTGACTTCAGTTTTTGCTGTTGTCACTCACTGAGGTACTGGAGGTGATGGTGGAATTTGGTGTCTCAACCAATGGCTAGAACCCATCCTTCCTGACTTATTAAGGCCCTCACAAAGGGATTCAATGAGAAAGTGAGAGATGTTTTTAAGGAGGCATTGAAGGGGGTGCTTGCTTTAAAAAAAATTCTGGCTATGACAGAGTTCTGAAGTCCACCTGTATCTCTTATTTGGGGGAAGATCATGAAGAATCAGTGGTGAAGCAAGCCTGGCACTATCTGGAATCCTAAAATAACTCTGATTGGACTGGTTTCAGACCTGCCTATTGGACATGGGCTTGGAAATGGTCAACAATTTCATTCTTGTGATGGATGAAGAAATAAGATATTTTAGATCTCTTAGCTTACAAGGAATTGTTGATTTTTCTGCTGTCCCTAAGTGAAAGTGGATGGAATTTCTTTTGATTGGCCTTCTCTTCTTTTTATTATATGGTTTACACCAGAGGGTAGAATTAAACTATTGTTCCTCCAACTCAGGGGATTTCACATGAAGGGTGGTTTGTGGTTTTGTGTGTTTTATCCCCATATCATATTCAACATGTTTGAGGTCATTGGGAGAGTTTAGGCAACATGGATATAGTTCAATTCAACATGAGGATCATATCCATCTTTATGGATCTGTTTTGCATATCTGCTGGTATTATGAATGAATGTGGATGTCTCTATGGGATTCATGCTTAGGTGAGAGCTAGATTTTAATGTCCATCCAAATAGGATATTTGCATATTTGGCACTTGATGGGGAAGGGACACATAGCTTGACCAAGAGGGGTCAACACAGGGAATGGATGCTTTCTATGGCAAAATAACCCTCTATAAAATTAGCATAGATTTCCCCTTGTGATATGGATTTTCCTATCCATTCAGCACAGACTTATGCAGTTTCTTCTGCCATTCTTGTAATATAAGAGGAAGAGCGATCAGAATAGATGCAGCTAAGGGAAACAATAGGTGTACAGCTCCGGTGGGAGTTGCATAGCCAGAAGGGAAGGGTGAACACACCTGTAGAAACAAACCTCTTCCAAACATCATTGGAAGATGATCTCAGCAAATTGAAACTCACAAAATTTCATACCCTATAAATAAGCTTTTTCTGTAGAGCATGATCTGGCCCTGTCTTTTGATGTACTGCTACCATTATGTTATTTGTTTTATGGCTGTGGATGGAGGCTAGGGTTCCCTTGTGCATGGCACATAGAAAGATAACTTAGGTATTAATATCCAAAACAAGGCTCCAAGTAAAGATTCCCCTGTTACCTTGTTAAAAAGTTCCTTTCTCTGTAACCCACAAAAATGCTATTGGGAGTTGTGTGTGTATAAAGGGCCTAACTGCTCTCTCACAGTGCTATAAATGAGGAATAATTCCACTGAAATTGATTGTGTTGCTGTCATGTAGAACTATTGTAGCTGAGAGGGGAAGCAGGCACTTTACAGTGCTGTAAAGGATTGGGACCTACCTTAAAGCAGCCTCTTCCTACCAGACCAGAGTTTGCTCTTGCTGTGCTGGCTCACTCCCTGGAGTAATTCTGTCAGACTTTTCTCTCAGAACCCAGGGCAACTGCTTCCAGCAGAGGCCACAGGCTTATTTTAAGCCTTCTTAACAAAACCAAAACTTCAGAGATTCTTCCCTCAGAAGACTGTTTAGGCTCAGTTGTCCCTTGCCCAAATCTTTCCTCAGACCAGTAACTTTAGCAACCAAAATCTTCCTGGCTCTTACCTCAGAACTTCAGAATTAAAGGACTTCACAAGATCTCCTTTTGGTCCATTTGGTTCCAGGAGCAATTCTTCTCTGCAGTAGCTGTCCATTGGGAACACAGCCCCGGACCTCTCACCTTTCTGAGAGGTGTTGCAATTTCCCCATCCATTTTCTGCCACCCTCTTTTATAAGGATTACCTAATTAAGCTCCGGCTTTTTTCTCAGGTGCAGCAGGCAGGGCTAATCAGCCAACCAACCACTGACTCCAAAGGAACGATCTCCCTTATACATCCAGAATTACCTCTAGAGCTACTAAGGGATCTCTCGCCTCCAAGGAACAGTGACATAAGCACATTAGACAAGTCACAGAGGAGGTAAATTACCCTATCGGCCAAGTCATAGGACCAGGACTACAGCATTTAAAAGCTATATTCCCTTGAACATATTTTTCACTAAAGACAGATGTTTAACACAAGTCCTTGTTTTATATTCTATTTGTTCAGTGTATATTACTTGATTTAAAAACCTGGTGAAAGAACATATGCTTCCTTTCTCTAGGTACTGCGGTGGGAGGATTAAAGGCAGTTTAGTATATGTCATTTATTTCATTAGCCACACAACAGACTTTTTTGGGTGACTACTATATTTATTAGATACTGACCTGAATACATCCCAGTTATTGACTGATCCATCTTTTTATGAACAAAGCAGGATTTTTCCCCCTCTATGATGCCTAGCTCTTCTGTTCTCTGCTCTTCTCTGCACTTATAGCATTTCGCTTGCATACTGCTGGTTCACGTACATCTTGGAGATTGGTTTAAAGAGATGAGTAACATCATCGGACTAAGCTGTAAAAATAAAGAGCAAAATATCAGGAATGATTTGCTTTGCTCTGTTTTACCAAATAAAGGCCATACAAATAGCTTTTCTTTTTTTTACAATGTATATCTTAAGGAGAGAGACAGGGTGGGTGAGGTAGTAGCCTTATGGAAGTATCTGGAATAAAGAGATTTTGAATAGTCACAGATATAAAAGCATCACTGGTTCCACTGACAAATGAAGCCCTTCATAATACCAGTACATACCATCTCCTTTTATATTAAACAGAAGGAATTATTGTAGGAGAACATATGAAACAGACATCGTCCACGTCCTAAACCCACACAGCACCTTAAAATACAGTATAGTCAGTGTGTTTTTGGGGTGCAACCTTGAAAGACGCTCCACACCAGCTGGCAAAGGGTACACCACAACAAAACACATATTAGGTTTGACATGCTACTTGCCCCAACTCACTAGTCATATTCTGTGCCAAAAAATTAAAAATTTTGCACACAATATTTTAAACGCCTGCATATTTTATTAGTCAAAATACTGTAAAATCACATCAGTTTCAATTATTTTGGTAATGTATTTCAAAATGCTTGTCAGCAAATATGTCTGCAACAATATAGACACCAAAAGAGTTCCCCGCCCCCAAAGTCAAAGAAACCCCTGACACAACCCAGTTCCTATTTCTCTGCTCCCTGCCACCGAAAGCCCTTCTTTGGGACCAGACACATCCCTTCTCCTCTTCAGGGCCCAGCTGTGGGACACCCCCATCCCTAACACACATACCCCTTGGCCCCAGAGCCCAGTCATAGGGCCCCCCTGGCTCAAACATGTGCACCCTCTCCTCTCCCAGTCATAGGGGCTGACACCCACACCTTCTCCCCCAGGGTTACCACTTCTGAAACACAAAAAAATTTGGCACCCTTCACCTCAAGGCAAACCCATGGCAATCCTAACCCACAATCACAAGGTAAATCTGCAAAACTTCCCTTCAACAGCACGTTCATCATCTAGCGAGATAACACACATAGGTAAGACAACAGAGTCCTGTGGCACTTTTAAAGACTAACAGATTTATATATCGCATGAGCTTTCGTGGGAGAAAATCCCACTTCGTCAGACGCTTTGAAGATAGGAAAGTTACAGAGTGGTAGGAAATTAAATGCAGGGGAGTGTATGACATAGCATCAGGTCAGGCTGTAACAGCAAATCAAAATAGGTGTTAGGATTCAAAACACTGGGGAACAGCACATAGAGGAGGGGGAGGTCAAATCACTTGTTGTTCACATGTGCTGTTCCCCAGTGTTTGAATCCTAACACCTATTTTGATTTGCTGTTACAGCCTGACCTGATGCTATGTCATACACTCCCCTGCATTTAATTTCCTACCACTCTGTAACTTTCCTATCTTCAAAGCGTCTGACGAAGTGGGATTTTCTCCCACGAAAGCTCATGCGATAAATAAATCTGTTAGTCTTTAAAAGTGCCACAGGACTCTGTTGTCTTTCTACAATAGACTAAAATGGCTACCCCTTTGGAATTTGAACACATAGGTAAGTTGAGAACATTGTACATCTCACTCTCACGTGATGGAAATGCTCTCACACATGCGTGTGATGCACTTGTGTGTTGACAGGTAGACAGCATTAGTATTTTCAAGAGTTTTGATATGTTATCACTTAAATTGAGGATGTGGGAACACTGCAGCATCTTTAGATGGACCAAGAAACTTTTAATATTAGATATCTCTGTGTATTGTGAAAAGGCAGATCTTTAGACTCATTTTAAAAATATCTGGCAGATTAAATTATTTTTCTGGCAACTGGCAAGCAGATATATGAAGAAATAATATACTGGAAAGGTATTCTTAAAATGTGCTTAGCGGGTAAGGATTAAGTCACACTGTTTTAACTACGGGAATGTGGTTCTTCCTGCTTGACTTTTTCCCTGATATGAATTGAGCAAGTGGGGGGGGGGGGGGGGGGGGGGGGGCCCATGGAATTATATTTACATGAAAGGTAGACAAAGATATTGGGCAACCCAATGTGGAAGATGGCCACTTAACACGTTCAGTGGTGGATGGAAGCTGAAGCTCCAAGAAACCTTTCTATCTTCTGAAACAAAGTAACTGAACTTCAGAAGATACAGGAAAGGACATAAAGCCAGGGTGGCATCTATTACTGAGGGGATACAAGAGGGCAGAGCTCATGTACATGTGAGAAAAGTGGAACCTTTGAATCAGAAAGTTTCTGGAAACTAAGTAGGGTGAGAAATCTGCTGAGACCAATAATGTATCTTGCCGTGGTTACGATTAGTCCCTAGAAATTGTGTATTGTTTGTAACTTTTCATCTCTTTCACTCTAACTGGAAATCACTTCATCCAATATTCTTTGCTAATAAACTTATTTTTAGTTTTACTACGTGCCATCTGAAGGCTGTACATTGAAGAGAAGTGTGAGTCCTCTGCTAATCAGCAGGCTGGTGCTGAGTACTGTCGCTTTCAAGAAGCTGCAAACTGGATAAGGTTCTGAGTGTTACAGTCAGAAGGATTGGACATTGCTGGGCAGATGGTTTGGGGAAAACTTGCACCTGGCAGAATTTTGCGGCCACCCTTCAAGAAGTAACAAAGCTGATGGGAGCCAGTGTGATATCATTGGGCAGTAAAGCAGGCATCAGAGCTCTGAATCAAAACTGCACAGCACAGAGGAACCCAAGGTGTCAGATCAGGTGGTGACCCAACACCTTGCTGGTCTGGGTTGAACCTGAAAGAGAAACAGGAGTGAAATTTAGTTAGACTATCTAAAAATGCTTATTGGTCTTTTGGGATTTATGATCAATGTATTTAATCTAGGTTTTTAAAATATACTATATGCTGCTAATTCGCCTCAGTTTATTACAGGCCCTGTCACACCGTCTTGGAGTTGTCATTGCTAATTACAAACATCAGCAATATTTTATTCTTTGCTCTATAAAGTGAATTGTCTGGGCTTATTTGATGATTGTTATTTCATTGCTTCTAGATTCAGATTCTAAGTTAAAATTTCTCAGATATTAAAGGAAATGTCAATCAGCTGAATTAAACTCATGTACAACTGGTTTTAGTTGCCAGAGAATCAGGTCTGATGACAACAGAGCTTCTCTAGATTTACACCGTCGTAACTGAGAGCAGGATGGTTTTCTGCAACATAAGAAACTTTAAACAAACAGGGTTGAAACAAACTTCTGTGGAGTAGAGATGATCTAAGCTTGTTAATTATTTTTGTTTTCTAAGGGAGCAATAACACGTGGCCTGCTTTGTTTGATAACTCTGTTTTCTCAGGAAACATTTACATGTGTTTCAATGCCAGATTAGTGCTAACAGAGTCTCTTTAGTGGTTAAAGAAGTGGCAGAAGGTTAAATCATCTGACTTCAGTGTTATGTTGATCCTTTACCCTCAGTGTACAGGAACTCTTTAAAATATAAACGGAGAAGTCCGTAGATTCATTATTGGACAAATGCAGCTGACAAACTGTGACTCTAAGCTACAACCAAAGTGCTTCATTTATAATGGAGATTACGGTAAGAACAAAATGAAGTTGTTGAAGGGAAAACGATGTCTCATGAGCCTTTATTCTGGTTTGGCCACAAGTTAATAATGTGACCAGCACTTAACAACAAAATGCAGGACTATATTATCTTTTAGCGGATGCCAGTCATGTGCAATCCAAACAGGTCAATTACTAGAAAATCTCTGAAGATCTCCCTAAATCTCAGAAGAGCTACAGATGCCAAGAAAATGTCTCAATGCACAGAGACACAAGAAGAGAAATAGGGAACAAACCAATTTGCAGAAATGGAAGTTAACCCATAGAGGGAAGAATCCAGCCTGCTACATATTCATTTCCATTTCATTAATTATTTACAGAGGAGACATGAATGTAATATAAAACTAAATTATAACAAACACTAAAATTCACCACTACTTTACTCATGTTTAATTCTTTTATTTCATCACACATTTCATATCAAACAGGTATTGAATTGATTGGGTTCTTTTCTTCCATTAACTGTTATTCAGTATCTTTGAAAGTATTATGCTGTACAGTACGTTTCTAGGCCAGCAAAAAAATAAGCAATATTGTAGATACAATGACAGTTTATTCTACACTCCATCAATGCGCATGCCTAACTCCCATTAATATTAATGAAAGTTGCATGCAAGCATGTGGGGATAACTGACCCCATTAAATTCCATTTACTCATGAGCTAGTTATATAAAGCTTTGCCTTTTTGTTACTGCATTTTTCTCAAGGATGAGAGTCTGAATAAGATGTGTAACCATAAGGATTTTGAAAATATATTTTTAAATAAAACAATGACCCAATTAAAATATATTTGCACCAAACTTCCAGGTAAAATTTGAGAGCAGATTTATCCATTTACAGAATTTGCCTTCTTTTCTGTGCTAATTTTTATACAGTGCATTAACCAGAATAGTACCATTAAGATTTCTTCTCCTGGTTGCTGATTAGCTTTTGTATTCATGGCTGACAGACCGTCACCAAAGCCTTGTACTATGAAATAGACTTGAGCTATAAACATCCAATTCTTCCCACAAAGTACTAATTAACAATGTAACTTGTAGAACACTAATACTCTTTGTAATACTAACTAGTCTCTGCAAAGTTCACAGTCAGCTCTCTTCAGCTACCATGGTTTCAATTATATGGTCATTCTAAAAGAAATGATGACAGTGATGACATAGTGACCAGACTAGAGGTCATGGTAATCAGCACAGAAATCAGACAACAAAGTCAAACAAAGACTCAAACAAAACAAAGTCAATGGGAAAAATTCTGTTTACTTCACTGGGCCCATAATCTGCTCAGAAGAGAAGATTTAGGATGCCAGTTCAGTAAAGCGTAGCAGTAAAAGATAAAACAGCATATAGGCCTCAGAGCCTAAACTGTTGGCCTATTTTGAGAGTGATTCTGGCTCAGTGGGAGATCTAAGAAAGACTGTGCCACATCTTCTTCCTCTCCACCCCCCAGGACTGTCATTTTGGGGTGGCTAGTAGTGTGAGCCCAATTCAAAGGGAAGGAAACATCGATGCAGTGATGTGACAACCTGGTTCTTAGGAAACATGGTTCCTGTTATAAAACACTCATTCTTGATGTATGGCTTGTTCCAAAATTGTTCTTCTGAAAGTTACAGGGGAAAATAGAGCTACTCAAGATTACTGCATAAATGAACATTGCTGCCTATACTGCCCTCCCTTTTGCTGTGGCCAGGCAGCTTTGAAAACCTCAGCCTGGATGTTTTATGTAGGGGATATGAAGTAACATTTCTGTCTGCAAGGCCTTTACTTTAGGCTGTGGAAACAGTAAAAGGATGCTTAACATTTAAAATATGCAGCTGGGTATCCTATCTTTGTGTCCTTGGTCTTGCTTGGTGGGAATCTTCCCTTCTGTTTCCTTGTTGACTATTCTTTTCTTCCTTTTGGCTATGTCTACACTTGTTAAGTTAAGTCAAATCTGTTAAGTCGACTTCACAAGGTTGACTTTAAGTCGACTTAAAGTTGATCTTGTGAAGTCGACTTAACAGAGCCTGTAGTGTAGACATACCCATCTACATTGGCTTTAAGTCGACTTAATAAGGTCGACTTAAGCTTTAAGTTGACCTTCAGAGATGGTGTTGTTATATCAATTTAAGGAAGCCCTTAAGTCGACTTAATCTCCCAGTGTGGACGCAGAGTTCTGTAGGTCAACTTAAGTGTCCTTAGGTCGACCTAAGGAACCAGTGTAGACGCACCCTGTGTTTTTCCTGTCCAAAGAGGAGAAGTAAACCAAGTATCCCTTTATTTGTTAGTTAAGTTCACCAAGGAAGATGCAGCTAACACTCTCTCCTTAATATGGCTACATGAGGCACAAGATTAGTATAAAATAATCAAATAGGAATAGAAGGTTTACATAATAGGGATCAGATTGTGCCTGTCTGCTTTTTGGGTACATAAGTGGTAGATGAGAGAAGACACAAAGAATTGCCCCTGTGAACCAGACAAACAGCTATTTTGTCTATGACATCTGGATTGGGGTTGCTCTAGTTAACCTTAAACAGACATTTCCTAACTTCTGAGTGTTCAATTTTGCAACCTCTATTCTTTCAACAGTTTTGTGTATGTTTTCCTGTTATTTAAAAAAGCAAGCTTACCATCCCTTTGACCACCTTGAAATTCTATCATATCAAACACATAGTTCATAAGCCTAGCTGGGTTGGACTTGTTAGCTCTACGGCACAAGCCCCACGTGCTCGAGATAATGGAATAACTGGTAGCAGCAGTAGGCTGTTGTCATCTAGGTAGACCAACCACAAAAGGGAGGCGAGACATTTTGGCAGTGCATTTCACAGATATTTACTGACAGCAGAAGAATGTTGAGACTGAAGGGTGAGAAACAGTGTTACAATAGCAGCCTTCAGTCCATGCTGAAGATTCCTTCTGGGCTGGCAGCAGAGCAAAGCAGCTGGAGCAAGGGCCAGGATCAGATTTCTTGTGCCGAGATCTGAACTAGGCCCACCCAGGAAGCAATCTTTTAAACAGCTTCACCCAGGCTTAATGGTCACTGCACTGGATCCAAAATGAATAAGCTGCAGGCATGTATTATTGGCACAGTGAAAGTATGGCAGAAGACTACTGACCTACAGAACAAAAGAAAAATTAACAACATGTACAATGGAAATGTGAATTGAGGAAATTCATTCTTGGCATTGGCCGTAGCCTGGTAAAAGCAGGACATACTGCTGCTTAACAGGTCAGACTCTGCAGACTGAATGCCAAGAAATGAACAATTGCAATAATGTCATGTTATGTCTATCTCTAAGTCATTCATGCAGTTTGTAACAAGCTAATAGTCAGAAACTGTGTGAGTCCCCAAATGCTGCTCATCCAAGACACGTGCTCATCACACACAGAATTTACAAGCTTTAGTTAACTGTCATAAACAGTATTTCAGAAGTAAAAGTACAGAGAATTCCCCTCAACCCCAAGTATGGGCAAAAAGACAAATATTAGTTATAAATTGGTAAGACATTCTGTAGCACAAACACAGGAAGTTCATTATCGAGGAAAAGATTACATAGCTGGTAAACCCATCTAAACAGAGAGCTGGGATTTATTGGTAAACTAGACACATCTGAGAAATGTCTTTGTTCCCACGATGCTGGATGAAACTGTACAAACCTAGGTTTTGCACCTTTTGCACAAACCATACAGCATTTTTAAAAACAATAGTTGAAAACTATTTCTCCTCTCTGTCCCACACGGGGCAGCTACCAGGCCTCTGATCCTAAAAGGGCCTGATATTTCCAGCACCAAAGAAATGTAAACCATAACGTGGTCATGAATTGCAATCTTGCGAGCCTGAGGAAAACAAATGGACATTTCCATAAGCTAGACCAGGGATCTACAACCAGTGACTCCGGAGCTGCATGTGGCTCTTTAGCTGACCTCTTGCGGCTCTGGACTCCAGGACGAAGCAACCCCTCACCCCTCAGTGGGGGACCCTGTGGGCGGCCCACCCCTGGTTCCCAGCTTCCCCCATTCCTGTCGCCAGGCTACCTGCAGCAGGTGCCCTGACCCAGTTCCCAGATCCCCCTACCAAGAGGTTACACCCATTGTGGATCTCAAAACATTTGGTTATTGAAGGAATTTTTAAAAATGTCTCTTCTAATCTTTTGGGTTGCCAACCCCTGAGACATTCAAAGCAAAACAACCACTTTTCTGTTAGGGATATACCACAGCTTATCTCAACAAGACAGCTTGTCTCAATGGACAAAATGCTGGGTTGGGAAATTTAGGCTTTTTTCCTGGCCCTGCTGGATAACTTTTGGCAAATCATGGCACCTCTATGAGCCTCAGTTTTCCTATCTATGAAATGGGGGTAATACGATCTATCTAATTTATAAAGAAAATTGAGTGAGCTTAATGGATGAAAAATGTATAAGAGCTAGATATAATCATTTGTCTTCTCTGTGCAAGTGTACTACAATTTATTTCAACCCACTAGCTAACTGATCTAGCACCAATAATCTTGAAAATAAACTACATCCTATAAACCTATGATCTAGTTTCATGTTCCCTGAGGCTTAGATTAGGTACATGAACTAAAGCGAGATTCAGGAAGAGAAGTGGCCAGGAGAGTGTCATGGACTACTCCAGTGTATCAAAGATCTACTTTACACAGGAGACTGGAAGGTGTAAATCGTGAAATCTCTCTCTTTAGTTTGCTGTAACAAAAAGCATCTGGCAGTTACTTTGGTTGCATGAATAAGGACTCCTATAGTTAATTATTCTTTCTTATTTGTATTGTGGTAAAACCTAAAGACTAGTTTTTAGAATCAGAACACTATTTCTTTGGTGCTGTACACATGCAAATGCACACAAGAACACATAATACCTACCCTCCAAAAGCTTACGGTCATAGACATAAAATTTAGTTTTAACTTTTCAAACGGCTGTGAAGAAAGGGGTAGTCTTTGCTTTGTGGCGGCTCCCATGGGGAGATCCTCTGGCCTCAATGCTTTAGTATTAAAACTGGTTTGTAAAAAGTATCAGATAAACTGAATTATCCAGTGATTTTAGCAAAATGCCTGCATGAGGAAGACGTCTGCATTCATGCTGCATGGCTGCAAAGTTTGCATGATTGTTTTATTTCTGATCATGAAGCAGCCATTATAAAGCAACCATAACTAAAGAACAAGCTTGGGTAGCTACACATAAAAATCTAAAATAGCATTACGCTGATTCTATAATTTGTGGAGACAGCACATTTCTGGGAAGAGGGTGTTCAGATTTTGCTTACCATTATACCAATGTAAACCTAGAGGAATTCCATTGTCTATAATGGAATTATTCCTTATTTAAACTAGTGTAACAGATTAAAATCTAAAGCAGGATTCCTTTGTTATCACGTTCTGCCTCTATCCAGCATTATCAAAAGTAACACTTATCACTATTGATTTTTGACAACAAATTAATGGATTAAAAATAGATTCATATAGTGTAAACACTACTTATTTAAAAGAAATAGTTTTTCCATCCTACTCCAATTAAGAAGTATAAAGGCTAAAGGAAAGGTCCAAAGTTGGCACTTTGTGGGGTTTGGGTTTACATATACTCTGGCCTAGTCTACACTGCACGGCTAAGTTGACTGGAGATACGTAATCTGCATGCCGCAGAATGCGCATCTCTAGTCGACGTAGTTACTCTGACTTACTGCTCTTTACTCCGCTGCGTTGACCAGCAATGCTCTCCCGTTGATGCAGCAAAACTCCACTTAGAGGGGTGGAGTTATTGTGTTGACATGATAGCACTTCCAGGATCGATTGAGTGCATCTATCTGTGAGGATTGATCCAGCATTTTGAGTGTAAACATGGCCTTAGATAATAAAAAGCTTCAGCTTCCTGTTTGTCTCAAAGCCTGATTACTGAGGTCCACTATAGAACTTCCTCTATCCCCACCCTTAATCTAGCCAGAGGCCCAACCCAAATTCCTTTTTACCCTGGTTGTAGTGAACAAGATCCACCTGCAAGCATGACTCAGCAATAATTACTCTCCATCCCCATGCAAGGGCCTTTCACCTGAGGTTAGGGTGACTAGGAAGGGTATAACATTCTTATGCAGAGTCTTGGGATGTACCATCACCTTATGTCCCTTTAAATTTGAAAGTTTTCCAAACATTCCCTAGCACTTTACTGAAGCAGTTCAGCACATCTATAATAGGAAAAATCTGAAATCAAAACTCCATCTTAGCCCATTTAGTTAGAGGTGTATTTTGATATTAGACTTTGAAATAGTTCTTAATACTGAAAGAAGTATTTTGATGTGTGTAACACATTAAGAGTCACATTCTATTATTATCCTACTGAATTCAGTGGGGATGAGGGTCATGTTAAACTTACATAGAAAGTGATGTGAATAGAGAGGAAATTATAACAAAAGAAAATAAATATGAAAGTGGGTTATGCTAATTAGAGAGGGAGGAGCTGAATAGGTATTTGGAAGCTGTGATCATATATAAAATATGAGAATCAAATGAGAAAATGTATACACAAATGGAATCACATGCATCATACTTGGAATAATGATCTAGGAACCAGCACAAATACATTCAGATCCAAATATTGGATCCAAACTTCTTGAACTCTGGGGAGTTTTGAATCTGAAGGTCACATCTCTGGTTTGAAAAGGCAGTAAAGAAGACTACATGTCATAGGCTGGACAAACAGAACAGGCAGTATACTAGAACAAAATTACTCTATCTGGAATACGCATAAATACATATTTACCTGACATACAAGAATAGGTTAATTGAATGCCATGCCATATGTACAAACAACAAAAATAGGGCAACCTCAGAACACAAGCTGTTAGCTGCTTAACTTCCACTAATGGAAAAAAGGATTTGAATGGCTAAAACCTTGTATATCAAGCTGAGATGAAAATACAAGTCTAAATATGCATTTCCCAGAGAGACCAGGACTGGAATAAAGAGGAAATGATACCTGTTTCATAAGCTGAAGATTTTCATTCCCCCCACTTTGTTTAAAAAAACATACACACAAAGATCAATATAAAAACATGTATTCTCTCTCTCTCTCTCTCTCTCTCTCTCTCTCTCTCTCTCTCACACACACACACACACACTTGTTTCTTGTTCAAAAATAGTTGTATTTAGTTAAAGAACCATAAATAATATAAAGGAGACCATACAGGAAACAATTGCACCACATAGCACAGCACTCTATACCATTTGTAAAAGAAATCTAGGATCTGTACTATATTTCTAATACCTATGTTAGTCATATAATAGGTAAAGAAGCAAAGAAAAAATCCCATCAAAATCTCCAAAACTTTAACAAGCTTACAAATTTGCTAGTGCCCTTTTCATACCTACCATCTGAGAAATTGTTTAAATTTCTTTAACATAACAGCACAAATAATTATATTTTGGACTTTTTCATCCTTTATAACTCATGAACTGAAAGTTCATTACAAATGTTAATCAGTTTATTTTCACAATCCCTTTGGAGTAGTAAATTACATATTATCAATCCCATTTTACAGATGGGGAGATTGAGGCAGAAAAGTTGGGTGACTAATGTCACACAGAAAATCTGTGGTTCAGCCATGACACAGCACAGGTCTTTTGCATTCCAATTCTGTGAATTTACCACGAGGCTAGCCAAGAAGGAATGCTGCATATAAGAAAATAAATTTCCTATCCTTTCTATTTTTCCAGTCAGAAGATAACAAATAATAATGAAATATGGTTATTTAGATGTAAAGATGGGAATTTAAAGTTGATGCATGTTAGATCTATTGCTTTAGGAGCAAATTCTACTTATAGTACACACATACTACACTAACTTCACAGGGAGTTTTCTCTAATTTCTTCTGGACAAGTACAGGTATGTGGGGTCGGAGGGGAAGAAATACACATTCCTCACTGTCCTGCACTCATCCTGTGTAGGTTACCTTATTCCATCTCCCTTCCCCTCACATGACCCCTGACTGGAGCTCTTTGCAGCATGTTTGATGGGGGAAAGAGGAGAGACACCGCACTAGGAAAGCAGCTGATTTACCCCTCTACACTAGAGCAGTCAAATCTGATCTCAGAAAAGTTGAGAGCTGCCCTCAGCTGGTGTAAATTGTCATAAGTCCTTTAAAGTCTATGGATTTAGGATAATTTATCCCAGCTAAAGATCTGGCCAAGAGACCCCATCCTGCTTGTGGATTTTAGGGAGATGACTTGGCCTTTAGTTCTCAGCAGTGTTCCCTGATTTTTAAAAAAATGCCTCTTTCCTCACTGAGATTTACCAAAAAGTGATGCTAAAATACAGATTTACGTCTCCAGTCTCTGGAAAGACATGCTTTAATAAAAGCGTACATACCTGAATTCCCTTCCCTTCTTAGCACAGTGTGGAATTTAATGATATATATGCTAGAGTCCAACTACAATAGTTTTGACAGCTGTGGGGGAGGGGTGTTGAGCTTTGTAGTTGAACTCTTCACCCTTTCCCATGGGGGAGAAAGGAGCAGTGCAACTAGACAGATGGCTCGGAAGGAAGGTCAGCAGAAATGTTCTTGCCTATTGGACTCTTTTTCTTGCACAACATTCATTAACTCAAACAGATTCAGTGGTTGTCTCCCTCCCCCCCCCTTTTTATTTGAATAGGAATTTTATCATGTTTTTATACATCTTTTGCCAGTTTAAATGCGGCTGATTTAATTTCACACGAAGAAGTGTGGGAGCAACGGTTTCAATTCCACTGGATGAACACTGGGCTACGTGCTATTTGCGCTTGACTCTGTCAGCTACAAGTGCTGTGAATGTGAAGTCCTGCTAGGCAAGACATAAATCTTTTGTCAATGAAAGAGGCACATTATCTGCTACACATTTGTTTCTTTCTTAAATAGCTACATAGGGTTTATAAATAAGCAACGTTTTTATTTAAAATTAAAAAAAAATGTTCCTTTCATTCTTTGAATATTTGTTATCAGGGATCAATCCTCTGTACATGTCCCAAGTTAATTTAACCACTTAGTAATACTGTGAAAGGATATCTAGAGTTGGCAAACATGCTAAAATATCACTTTAATACTACCATACCATATACATTTGATTCAGTCACTCACAATTAAGGGGTCAATTTCAGTCATGAGGTAAATGTGTGCAACTCCACACATTGTTGTATCAACTTATTCAGGATGGAATGTAGTCCAAAGGTTGAATTCTGAAGATGATGGGTGTATGCTAAAATTATAGCCAAACTCTATAATGTATTTTTGTTCCCAAATACCTTCAGACTGAAGAGGGAGAAGAAATTAACTTCATGACCAGTCAGAGACCAGTAGCCTAAAGATTCCTGGGTTTACTGGTTTCCTCATAAATCAATTTCCACCTCATTCTTGCCCAATGTTTGACTTCAAAGTTGGAGATCCAGATTCACTCCTGAAACAAGAAATTGAAACAGAAGGGTGGCCTGATTATAGGGATAAATAGTACCAAACCAATGCTGCAGATAGATGTCCCCAAACTGCATGTTCCAGCACCTTGCGGAGCAATTTGGGGTATGTAAATTTAGAGGCCAGGTATAGGCTTCTTTGGAAAACATAGTCCACAATGTCTAGAAGCTAAAGATGGGTCTGAGTCACAAATTTCAAATTTGTATCTAAACCTCTCCAAAGTTCAGGGGATAGTGCCATTCCAGTCTGGATCTACTTATGCTTGAAGCTTAAGCAAGAGAAATATTTCACATGTCCCTTCAGGACAAAATGAAATTAACTGAGGTGACTAAAGAGTACAACAAGTAAAAGTTATGAGTAGATTAGGGCCCCCTTCTTTACATTCAGTACTATTTGAATGCTTGCAGAGTAAGATATTAAGCATGAGTCCTGGGCCTAGATTCTGGAACATGAACCAGGAAAACTAAACTTCTATTCAATAAGAGAACAGTTTGGGTAGGGCAAATAAATGTTTATGGATTAAAGGAGAATACAAAGATGGAGGCCAATACTTCAGTTGATTATGGATTCACAAATGAAAAGGCACAAATTAGAGTTTAAAAAAAAGGAGAGAGATGAGTTTAAGAGAAAATTTCTTTGCACAGGAAGGAGTCATTCCTACAAAGAACAGGCCACTAAGAAGCTGCATATAGATTCTTTGAGGCACAGAATAGCATTTCAGTATAAAAATATCAGTTACAATAATAAAGTGGATGGACAGAGTAGATGGATCTTATGTGCAGTTTCTGAAACTGGAGTTATGTATAAATGATTTTTGCATTTATGGCACAGGTGGTTTATGATTTTGGAATTAAGGAACATTATCCAAGGCAAGCATAAAGGAACTGGTGATATTGATTCCACCTTGTACACCAGGGATGTCAAACTCATTTGCTATGTCGGGCCATATTTGACTCAAAAGTACTTCGAGTGGGCCGTACATGAATACTACGGCATTGTTGCAGCATCGCAGAGTGCGACACTGTACTCTCTCTCTGTTAGGGAAAGAGTTTGGTCTCATGGAGTGCAGTCTTGCATACCCCACACTCCATGATGTTGTGAGACCTGACACTCTCACGGTACTGCGGAGCACTGAGTATGCGAGACCATACTCTCTCTCTCTGTTAGGGAGAGTGTGGCCTCACTGAGCGCAGCCAAGGGCTGGATGGAAGAGGTTCATGGGCTGCATTTGGCCCACAGGCTGCATGTTTAACACCCCTGCTCTAGTGGCTTTGGTCCAGTTGCCTGTGGGCATCCGCATCACAAAACCCACCACCCTGAAACAGCCGCTCTTGGTGGTGAGGACTGAGGAGGGTTTGTTTAGTCATGAGAAGATCTTCCCTTGTATCTTCTCGGGAAGATTGAGGCATTTCAGCAGGGGAGTTTGGAAAAGATTGTCCTTGCTGCTGTTTATGACATAACTGTAGCTTCCCAGGGTCTTTCAAGACCTATAAATTCAGATAAAAAACACCACTCAGATGGTACTTCTAGTATTCCGTGCATGAGCACAAGGTGGGTACAATAAATGACTTTCTTTGTTGGGATTGTTGGAACTGTCACAGCTGTGCTAGTGGAGGCAGGGCCGGCCCGACCACATAGGTGAACTAGATGGTCGCCAGGCTTTAAGGGGCGATGGAAGTGAATGTTGTTTTCTATTTAAAAATATATATTAATATGTTATCTCTTATAAATGAAAGTATTGCCCTCTGACAGGGGCACCAAAATCTTAGTCTGCCTAGGGCACCAAAAACCCTTGGACCGGCCCTGAATGGAGGGATCCTCCTCTGACATGCATCTTTTTTTTCCATTGTCTTAATGGCACTGAATTATTCCTCACTGTGAAAATACGTGGAATTCTGTCTTTAAGTACATCTTGAAACCTACAAACTATAGTTCATGGAACTTAATAAACTTTTATGATTTCAGGTTCAAGTACTAGGAAAGGTTCAAATAACAGAAAGAGGCCAACTTTCTGAAGAGGACCAAGATTTGCCATTTGATCTTCCATGGCAAATGGCAATCAGGCCTTGGCTTGATTCTTTCTTCCCAGGATATAATTAACTGTTAGGAGTTGTTCATATGCTAAAGTGGGAAAAGAACACTTATGAAGTCTAGATATCAGATAACTGATTGCTATATTTGGGGTCAGGAAGCAATTTTCCCCCAGGGGAGATTGGCTAGGGCTTTGGGGGTTTTCGCCTTCCTCTGTAGCATGGGGAATGGCTCACTTGCTGGTGGATTCTCTGTATCTTAAAGTCTTTAAATCATGATATGAGGACTTTAATAACTCAGTCATTGGTTACACTGATGGAGTTGGCTGGCTTGTGGGGGAGGAATGATAAAATCCCTGTGACAGCATTATATATCAGTGGTATGGGTTCTGAGGGTTCCAGTAGGGCCAGAATGATGAATCTATTAGTCTGAGTGGACCCTATAAGACGTGGTACTAGGGCTCTCTGGAGGTGGTTATAGCTGGGCTGGTGCAGCAGTGCAGTCCCTCGAATTGAGGACAACATCCATCAGTCTTGGTGAGTCTTCTGATGACTGAGGAGCCCAATT
This sequence comes from Pelusios castaneus, assembly GCA_007922175.1. Classification (NCBI taxonomy): domain Eukaryota; kingdom Metazoa; phylum Chordata; order Testudines; family Pelomedusidae; genus Pelusios; species Pelusios castaneus. The sequence continues at coordinate 10,755,856 of ML685795.1, forward strand.
CTGGATGCACACATTTTTCAGCAGCAGGGGGCATGTTGTTGCACAAACAAGTGGGCCTCTGTGCCCCAAGTTAATATCCTTTTCCTTTCAATGCCATTCTGCCTCAATGTTGAGTTGATGGTCCTTTGAGGCACACACCTTGATGGAACAAGTGGTGCCACACTGAATGGTCAGCAGCATACTTTTCTCAGTTACTGATGTCTATGCCTCCATGCTTGAGGGCAACCTGGGGTGTATCTTTATACCATTTCCTTTGACCACCCTTTTAGCGTTACCAGTGGAGAGCTGGGGAAAAAGAACAGGGTGAGGGAGGTGGTTCTTGGGCATCCAGACTCAATGGTCCTTCCATCAGATTTGATTCCTCAAAAATAAGGCTTCAGTGCTGGTGGACACAGCTTCATGGAGGAGACTCACGCTAGTCCAGTGGAACTCCCATTTGATTACCAGGATTTGATGCAGGCACTGCTGGTGGGAGCTCACAAAGCTTTTAATGTGGAGTTGGTAGACAGTGCAAGGTTCACTGCAGTAAAGGAGGGTGGCGATCACAACAGCTTATAAACCAGGCCTTCGCTGACTCCAAAGACCTCTGTTTCTGAAGACATATTGCAGTTTGAAGGGTTTGGCGTTGGTGCAGTTGAGCACATGTTGGACTTCTTCAGTGATGGTTGCCCTCTGTGAGAGATGGCTGCCAAGATACGGAAAGTGCTCCATGTACTCCAGTGCCTCCCCAATTATGTAAACAGCATGAGGGATGTTCAGCTGGCTTGAGGTAGTTTCATGGAAGACCCTCATCTTAGTGACTTTCAAGGACAGGCCAAGACTCATCTACTTAACATAAGCTGGGGGGAGTTGGGCTAGTAAGGATGCCTTTCCTGTTCATCTGGGCTGCTGCATGGTGCCAGAGATGATGTACTATGTCTTGAGATTCCTCTGAGTCAGATGACAGTTCTGTTGGAAGTGGCAGGATTACCACTACTGGAAGGCCCTGATCCAATGCATGGGGAGGGGGCCTCTCCTGTAACAGAAGTAATGGCTCATCCTCAGGTGTGGGAATGTGCTAGAGAATGGTCAGGCCTGAAAGGAGTAGAGACAGCAGGTAAGGCAGGACCACTATCCCCTGGGGCAGGAATGTCTTGTTACATCCCAGGTTCCATGGGGTACTCATGGAGACTCCAAAGGGGTGTGGTATGCTGGTCAGAGCTGGCCTGTCTGTGTATTGGTGAGATGGCTCTGACAGCATACCCAGAGCTTCACTTGTAGACTGGCACACCATGTGTCCCAGTATCGAGGTCACAGGCGGTACTGATGGATTCTCCTCTTCTTTACTGTGTCCTCCAGCTGTGTGTGTGTGTGGCTTTCAGTGAATTTCATGGGATCTACATATGACTTCCCACCTGACCTGACACAGCTCAGGGAGTGAATGCGTCTCTTCTGTGCACTTCATTGCAGGGACATACTCATATACTAGTGAGAGTGTTTCTGGCTCTTGGGAGGGTGGAGGGGAGGGTAATAAGGAACTGTGTCCACAAACAGGTTCTATATTAGCCATATTACACTACACTGAACTATCTTAATTAAGCTATTAAAACTATGAAAGATTTATTTACAGGAGTATACAAGAGCAGGGCCAGCCCAAGGGTTTTTGGCACCCTAGGCAAACTATGACTTTGGTGGTTTCTCCCTTCCCACCACATGTTATAAGAGATAATATATTAATATATTTTTTTAAATAGAGAAAAAAATAATTTCCATCTAATTTGGCATCCCATAAAGCCTGGTGCCCTAGACGACCGCTTAGTTCACCTATATGGTTGGGCCGGCCCTGAACAATAACAAAGGAGGAATAGGGGTTTTGACTCAGGCCACGAGGCAGTAAGAAGGAAGTGGAGTGGTGTTGATCTATACCACCCTTAACGTTCTTGGTTGGGAGCATAACAAGCCACACTGCACGTGTGAGTCAATGGACGCTGCTTGGCGTGCACGTTCACACCTGTGTGGGATATACAAAGGGGCCATCATTTGAAGCAGAATCATTTGAACTTCTAGAACATTCATCATTTTCTGTTGGGAGAGGGGTTATAACAATGATTAGGAAATGATATCATATGAAACTCTTCATTTTAAACATTTCAATTAAATAACAGAAGTTATACCAGATTCTCTGGAATTTAATTTTAAAATCTTTCCAAAGTTTTGTTGAAACTTTTGGCAGTTTCTTGCAAATTTTGTTCAAGAAGGATAAAAGTTAGTTGGAGTTTCCTACGTTCTGTTAATGTTTACATCTTGATGTTCAGGTTTTAACTTTACATAATATCATTCCAGATCAAAGTCAAGATGTTATATGTTTATTTATGGACCCAGGTCCAGTAGTAATATGCATTTGTCAGGGACACTGATTTGTATTTAATTCTAAACCTTGCTTTGAACAAGGAAACTATGAGTTTCATTTTAATCAACTCTGCTTTTAATTACAAATTGACAAAAGAAATAACCACATTACCTATTTGATTTGCCAGAACTTTATCCCAGCACCACCTGTTGAGCCCTCAGCACTCGAATCCTGACATATAGCAGAGAACAAAATTATGAGGTTGGCATACTGACTAGTGAGGATGCCAACAAAAGCATAATATAGCCTTTGTACTCAAAATACAACAAAAAATACATTAAGCTACCAACTGCAACGATTTAAGCAAGCCACATTTAATTATACAGGAACATGTCTTTCTAACAAAGATCCCAGCCGAAAAATGATATGGACTTTAAAAATACACTTTTTATATGGTTTGCATTGGTAAATATTGCTAACTTAAAATAAACAAGATTTCACAGTGACATTGTAGGTTTACATTGGCGATGGCAAGGAGATAGCCTACTTGTTTATATGAATTGATGAATTCAATATAATCAACTACTCAGTTTAAAAACAAAATGGACCATGCAGAGTTCTAACTGCACTGGGATCTAATTAGGGGCCAGTTCCTGTGTAGTGATGAGCACTCTCAGCACCCAGTGAAGCCAATGGAAGAGAGTACTCTGGCTATGTCTACACTGCTGGTAGTGCTGACAACAGAACAGGATCGATTTTGCGTGTTTGACTGCGTGTCAGTAAAGATGTGCTCAATATCTGGAAGTCAAAAGAAGCCGATCTATTAAGACTACTCCAGCAAATAGTGTAGCACTGAGTTGATGGGAGGACATTTCCTATCGATGCAGTGCAGTTGGGATGCCATGGTAAGTGGCATTAAGAAGTCGATGGGAGATTCTCAAGTTACTGTATGTAGATTGTATATCTCCTATCAACTGCAGGCAAAATCTGCAGCCAATGTAGATCAGGCCTCAGAATCATGCAGAAGCAAAGCTTTTGATTACACCAATGTCTGGAAGACCTGTTACAAAGTAGCAGGGGATGACCTGTGCCCCTGAGATCCATGTATGGAAAGGACTTTTCATGTGAGACTCTCCACCTTCCTGAAAGGAAAAAGCCTTTCTGGAAGCATCATGCCTTTCCTTTGAACTCCACAGACAGTGCTCCGGAGATCTGGGCCATGAGTAGAGGAAGGATTGCACACTGAGGACAGGTGTTTTGAGGCTGGTGGTGAGGTCAGTGTGGACATGTGTACAGCCAGAGACTTTATTATCTCTAGTCCTGTCCTTCAGAGCAGGGAATTAAGTAGGATCCAGAGGACAGACACTGCCTGTGAGTGAGGTTGGGGGAGCTGTCAGGGTACAAGTCTGGAAGTCCTAAGTATCATGTGGATTGCCTTAGCCTGGAAGATGTAGGTTTGGGGTTTTTCCAAAGGAGGCAGCTGTTCAAGACAGAATTTTGTGAAAAGCAGGTACTGAGCATTCTCAATGAAAGTAATTTACATGCCTCACCTCACAATGACTACTCAGGTGGGATAAGGCTTCTAACAAGTCAGAGGGTCAGAAGGTATCAAAGCAACAGAGAAGAAGTCAGTTTATCCAGAGTGACCATGACGTGTCTGGATAAAATGTATACAAAGCCTTTCACAAAAAATGACAAAATATACTGACATCTGAATGGATCCTTCCTAGCTGACCCAAAGACGATAGAGGCTATATTACTATTCAATTACTAAGGAAAGATATTTTAAAAATCTTTACAACAGGTGGTAATGCCACTTTACAATTGCCTTATTTTGAACCACTGACCCAAGAAAGGAAATTAAATGGGAAAATTGTACTATAAGACGTTAACTTTCTAACTTAAATAAAGTATTTGGAACATCAGTCCCCCTCTCCTCCCAAGGAAAAAAAAATCTAGGCATAAAAAAGGAGGAAGATTAGCAGTTCAAAGAAAGAGGCATGTGGGGAGGGAAGGACCAAGCAGAATCAGATATAAAAGATATGGCAAAGGGTAAGTTGGTGACTGGATTAGGAGGAAAAAGAGCAGTTTGGGACATGTAAGAGAGGAGTAGATTGTAAGTTCTTCATGGCAAGGACTACCTCTGGCTACGTATGGTATTTGTACAATACCTAGTGCAATGGGGCCCTGAGACAGCCCCTATGCACTATTTTAATACATGTAATTAATAAGACACCAAAATATTTTGATAAGTAACCCAAATTTCTGTGGATTAAATGGAAGCAATTTAGTCAGGAGGGTCTCAGACATTTGAGAAGATATAAAGGGTAGCCTGACTGTTAAACTTTTAGGAATTGTTTGGAATACTAACAAACCAGCTGAATAAACGAGTGAGCAGTCAAAGAATCCCACTTTATATGCAAGAATCTTAAGTTAGCGTTACCTGACTGATCAAGTACAGAAAAAGGGAGAATTACTTTACGGGAAATTGGCCAAAGGGGGCAATTAAAATTGCAAATAGCGGACAATGTGGCTTCACAATTTTGTAAAGCTCAAACTGAAGAATTTCACAGACAAATAATGCCTAGAGCTGTGATTGTACTGCATTGAGAAAAATGGGGGCTGGGTCCATATGAGAGTCTCCCCATGCAGCGCCACTCAGGGTCCCTCCCACTGCACTCCCATCCCGTGCCACAAGAGCTGCATGCCGTGGCTCCAGGCCCCTGCTGGCTGTGCTTCCCCATCAGGGAACAGAGCTTGCAGGGAAGAGAAGCTGCGGTGCACACGGGGAGCGTGGCCAGCAGGGAACTGGAGCCCCGCGCATTTGGGCAGGGCCAGCAGGGAGGAGTCTAGTTATATACATATTTTTTATTGATTGGGTAACCAGCCCTGTTCTCCATTGTGGACACCCCTATGAAGGATAAAGTGTTCTTATACATGAGGAATATGAAGCAAAACTCAAAAATTCTGTGCAATAAAAAAATGAATAGTGGAACAAATCTATGATCACTTACACGTCATGTCTGCCACTATCCTGAATATTATGGTTACTGTCACTACATTGTGGTAGCTGACAGAGTTTATCATCCTGCTTCAGAGCCCGTATATATAAGCTAAGAAGGATCTCTGATAGTCGTCATACATATATATCCATACCAGCAAAATTACGAGGAATACCTTCTTATGTAGGCATGATCCTGGAATTAAGCCTTAGATAACTGATTCTTGCATTGTTCATGCACAATCCAGGAACTTTCATCAATGGGATGAACCTCAGAGACAGTTCTAATTCCATCCAGTGGAACTGGAAAAATATTTTTCTGAATTGAATTTTCTTTTACAAGCTATAAATATTTTTAAAGATAATATATTTAAAGTGCCTCATTTGAATAGTGAAGGAACAGAGTTACCAGTCCACTAACTGTGCTGGGATTGAGTTGTGTAGACCCCATTAATCAGGATTGCTTGGCTAAAACCCCTCATTCCAATTTGAAACTTCACCTAGGGTTTTTTTTTTTTTTAATATCACTATAAAAAAAGCAAACTGACCGTTGTTCTTATTAATGAAAATTTTAGTTCAAAGTTGCTAAATGATGGACTGTCTGTATTTAGGAAAGCCAAATCTAGCTGGTTTCTTCTAGTCACTTCCAAATTCCCTGTAGAGTCTCCTTATTTCATTCAAGAAAATAAGACTGGAAAAGAGTGCACACATGGCTGATAGTCTGGGACTATCCATTTCCAATTTTCTCAAATGTCTAACTGCCAAGGAAGGGTTCCAGCATTTAAATTCCTTTTCAAATTGCTGATCTCATGCAATCTGTACTCTTTATGATGGCTTCTGCTGAACTATTTGAAATATCCAGATCCTCAAATAAGTCCTACAACGGAATGAATTATAACCCACCCCGCCGCCCCCCAGCTTTTTTTGTTTTTTGTTTTTAAATAACAGAAATTCTTTAAATAACTTGGAGTTTTGATAGTGGCTTCTGACAAGCTAATCGGAGACTCTAGAACATCCCAAAGTTATCCTCTTTCATTGTCCACAGGTTATTATGCTTGTATTCTGGCTGCTACATTGAAAATACTGTCTCTCAGACATGCAAGGAAGCTGGAGGTTGGTGTATCAGTAGTCTGACAGCTCTGTGAGTAGCTTTTTCATCCTTGACTGTGTTTTCTAGAGTGTAATGAACCTACCATGCAGGAGTGAAACTAAGTAGCATTGACCACCAGGAACTAACTTCACAAAAGATATTTGGTTATTTATAGGTGGGAGAATTAGAATTTCACATTTCAGCTTTAAATTGAATTTTTTACAAGTCAGTTAGTCTGTCAGTCAGTAATTAGGCAGTTTTGTGAGAATTTAAGGATAACTACAGTGAATCCTGTACATAACAGTGTTCTTTTCAGGCCCTTTCCTATCTTCAGACTGCCTTATAGTATCCTAAATGCACTAGGCATCATCCTCCTCCACCTTTATTTCTACTTCTAGTCTTGAATTTTATTAGTTTTTCAAATCATCATGAAGCAGAATTCACTGCAAATTTAACAAGATACTAACATTTTATCTGAATCAACTCCAGTTTACATTTGAATGACTTTAAGATGTTTTGCACCAGAAGCAGGACTTTAACTCAGTGCCACCAATTTGCAATATGTTTCTCCTCCATTTACGGCCTTCAGATATCACAATGCACACTCTTTAAGAGAAGCACAATGTTTGAAAGGAATCCTGTTCCTTTAAACTTGAACTCACTTGTCTTGGAGAGGTCAAGTGGCTCAGAAAACTTGAAATATCTCCAGATGGAGACATTAAATTCTCCAAAAGAGAAACTTTTATAATTTCTCAGGCTATGTCTACACTTGTCAATTTAAGTCGACTTAGCATGTCTACACTCAAAAATTAAGTTGACTTAAAGAGGACCCTGCCAAATTGACTTAGAGCATCCACACTGGATGCCTAAATTGACTTCTAGGGGCTAGGTGGACCTGGGACTGGTCCATGGTGGCAGGGGGGCACCCCTTGCCAAGTGCCAGGAGGCTCAGCATTTGCCCCATTGTACCTGGGTACAATGGGGGCTGAGCAGGACAGGGACACTGGCAGGGCATAGGAGCAGGGTGGGCAGGGCTCTGTCTTGCCCTGTGCAGGGGCACGCCAGGCTCTTAAAGTCGATTTAGGGCTAATCTGATTCAACACTAGCTTTATTAAGTTGACTTAGTCAGTAAAGTCGACTTTAAATGAGGTTTTATAAAGTCGACTTTAATTTTCCTTGAGTCGACTTAAGCTGCTGCTTAAGTCGATTTAAGGAAAATGTAGTGTAGACGCAGATTAAATTAAGTTGACTTAAGCAAGCTTAAGTGTAAGTGTAGACGCACCCCCACTGAGATAGAAGTCTCAAAGTCATGGACCTGCCAACAGTACACAGATTTGGACCTCTGTCTTAAGTAGCAAGAGCTGAAATTTTTTTTGGTGAAGTTCCTAATATGTCCAACAGAGGTTTCTGTCTTAAGTGCTTCTGAGCAGCCAGTACTTGCTGCTTCATCTCCCAGGCAATTCTTCATTGCTGGTCCTGCCAGCTTGCACCATGAGAGGGAGATGGCCAGCCAGTAGGTTGAGTGTTCCATAAGATGTTTGGATGAGGAGAGGAAAAAGCATAGCAGGCCCCTTGCATACTTCAACCCTCACAAACCACTTCCTTATATGTCATCAAGGAAGGAATCTCTGTAGAGCTGGGTTTTGGAGCATGATGGAATCAACATCATCCTCATGGGGAAGTCCCACTGAATGTAAGGGGGTTCTACAGAATTGATGTTAAAAACCTAAAGAACATGGAAAATGAGACATTTGTGTAGGTTTTCTTTGAACCAGTCAATAGAAATTGAAATTGGGGATAATATTCTTTATTAAATCCTATGGAATTTTGATTGGGCTGTTTTATAAGGGTCATGCAGGCCCCTGAAGTGTCTGCACATGTTAGCTGTTTCTGTAAACATCTTAACTACATCAGCTCTCCTGCAGACTGAGCCTTCTACAGCTTTGGAGTCTTGTCAAGATTGGCCCAATATTGCTTAATAAAGAGAAAGTGCCTTTCTGTAGCAAATAGACCTACATTTTTGTATTTAGAAGATAAAATAAAGAGTTAAATTTCACTATCACTTCCTGAGCTAACAATTAATCCATCATGTTTACATAATGGAGCTTGCCAGTATGGCTCATGCTTTGGGAAAGGGACTGCACTGAGTGACAATTTCTCTTGGCAGCCCCTTATGCTTACAGTTTGCATTGGCACTTATCCATTTAGGAAGCCAGATCAGGGCAGCTTCATAGAACAAGCAACATGGAAAACATTCATGAAATTATTACCATAAATAGCCTTCAGAAAATTGTCTTGACTCTTAATTCTTTTAAAATATACAAACACATTCTACCACAGTGATTTCATCCATTCTGAGATTTCTTCCCTTAGTGTGTCAATAGAAAAAATACTGTGCATCTTGCCAAAATCCATCTGTTTTAGTGTGTTTGATGGATAAACGTGGTGGAAAGTTATTTCCAATGTCGTGAGAACTTGCCCTTGCCTCCCCTCTTACATTAGGGAGACCAGGTAACAAGAGTGACAAATGGAGGGCATGGGGGGTGGGTCGTGTCCTAGGTGTCTATATAAAGAAAAGCCTCAAATACTGGGACAGTCCCTATAAAATCAGACATCTGGTCACGCTACCTTACATATTAACACCACCACCCTTCTCTCTTGAAATTCACTATCTATGTTTGTTTTTGTTTAGTTTTAATATTATAAATGTTTCACATGGAGCAAAATTTTACTTTGGCCTGGTAAAATGTAGCTCTTACTATTTCTTGCTTTTAGTTGGAAAAATTGTTGGTGATTTCTGTTCTGCCATTCTAGCACGCTGCTGTTTTAGGGTTATCTGTTACCTGTAAGATCAATTGCTTCTCATATGCTGTTAAAATAGATCATCCCATGATGGAGGTGGAGATGACACAATGTTATAGTGGAGGTACTGGTACAGTGGGAAAAACATGTGGCTTGTCCTCTCTCAGTACCAACTTCATTAAATGTCTTTGTGGTGGATAGTTGAATGAAATCAATAGGATATTCTGCAGGATTTTTTTAGCTGACTCTGACATATGTTATGTACAATGGTGACGTTTCTTTTTGTCAAAGTGAATTATATGGCAAAGGTAAGTTTGACATATATGAGTATTTTCCTTAAGATTCAGTAGGTGGTGGGGAGAAGGGGAAAGACCCTGTTTATAACATGATTATAAACATGATTATACCTCATGGATCTACAAACAAAATTTCAATTTTTTCTCTGCCCTTGGAAATTAGTTGAATGATAAGTAAACTGCCATTGGAAATTATTTGAATAATAAGTAAAAAGACATTTTGTTACAAAGCAATTTTGTGCATAAGAAAAGGCATATATTTGTCTCTTTTTGGACTGTGAGGTCCACTGATATTCATATCCAGGGTTCTGGGTCTGCAGGTACAAAAGGGACAGCTCATGGGAGTTATAAGCTGAGAGGAATTGTAATTCTTATAGCAGGTCACCAGACACATAATTTACAGAAGTGGAAGGCTCATTGCCTTTGACCTCTCTGTTACCTTAACAAATAAATCTCAAAATTGGCACAGGCATGCCACTGGCTCAAAGGTTCACAGAAAGATTAGAGCTATTCTGGAAATTTCTCCACTACTGAGCCCTTTGTGGATAGAATTCTAATTAATTTGCTAATCTGAAAAGCATAGAATTACCAAAGAACTTGCTCAAATGTGTGTATATGAATTATTTGTATGCATATGAAGCCAAAGGGTTTTTCTTGGGTTACAGGTTTGGTGTCTTCATGAAGATCAACAGTGCTTGTGAAGTTAAGCAGGCATGAACTGAGGTGTCCAAACTGCTGAGAAGTTGGTTCTCTCATGCCTCCCCATCAACAGCCAACTCTCTATCCAAAAGGTCCACTACCTTTCTGAAGACATACAAGATAGGAATGGGGAGTTGGAGATCCTGCTATTCATTGGAGAAAACATAAGGTTACTGCAGAGGATTAAACTAGAGATGACAGTCCGACTAATCAAAACCTTCCAGGTAACTTTCAGGAATGGGTTGACTTCCAATAATAAGGTTTGCCCACACCTGGTCTGATATCATTAACATAATGATTTGGAGTAATTTACAAGTTGCTTATGTAACCTTCGGGTGGGCTAAATTCATTTAGTTGCCCTTCTCCAGTGCCCCACAGAAATCAATCCCAACCCCTATGGGGAAAGCAGCTGGAGACCCAGGATCCAGTCTGTATGGGACTCACAGCGAAGCTTGCTCAGAGCTACACTCACACATGAAAATACTACTAAAACAAACATAACAATGAACTTTATTAACTACTAACTAAATGAACCTTATCCTAAGAAAACAAACTACAATTAACCAAGAACAATCCCTTGCATGAAAGACACCCAAGAGTCCCAAAGTCTGTGTGGAGTTCACCCAACTCTCAGCTACAGTCTCTGTTCCAGTGTGGAAGCTTGAGTGGCAAGAAATAGCTGTCCTCTTCTTTCTTTGCTGGGATCCTCTGTAACATTACATGCAGGCTCTCTCTTCTCCTCTGCAACCAGCCCTCAGTCCCATATGCATGTCTGCAAGGTCTGTCGCAAATGACTCCTTTACATGGAGAAAACATCTTGTTCGCTCCTGGCTCAGCTCCTCTCCAGAACACTGAGCACATGGTCTCCCCTCAAGGCAGCTCCTGCCTGCTGTCTGCTCAGGCTGCTGCTCTCCAGTCATCTGACTGACAACCTCACATCACACCAGCAGGGTACACTGTGGAGCATGCTCAAATTGCTACCACACCCTGCCTCTGGAAGTTTCCAGTTGTGGGTCACTAATCTGCCCAACAACAGTAACCCACCCTCAGCAGGTCTCTCAAGAGATAGCCTTTTCAGGCATATGGGTTACACTTACACCCAGATTTTCAAAATAATTTAGGTGGTGCTGTGCTCAGTGTCACACTGCATAACTGATTTAGGAGCCTAAATCTTATTCTTCAAATGGATTTGGGTATTTAGGATTCTAAATTCCATTGACTATCAATGGGATTTAGACTGCTCGGTATCTAAAACCCTTTTGAAAATGAGATTAAAGTTGTAAACCAGTTAGGCATTGTGGCTATGTCTACACTAGGAAAGTTAAGTCGACTTAACAAAAGTCAACTTAACTTTTCTGGTGTAGACATAGCCCCTTTTCGACTTTATTAAGTCAATTTAACACTTTAAATTGACTTAATAAGGTCGATTTAGGCACTAATCCCTGTCTACACTGGCTTAAGTTGACCTAATAAGGTCGATATAAGCGCTAAATTGACCTAAAATGGGGTGTTATTAAGTCAACTTAACTTTTCCTTAAGTCGACTTAAGGAAAACCCAGTGTGGACACGGAGTAGTTTAGGTCGACTTAAACCTCCTTAAGTCGACCTAACTTGTAAGTGTAGACGCACCCCATGAGTCTTTGGGCAGCGACGCTTAAATACCTTTAAAAATCTCCTTGCTTTCAGACAGCCCCCTAACCTTAAACGGATACTTACCAGCAACTACAGATCATACAACAGAAACACTAAAGCAGGAACATATCCCTGCAACAGACCACGCTGACAACTTTGCCCTCATATCTACACTGATGACACCATCACAGGGCCTAATCAAGCCACCTACTCCATCAAGGGCTCATTCACCTGCTCATCCACCAATGTGATTTATGCCATCATGTGCCGGAAATGCCCCTCTGCCTTATATATTGGACAAACAGGACAGTCTCTGCGCCAAAGAATAAATGGACACAAATCTGACATCAGAAATTGCAACACTACAAAACCAATAGGGGAACATTTCAATCTCCCTGCTCACTCCCTTGATGACTTATTAATAGCTGTGTTGAAACAGATGAATAACAAATCACAGCTTCAAAGAGAAACTGCAGAACTCGACTTATATGCAAATTTGACTCAGTTGTCTTGGGGTTAAACAGGGACTATGGATTTTTCTCTCATTACAACAAGTGATTTGACCTCACCTTCCTCTATGTGCTGTTCCCCAGTGTTTGAATCCTAACACCTATTTTGATTTGCTGTTACAGCCTGACCTGATCCTATATCATACACTCCCCTGCATTTAATTTCCTCCCATTCTGTAACTTTCCCATCTTCAAAGCGTCTGACGAAGTGGGATTTTCTCCCACGAAAGCTCATGCGATAAATAAATCTGTTAGTCTTTAAAAGTGCCACAGGACTCTGTTGTCTTTCTACAATAGACTAACACGGCTACCCCTTTGGAATTTGACTACAGAGAAAATGATGTAATCTTGGAAGTCAGTCATCAGAAACTAAATATATTATGTGTCAAATGCAGTGCTACTAAATGTCACAGACACTTGAGGGAACAGACTACTCTTGATACAAGGATTTTTCTTTAATTTTACAATTATAATGATTATACTGATCTTTTGTATAACTAAGACAACTGTTCACAGTAGTCCATGGCTAGGGCTCATGAGAGGTTTGGTGGTACCAATAAACACATAATAATAATTATGCTTCATATTTAAAGGACCTTGCTCAGTATTTAAAATATTACTCTTAAACATCTTCAGATTTACAGTGATATAGAGCAGTGCCATCCGTTAAAAAGTGCTAGGGCTTCTCAACTACAACAACAAGACACTAATCTTTACATTGGAAACATCATAGTAGGCTTTGCTGCTAGCTATGTGGAGTTCAGATATTTTTGGTCTGGCATCTTTGCATTTTTGTCTCTCTCTAATAATATAACCAAAGCTATCATATCTACAATGTTCAGACCCATCTGTCCATTCAGAGTTCCAATCAAGTCAAAGCAGCTCCTCTGCACAGGTGCAAACGGTCACCCATATGGATCCAGTTGTAGGGTCAGGACCTAACTTGTTATCAGTAATATGACTAAGTTACTGTGAAACAATTTTATAAGTCTGAAACTCAAACAGCTGCCTTCTTTCTAGCTTTTAACAAGATGAATGTTTAAAAGGATAATATTTTATGTAACTGTTTAGGGCAAAATGTTTCCACTAACTGCAGTATTGTACTTTGACGGAGAAACTCGATGATCTGGACCCATGAAAACTGGACAAAACATAAATCTGAATTTCTCTGTAAGGAACCAATATTAACTCAGCATTCAGTTCAAACAGGGTGGGTTGCTTCATTTTAACTGAGTTCCCTATTCTATTCCCTGATATTTCTTGTCATTTCAGCTCTTAATCCAGTAGAGGGCATTGCTAAACCTGCTTAAACAATTATATGAAAGTTATGGTAGTGGAAAGATTCACTCCAATGCAAATGATTTAATATAGGACAGCCAGCAGCCTGATAATTAACAATAATGAAAGACATGAGATGGGCACTTTAAATGGACACAGACGCAGAATATTTCCAGTGTTAAGGGAATATATTTTATACTGTGAAAGTGGTGGCACTGTATTTATCCAATGTAAAACTGACTATATTTGTAATAGGTGTTATTTTGTTCATGCTCAGAATACATGCTAAGTGTAAGGAGGCATGCAAGAAACAGAAACCAGCTACTGAGAAAGTGAAAATATTTAAGCTAGCAATACCTTTTGCTGGTTGATCTAGCTGACTCTGTAATTGTAGATTTAGAATGACCTTTGAAACATTTCAATGTGAGTGACCACTACCTGTTTTCCTGAGAAAAACGAACTTCCAGTCTTGAATTCTTAACATGACTGTGGCAAAGGGTTGGTTGTGCAAAAACCATCTTTATGCTTTTATCAGTTGTTTTGTTTCCTGCTTTATCTTTGATTCACCCCATCTCCTCCTCCCAAATTGAGAGTTTTTTGTTTTTATTTGCATGTTGACAAGTTCCAAAGAGGCAGCCGTGTTAGTCTAGGTCAGCCAAACAAACAAGAAGTCCTGTGGCACTTTTAAAGACCAACAAATTTATTTATTACATGTGCTTTCGTGGGAGAAAATCCCACTTCGTCACATGAGGAGGGAAAAATTTGATCACTTTCAAGAATAAGAAAAAACATACTAATTGGGTTACCCACTCAAACATTTCCCACAATTAAATTTTCTTCACTCTCATAAAGAGAACATTTAATACATTGCCAGTTTACTGTAATACCAACACTGGATGACTTGGTTGTCCAACTTTTTTATTTAATAACCTACAGCCTGATCTTGAACTCTTTACTTAAACAACTCTCCCACTGACTTGAAAATTAAAGATCCCACATTTGGGAATAATCCAAAATGAGGAAAGGAAAGACGGTGATTTTTGACTCTCAGAATATCCTGTTCATTTTCCTGCTGGTGGTTTACCTCTCATGTTGAAGTAGTCAGGGGGTCCTTCACCTACAGATCTCTAGGGATCTACAAGAAATAATGGGAACAGACATGAATTTCTATTTTTCCTACTCTGCAGCTTTACCCTACTGGCTCATGCACATCCTTGGATTCCAGGACAGATGATCCTGGAATCCCCACTGAAATGGAATATTCCAGATTGGAGAGACGAAAGCAGACCAAGTTCATTAACTTGTGCTGCTTTCTTTTTGGGTCTGTAAACTATACTGTCGTCTCTAGTATTGCACAAATCTTTATATAATTAGGGCATGCATATAATAAAATTAAGGACTGAAACCTCTAGTCAAGTGTAATTTTATATCTATTCTTGGATGCCTTAATTTGAACCAACCAATTCATTCATTTGGGTTTACCTTTCTGTGGTTAAAACAATAATAGACTATGACACTTTATGGCTTTCTGCCTCTGGATGGCAGTAACTCCTGCTTAAATGTTCATGACCCATAACTGTAATATTCTACAGCAAGGGATTTCTTTTTCTTTGTCAGTTTGCTGTCCAAAAGAAACATTTAATTTATTCACTGCAGTGTTTTTTTAATCCAAATCTGAAAGCTAAGTAAAAATGAGGAATCTGTTTAATGTTAAATCCTGATAGCATAAATCTCATGTATAAAAAAAGAAAAGAAACAAAGGAGAGAAGAACTGATGTGAGTATTTCCATACTTTTATATCTGATTCTATATTTTGTATAACTAATGTTGCTGAACAAACCAAATTCCTTGCCTTGGGACAATGAGGCAATATAAATGCTATTGAAACATCCTGGTCTTGGGATGTACTGTAAGACTGTCTGCCGCTTAAAAGTGCTCTAGTTGTTACATGGTACATCTGGAAATCTTGACTGTGTTTTTCTTTATAATGCAAAATTTTAGAACAAATTTAAACAATATCATACATATGGTAAAAACATTTTCTAAAAATCCACTGTGAAATTAAATAAGCTAATATTGAAATGGTTTAAGGGGAAGATAAAATAGGCAATCAAAAACCAGAACAGTTAACTAAAATAATAGTTAGCAATGATACAGCTTTTTTTTTTTTTAGCCAAACAATGTCAGCCCATATTATCGAGGGTCACTTTCACAATCCCCACTTTAATGATGGAGAAACTGAGGCACAAAGAGATTAAGACAAACATTTTCAAACTTGTGCAATTACATTTAGGTATCTCATTCAATACTTAGGCCCTGAAACCAGAACCCACTGAATAACTTTAATGAGCTTTGGAGGAGACCCTTATACATCAAAATAACCAGCTTGAATTTCAGAGAGTCTGAGTAATGGGAGCTGTAGATATTCAGCATCTGTTCAGGCTGATTATTAACAACAATTGCAATATTGCATATCAACTAGGTTATCATACCTATAACTTGAAGAGAGGCTATTCAAACCTCAAAGGAATACTTGGAGCAAACAGTTTATGAGCAATCCACAGGTTGCAATTAATCTGTATAAAACTTTTCTTGAATAATTTTGAATAATGAACCAATCTGTGAAATAGCAGTCCAGTTATGAATAATATGTGAACAATAAGTAGGGTTCAATTGTAAAAAATACTGTTAATTGGAAACTGCCTTCAGAGTAGTATGCTGTGCATATTACATATTAAAACCTTTTATCAAGGAAGTTAGAAAAATAGACAAAAAAAATCTGTTTTTTACTGTAACGTGGCTATTATAGATTTCTTTATTGTACATATTTACTATATTAGAGCCTCCTCAGCTTAACTTGCTTTACAGTACAGTCACATGCAAATATAGTGCCCATCCTCAAAGAAGGGAAGGCGGAGGATCTGGGAACTACAGATTGGTCAGCCTTACCTCAGTCCCTGGAAAAATCACAGAGCAGGTCCTCAAGGAATCCATTTTGAGTGATTTGGAAGAGAGGAAGATGATCAGGAAGAGTCAGCATGGATTCACTAAGGGCAAGTCATGCCTGACCAACTTTTTTTGCCTTCTGTGATGAGAGGAGTGGCTCTGTGGATGTGGTGAAAGTGGCGGATGTGATGTACCTTGACATTAGCAAAGCTTTTGATATGGTCTTCCATGGTATTCTTATCAACAAGTTGAAGAAGCTTGGGCTAGATGAATGGATTATAAGCTGGATAGAAAGCTGGCTAGATCATCTGACTCAATGGGTAGTGATCAATGGCTTGATGTCTAGTTACTAGACAATAACAAGCATAGTCCCCCAGAGATTGGTGCTGGAGCCAGTTCTGTTCAACATCTTCATGAATGAATGACGTGGAGGATGGAGTGGATTGCACCCTTGGCAAGTTTGCAGATGACATTAAGCTGAGGAGAGTGATAGATACACTGGTGGGTATGGATAGGATACAGAGCGACCTAGACAAATTGAAGGACTGGACAAAAAAAAAAAATCTGATAAGGTTCAACAAGGACAAATGCAGAGTCCTGCAGTTAGGACAGAAGAATCCCATGCACTGCCACAGACTATGAACTCATACACTCAAAATGATCATCTAGTTTGATCTGCACAATGCAGGCCACAGAATCTCACCAACTCACTCCTGCAATAAACCTCTAACCTACAACTAAATTGTTAAAGTCCTCAAATCATGACTTAAGACTTTAAAGTACAGAGAATCCACCAGCAACTGTGTCATGCCCTGTGCTACAAAGGAAGGTGAAAAACCCCTAGAACCTTTGCCCAGCCCCACGCACCTTCCCCTGCCCCCCCAGCCAGCTCCTGAGACCCCCCCCTGCCACCACCCAGCATTTACCTTTGCTGGAGTGGGGCGCCTCCTCTGCACACCTAACTGCAGCTGGTTTAGAGTTTCCGCCCTGCTCTGGGCCATGTGCTTGGGAGTGCATCAGGGTGGGAGATTTAAAAAGGCCCCTCCATCCCCAGCTCCCAGACTTGGCTTGGGGCACCCTCCAGCACATTCAGGTCCATGCCCCATGTGCCCATGCCCAGCGACTTCCCTGCTGGGGAGTACAGTGGACAAGAAGCTGGATGAGTCAACATCATGCCCTTACTGACAAGAAGGCTAATGGCATATTGGGGTGCATTAGTAGTTCTACTGCCAGCAGAATGAGGGAAGTGATTATTCTCTTCTATTCAGCACTGATCAGACCACATTTCGAGCACTGTGTCCAGTTTTGGGCCACCTATTGCAGAAAGCATGTGGACAAATTGAAAAGAGTTCAGTGGAGGGCAACAAAAAGCTTAGGGGGCTGAAACACGTAACTTATGAGGAGAGGCTGAGAGAATTAGCTTGTTTAGTTTGCAGAAGAGAAGAATGGGAGGGGGGGAGGTTTGAGAGTGACCTTTAACTACCTGAAAGTGGGTTCCAAGGAGGATGTAGCTAGGCTGTTCTCAGTGGTAGTAGATGATAGAACTAGGAGCAATGGTCTCAAGTTGCAGTGGGAGATGTCTAGATTGGATATTAGGAAAAACTTTTTCACTAGGAGGGTAGTGGAAAAATCATGGAGCAGGTCCTCAAAGAATCCATCCTGAAACACTTGGAGGTAAACAGAGTGATCAGGAATAGTCAGCATGGATTCACCAAGGACAAATCGTGCCTGACCAGCCTGATTGCCTTCTATGATGAGATGACTGGATTTGTGGATGTGGGAAGAGCCATTGATGTGGTATACCTTGACTTTAGCAAGGCTTTTGATACGGTTTCCCACAGCATTCTCGTCGGCAAGTTAAGGAAGTATGGGTTGGATGAGTGGACTGTAAGGTGGATAGAAAACTGGCTAGATCAACGGGCTCAGCGGGTAGGAATCAATGGCTCGATGTCTAGTTGGCAAACAGTAACGAGTGGAGTACCCCAGGGGTCGGTCCTGGGGCCGGTTCTGTTCAATATCTTCATTAATGATCTCGATGGTGGGATAGATTGTGTGTTTAGTAAGTTCACGGATGACACCAAACTAGGGGGGGTGGTAGACACGTTAGAGGGCAGGGACAGGATTCAGGGAGACTTAGACAAATTGGAACACTGGGCCAAAAGAAACCTCATGAGGTTCAACAAGGACAAGTGTGAAGTCCTGCACTTAGGATGGAAAAATCCCATGCACTGCTACAGGCTGGGGACCGATTGGCTAAGTAGCAGCACCGTGGAAAAGGACCTGGGGGTTATGGTGGACAGGAAGCTGGATATGAGCCAACAGTGTGCTCTTGTTGCCAAAAAGGTCAATGGCATATTGGGCTGCATCAGTAGGTGTATGTGTGTTGCCAGCAGATCGAGGGATGTGGTTATTCCCCTCTATTCAGCACTGGTGAGGCCACATCTGGAATACTGTGTCCAGTTTTGGGCTCCCCACTACAGAAAGGATGTGGACAAATTAGAAAAAGTCCAGTGGAGGGCAACAAAAATGATTAGGGGGCTGGGGCACATGCCTTACGAGGAGAGACTGAAGGAACTAGGCTTATTTATTCTACAGAAGAGGAGACTGAGGGGGGATTTGATAGCAACCTTCAACTACTTGAAGGGTTGCTCCAAAGAGAAGGGAGCTAGGCTGTTCTCAGTAGTAACAGAGAACAGAACAAGGAGCAATGGTTTCAAGTTACAGCTGGGGAGGTCGAGGTTGGATATTAGGAAAAACTTTCTCACTAGGAGGGTGGTGAAGCATTGGAATGGGCTATCTAGGGAGGTGGTGGAATCTCAGTCTTTGGAGATATTTAAGGTTTGGTTAGACAAAACCTGGCTGGGATGATTTAGTAGGAGTGGTCCTGCTTTTAGCAGGGGGTTAGACTAGATGACCTCATGAGGTCCCTTACGGCCCTATGATTCTATAATTCTAAGCACTCAAATGAGCGACCTAGAAAGGTGGTAGAATCTACGTCCTTAGAGGGTATTAAGGTGCAGCTTGACAAAGCCCCGGCTGGGAAGATATAGTTGAGGTTGGTCCTGCTTTGAGCAATGGGGTTGGACTAGACAACTTCCTGAGGTCCTTGCCTACCCTAATTTTCTATGATTCTTCTTCTTTGACACGCTGCTTAGTTGACCAATATAAACTTGATTTATCATTTACTAAAGTGTGGTTATGGCCAGGAAAGTGACTATGTAAAATAGTACCTGCTTACTCAGCATATCTCCATGCTTTTGACTAATGTTTGCTCACTTTATTAATTAAAATCTTTTTTCCCCCTCTTTTTGCGATGGTTAACAGTATCCATCCAGCATTGGTTTTGGAATTGCAAGCTGGCTTCTATTGTACACATGGCTCTTCAAAAGAAAGCTGAGGAAATCTTAAGTGTTATTTATTATTATGGTATTGTTTGAGTTAAGCCCTCTATCCTGCACTTGGATCAGCACAGCCTTTCTCTCCAGGCAGATATCAGCAATAATTTACCCCATAATGCTTACCAGTATGTTAATACATATAGTATGCACTCAGTTTCTGAAGTGATTCTTGGGTTAACGTGCTCTCCATTCCCAGAGGCCATTAAAATGGCTCACTAGATAATATTACTATTACAGGAGGAAAGAAGAATTTTAGATTTGGAGGAATGTTGAGGGGGGAAGACCTGGGAGGGGCAGGGAAGTGCAACATAAATCAAGGGGCTTTCTACATAATTTAGGTCTAATGAGCTGCATAGAATATCTTGCCTTGCTCGCAGGCCATATTTTTCAATGTTTATATAAGTTCATATACTGCAGTAGAAATTGTACTGATATCATGGTGGTGGGTGCTTTAAATATACGTATATACATTAGATACCACTATAGTTCAAACACACTATTTCCCTGCCTTTGTTTGCAGGGGGAATTCCACTGGATAACACAGGGTTCCAATTATAAACACCCCAATTTCTGTAGCGAAGAGAGACTTCGGTGCACAGTAAAGGATGTTTTCTAGGGAGAAACCTCCCATACACATACAAACAAACTGTAAGTTGTATTAGCAGATCAAGTGCCTGAAAAAAATTACTGATTGAGGCAGCACTGGTAAAGGACAATGGACAATCAGACTTATTGTTTGGATGGAGGGAGCCAGTGCAGGCTTTGTATAACACAATTGTATAACATCATAATTGTAGTTTGGGACTGATGGCACTGTACAAATGTACTAGTTTATGATGCAAGTCCCTCAGATTTGTATTGTTAAGTGCATAGCGTATTTGTATTGTCATGTGTCTAAGGGTTCCAGTCAACACCTACTGAGGTCAATAAGAATCTTTCTCTGAAATTAAATTTCCATTCAGGTTAAATAATTCCTAGAAAGATTTACAAAAAGTAATTTAGTATTTATGAAAGATGCTGTAAGGACAGTCTCAGGCATTCATATCCTTCAGTTATTCTTAGTAGGGAGGCAATGTGCACAGTGGCAGACCAATTTTCTCTAGTCACCTGGCAATATATCTTAGCTCTGTTTTGTTGGGACAGGGGTAAGAAAGGAGTTGATTCCCCATGCTCATTCAGTCCTCGGCCCTTCTGTTAAGATCATCAACAAGGGCACAAATCAGTATAATTTGGTGTTTTTTATGATATGGATGCTTGTCTGCTAACTGATGTCATTAACTCATTTCATATAGATCACCAGAACTGCCAGGGGTAATGATGGCTTTTCACTACTACTGTCCTGGGCTAGGATATTGTGGGTGATTTAGAAGAGATAAAAGGCTTTGTCCACTGAGCAGGTTCCTCTTCCCCAAGGATGATTTACTTAAACAAAACAATTTAGTGTTGAAACAAATCAGTTTTAATAAGGCATCTAATTGAGCTTTCAGGCACAGTCCTGCACTGGGCTGGTGCAGCATCATTCATCCCAGTAGAACACTAGATGCAAAATGATAATGATCCAGCTAGGTACATACCCATGGTCTCTGCCAGGCTTGTACTTCACTTCTATCATTATGCACATTGGTTGGACACAAACTAATCTGGGTAGGCGAGGCCATACACAGCTTTTGCTCTATAGACATACCCAATGTCTCCTGGAATTCCTAGGTGTACAAGGGAAAGGTGCTAATTTCTGTAGCCTTGGAAGAGGTGGATCTTATGCCTTCCTGTGTGCCAGGCAGCTCCCCAATGCAGACAAAGGGAGAAGAGCAATGTCTCACCATCTCTAACACCTTTTCAGATGGCTGGTATCCCACACATTGCCATGAGGGAGTATCCTCTGTACTCAGCAAGGTAAAGGGATTGCAGCTGTGGCCAGCTTCTGGGTACGGGAGTGAAGTGGGAGAAAAGCTCCAGGAGATTGCTGTGCATTGGTGCAATATCCAGCCTATCTTGGTCTATAATGAAAATAACTCTTTGGAAAAGCATTGCAATCTGCTTTAGCCATTGTCCAGACCAGTTTTATGGAATTCCATGAAACTTGAAAAACAACCACCCCATTACAGATAAGAAAGAAATCTCCACAACTAACCACAAAGCTGGGCTTACCTTTTCCTGCCAAAAGAAAAGCGGTGGAGAAGAAATCTTTGTGAATGATCAGTTGTTATACTAGCGTATACTGTACTGTTGCGAGTGCTCTGATTTTCTGCTACTGTGCTTACCTCTAAGGATTTCAATAAGTTATGGACTTGGTACCAGGGGGAAACAATAGACAAAAGACTTTTGAAACTTTTCTCTTTAGCACACCTCTTGAGGATGCTTACTGAGCAGATTGACTTCTGTTGAACTCCGAAGAAGTCCACAGAGGAAAACTGTTTTGCTAATAATCTGTGAGGGAGTAGTTTTCCATCCTAGTAAATATAGTTTGCCACATGCATTAACAAGTGTGGGAATTGATGACATGAAGAATTAGAGCCAGACAAATGTTTAAGCTGAACCTTTGGTTTTTTTGCATGAAAAATGCAAAATTTGTTGGCACTGAAATGTTTTGCAAATTTGTCTTTGTTTTGCAAAATTGCTTGTGTTGGAGAAAAAAAATTTCCCAAAATATAAAACTGTTTTATTTTGATGTTTTTTAAATGACACGCTCCAGTTTTTCTATTTGAGGTGACTTTGGTTTAGAAATTTCATTCAAATTTAATCTGAAAAAAAACCCTGGAAATTTAAATAAAATATTTCATTTTACAGAAAACAATATTTTTCATGCTATTTTTCGAACTGCTAGCAAATCAAAAATCCACTATCCCCACAGCTCCACTGCAGAACCTTGCAGGCTTAGGTCCCTGGGTGAAAGGCTTTCAATTTTAACATGCATTGAAAAACACTATGCACTTGAATTTCTAACTGGCTATATATAGCTCATTCTAACTCATCTGACCATATTACCTCAGTTTTGAAGAGAGATTTCAAACAGATTTTAAAATCCCATTAATTACAATTATGTGAGCCCAGAGATTATCTGAAAGATGTCTTTCTTTCTTTCTTTCTTTCTTTCTTTCTTTCTTTCTTTCTTTCTTTCTTTC
>ML685795.1:10778967-10817626 GCA_007922175.1 Pelusios castaneus
TTCTTTCTTTCTTTCTTTCTTTCTTTCTTTCTTTCTTTCTTTCTTTCCCTTAAATTATGCTTAAAGTCTGAGAACATGCTGGATTGCTCTACCAGTAATTCAGAAAAGCTGGGGCCTTGCACTGACATTATCTCTATCAATAGTTGTGGAATCAACTGCTGTTTGTCATTCAAAAAGCTCAGTCTCTGTTAGCTTTCAAATCAAAAGTGAAAAAGAACTGTGGGGGCCATACACCCTATTCCCAGATTGGGGTATATTTCACTGCCGTGAGTCCAAATGCCAGCACTGCTGCATAAAGCTTTCTTATAAAGGTTTTAGGCAGGTATAGGGAATTGTACCCCAAGATCACCTGGGTTATACAGCGCCTGAGTTATTTCTCTGGTATGCTGTGCCTTCCTAGTTTGGTTCCAGACCTGTTATGTGATCTGTACTGGCAGACCCCTGATTTATGGACCTCTGTTCAGGATATATATTTTCAAGCAATAGGAATTTCACCTAAACAGCCTCCTATTGGTTCCTCTTCATGAGGAACATCAACATACCTACTCTATCTGTAGGTAATCTAAAGAAACAAATTTGGGATGTACATTTGTTTTTAAAAGAATTGTCATGTTAAAATGATGTTCTCTGGGTTGCTGAAGTTTCCTGAGGCTTAGTCATTCTCTTTAATACATTAAGCACAATACGTCAGCGTGCTACAGACTCAGTTACTGCTGGGTTGACTGTGCACTTTTGTAGAGCACTGAGCAGGGAAGAGGTAAGGTATAAAAGGGCACACAGTGGTGATATATTGTCTGTGAATGATGAATGCAAGGGCGTAGGAAACACAGGTACATGGTCAACACCTACTATGCAAACCACGCATGAGTTAACAAGATAAAAGTGAAATAGAAAGGGCAAGGTAAACAAGGGTACGTACAAAGAATTTGCAGAAATCCAAAAGATCAGCCCAGTGGCCAGTCTGGATTTCCGGGCTGGATACTGGGAAAATGTTCAGGAACCGAAAGGGACGAATCCTCCCTTCAGGCCATGGAGTAATTGACCAAAGAAGGATGTTCAGCTAATTCGCACAACTTCCGTGGTTTCTTACCCAGGCTCAGAAGGGGCCATGGCCTTTCCCTCTACCTATCCCTGCTTCCCTCACTTACTATTGCATGATTTTATTCCAGGAATCCCTGCAGAATATCCTGTGCAGAATCTTAAATCTTGACCCCCAGAACTATACCACTGAACCATTCTGTACATGGCTAGGGGCTGCAGAAACAGGGACCTTGGTAGGGTTAGCTCCTAGTGAGCAGACCTCCTCAGAGAGATGTCAAAGCCATATCTGAGACTGCACTGAATTGATTTCTTTGGGCTTTTTGATACAATGCCTTCCCTGCTTTAAGACTCCATACCTGTATTGTGAATGGCTGTCCTATGTTCCCAGCTTCAGCTCCACCAGTCCAGACAACTATAACATGCTGAGGAGCTTGTGCATAGTTAAATGTGTCCAAGGCTGCATACCTGGCCAAGAGGACTGAAGCAGTAAAAGTGAGTGCTGCTTCTGTACCACAGAGCCCCTTTCATCAAATGCATACGCTCATTGGTCCCTGCTTGCCATACCCATTTTTGACAGGATTTAAACACATTCATTTAATTAAACACAAAAGCATGCAAATAAAAATGACGACTTTGCCATTTTGGATTTCACATTGTCCTTTATCTTAAGAGACACAGAAGAACCTAGCTGGTCAAAAAAACATGGAAATGATAAATCTCTCAGTTGCCAATACCCCTTAAATTAATCTCACATCATCAATTCCACACCTACAAACCATGGCATAATCATCCTGCAAGCCTTTACCGAGTCAAGGAGTCCTACTGACATCAATGTGGCTATTCGTATTAGTAAAGCTTCCACCAACAGATTCTCCAGTGCTAATATGTAAATTTCTGTTCCAGTAAAATTACTTAAACTAATTCCTGGTGATTTTCCAAAGCAATTTTCTAAATAGTGTATGGACTTCTTTATACAATTTATTTAAAAAAACAAGAGAAAGCAAAGTCAGAGAATAATTTATTTGAGGGAAAATTAACTTATCCTTCCCTACTTGCCACATGTCTCCTATCCTTGTAAAAAAGATTTATCACATTATCATTCAAATTACTTAAAAAAATTAAATTACGTAGCCTATGTCCTTCATCCTAGGTGAGCTGCCTCAATGCTTCCCTGGTTCTGGGAGAGGTATAAACTACAGGGCTGTTCTAACATATGTTCAGCAGCTCATGGTGTTTAGAGGCCTTTACAGCAACCAAGGATTGCCAAGGTGTAGAATGGACATCTCAGCCACACTTGTTCTGTACCAAAGAGTCCCATTGCACCAGGGTCTGGGGGCTGATATAGCAGCACTACGTCACTTGATGATTGCCTTCAGTAGAAGAAATACTTTGGGGTAATTTGGGTTTATAGCCGCATAGAGCAAAACACTTGGAACAAGAACCAAGGTTTGGCCTTATGAGGCAAAGAGAAAGATCTCTGAATTATTAATGTAACCTATCCTCTTTTTATATAGTTCCTAGTTTTTCTCTAAGATTAAGGGCTTTTTTTTTTTTTGTAGTCTTTACTGGGGAAGCAGAATTAAAATTCACATTTTGCATGAACTGGAGAAATGTGTAATTTTGACTGATAGGAACAGTTTGTCGTGACAGGAGCTGAACAAGTGACAATAGATTTAATTAATAAGAATTAAAGTAGGAGTTTGTAAAAATGAAAGGATTGTCTTTGTTTCCAAAATCTTTAAATGACATTAAGGAAAAGCTATATCAAGTAGGGAATGAGCACAAAAATCTTGCATGCAGTTTCTTGCTGAAGCCCAGGATCAATCATGCCATCCAAGAGGACATAATTACAGGTCAGCATTACTGCTAAGTCTTGTCCTCATTTCATTTCTTCTGCTGTGATTTATTTGCCTGAATCAATTTGCTCTTCACCCTCAATATCCGGGTGATGTGTTTAATTTCAAATAGCATCTGAAAGGCCTTCCAAGGACTCTGCCTTTGTGTGCAACAAGACAAAGAAGCTCAAAGCACACTAACTTACTCATGTCATTGAAGCAGATATAGAGGAAAAAACATAATACCACCTGGCATTTCCTTTACAGCATCTGTTCGTCATGGCGAGATGGGCATGAGTAGTGAGGGGTTACAGGCAATATTGCTTTGAAGCTTTAAAACTTAGCTTAGAAAAGATTGCTTCCAACAGGTAATGAAATGAAGAAAGAATGGGTCTCTTTTCATATTGATAAAGCTACTCTAATCATGAGCGTTCATGTGAATGTGTGGGCTTCTGATAAGACTTCTATCAAATGTGTATGACATCAACTGGCAACTACACTGCTCCTCTAATCAACTGTTTTTTCCTAGCAACAGTATGTCAACAAGGAGAAGAAATGTCTTTAGCAAGCATTTGATTGGCAGGGGAGATGCTGTTACAGTAATTTACCTCATCAGTAGTTTGGAGAGCAAGTCAAAGATGGGCCCAAACGAGAACCAGAGATCTGAATATCCCTAGATGTCAATGAATTTAAGATGTTAAAAATCCAGATCCAGGTCTGAATTTTGCAGCTTGGCCACTCGCATCTATCTCTAAGGCTATGTCTACTCTAGAAAAATGTTAGGTCGACTTTGTTAAGTCGACTTAGTCCACTTTGTTAAGTCGACCTAACCACCCTTAAGTCAACTTAATAAAGTCGACTTAAGGGTTACTCCACATCCACACTGTCCTTAAGTCGACTTAAGGAATCGACTTAAGGCTTAAGTCAACCTAATGGGTGGCTCTTATTAAGTCGACTTAAGGAATTTCTTAAGTCAACTTAATGAAAGTTTGGTGTAGACAGGGAGTAATTTAGATCGACTTAAGCCAACCTAAATTGCTAGTGTAGACGTACCCTAAGACAATGGGAACTTAATAAAACAAGTTAGTCTGTGTGGTGAGGGAAAGAGTAGACAGAAATAACTGTTAATTAAACATGAATATCTGAGACAGCTCCTGTTCAGGTAGTCTTTTCTCATAAGACATGGCCATATAGTTTGGTTTTCATAAAGTTTCTTCAACTCTATAAGGCTCCTGTATAATACTTCTGAGAAAATTATATTTTTCCTTGAGACACAGTAGAAAAAATATTCTAGTAGAAAGAGAAAGCAGATGTAAAACTTCTTTTGTTAAAATGTGATAAAGCTTACTTTAAAAAGGATAACTATATTTTCTGGGATCACACTGGGACAACCTTTGGGGTACAGCGGTCTTATAAGACTCCAGACATTCTGTTGTTCATCCCTGGAACAAAGCTATCAAGTGTCAGATGACCTTTTCTACGCTAAAGTCCATTGTCTGATTTTCAAACGACTTACACCAGTGCAACTCAGGATTAATTCCATTAAACCTGTGGAATTACTTAACTTCAAGAGAATTATTCCCGACCACCATAAATCATAAGAGAATCAGGACTCACATTATCTGGAACTCAGCACAAACACCGACCGCCTTCAGAGAAAATTGGTGCACACTGCAATCCATATCCATATTCCTCATCTGAAATAAAGTTGATAATAGTTTCTGGGGTGATTCTGAGACAATAGTATCTTTGTGGCTTGTAGAGGCACACACATTTTTTATAATCAAGGCAAGAGTCCCACTGGCACCATTAGGAATAATCCTTTCAGAGTTTTTCAAGGTATCTGTTGCTTAACATCAACAGAAAGCTAACTAAACATGCTACAGAGATTTCCCCTTTCCCCCCACCATGAACTACAGGAGATTTCTATAAACTTAAAGCAATGGTCATATACAATCAAATACAGTGGCATAAAAGCACTCATGCTTTCATTGCTATAAAAATAAATGGCGCCAATAAAGAAACGCCACATCTAAGAATAAACTTTTGTTTTGAAACATATATAACTAAAGAACATTTTATATGTTATTCCTTTTTATTCCTCAAGACTCAGGATGTGGCTGTTTTGAGAAGCTTTCTCAGTTACTGGATCCTCATCTTATCCAAGACAGATTTCCAACCTTTTCAGTACCACGGCACACTTCAATGAGACAAACAATTCCACGGCACACCCACTTTTTTTCAGCTGAATTGATTGCTCAGAAATGTCACATTTACTAACGTACTATAGTTACCATTATCCTAGAGAGGGTTGCAATGTAGTGCTTACAACAAGCTAAAGAAGGATCAAATGCATTAATGTTTCAAATCCACTGGAAAAAAATACGTCATCTCAATTTTACTCTTTGGCCATTTGGGTTTAGAATGTTCACGTTTTAGAATCAAAAGACCAATACCTCGTTTTTAATCTGATGATTAATTTTCATGAGCTTTATGAATTGTAATTTTGGTTGGATAGAATATTGTTTAAGATGACACAATGTTTGTTTTACATTGATTTTTCATTACCTTTGTACAAAATTTCATGGCACACTTGAACAGTTCTCATGGCACACTGGTTGAAAACCACTCTTCTAGACCTGAAAATTCTCCAGGAGTCTATTTTGGTTCAATTTTGCATTTTCATGTTGAGAGCAGTATGCTGGAAACTGAGTACCATATTTGTAAAGGTGTCTAATCAAGGAAATGGAAATATATCTATCCTGGCCTGTACTTTTGGTGTAATCATATCACTCTATTCCAGCTAGAATGAGGGTAGGCTTGCCACACATAATGTTTCTTTTTCCTGTCTTGGGCCCAATCCAGAGGGGTAAAAGACTTTAATAGGACTTTTTAAATAGTAGACACTGCCTTTTTTGTCCCATATAGAGCTTGATTCAGGCTGGAGCTGCATAGGGACATAAGATGCTTTTCTCCACTTTGGAGCCCTGTGTAGGTGTCGGTCACAATCACAGCAGGGAGCATAAATGGTGCCACCAGTAGATGCTCTGAAGTGGGAAAGGGCAGGATAGAGTCATGATACCACCTCCGTCCATCTTATCAGCTCTTTGCCATTCACTTTACCTGATTCTCTGTTCTTTGCCTTGGACCATCCTTCTCTCCTTTTCCTGTCTCTTTACTCTTAGAATAAAGTTGTGACAGGAGAGCACCTCTTTGTACCCTGACCCTTGGCATCTCACATGGGTCATAGTTATATCCAGTGATGGCTATCTGGTTCTCAATCCTTCTCCTTTGGTTGGGATCTGAGCTCCGCTCACATTCCTTTTTCTGGGGATCCCAGGCCCCACTTACCAGGGCACCCCTTTTTCTCTGCAGTTGCTCCAGAAGCAGCAGATGTGATGCTGAGGGACTGGCCTTCTTCCCACAACACTCCTTCAGAATTGTGGAAGTATCTCTATAGCAACAGTGACTTCTCGGTCACAGTGTGGCAGTACCTCAGAAAAATGAGGGAGGAAATCTGGCAGTGGCCCATGGGATGGAGAAGCCTGGTGAGCATGAGGATTAGAAGGAAAAGCTACCTGGAAAGGAAGTGGAGGAGCAGGAACAGCAATAGAGAAGAGTTGCTTTACAGATGACACTAGCAGGTCAAGCCTATGCAGCACAACAGGAGTACTAAGCCATTTGTTTATATGGAGTAGAAAAGGGTGACCTGTCCACAAACGCTGACATCACCATGCACTCAATATGTGGCTGCTTATCTTTTGCGCCTTTACTCACCTTTGATTTTTTGAGGAGGGGCACTTTAGCTGGAGTTTCTATGGTGTTGGGACATGTTCCTTTAAAGGCTGAGCTTCCCAGACAAAATAGGTGGAGTGGGGCACCGTGAAGTTCTTGTTATTGTTCTGCAGAGTCAGTTTGAACTGGACTCAGGATAAAGCAGAGCTTGAGAGCACTTAGTGGGTGCGTCTACACTTACAAGTTAGGTCGACTTAAGGAGGCTTAAGTCAACCTAAACTACTCCACGTCCATACTGGGTTTTCCTTAAGTCGACTTAAGCATTTCCTTAAGTCGACTTAAGGAAAAGTTAAGTTGACTTAATAACACCTTGATTTAGGTCGACTTAAGCCAGTGTGGATGGGGATTAGCACGTAAATCAACCTTATTAAGTCAATTTAAAGTATTAAGTTGACTTAATAAGGTCGAAAAGGGGCTATGTCCACACTAGAAAAGTTAAGTCGACTTTATTAATAAGTCGACTTAACTTTTCTAGTGTAGACATAGCCTGTGTGATCACTAATCACTGCAGTTTCAATGTTAGGAACTGAATCAGGTCCAATTAAGATTACTCCATTGACTTCAAGAGAGGATTTTTATTCATTCCTTGTTGTTTCTTAATGATCAAGTTAACTTGCTACATGGTAAAAACAAAACAAACCCAAAACAAAGAAACAAACACCATCCATCCATCCATCCCACCCCCCTCCTTCGGAAAAAGAACCCAACTCCTCTTCCGAACACAACTCTTCCTCTATACTGCATATATAGAAAGTATAAAGTATATGGGAGTGATTGTCTAGGAAATACAATTCTGACATAAATCACATTTATGACTTGTGTGTGTGTGGTACATTTAAATTACGTCCAATTACCCACCATGAGGTTCTGGTGATATGAGACCAGGCCAGTTCTGAATACTGTATATATGTACGGATTGTGCAAAACAATTGATTAGATCAGTGATAATTTACAAGAACTATAGAACTTCCCTCCAAACAAGAAAAACAAACAGAGTTCTGTGGCACTTTTAAAGACTGACAGATTTATTTATTTATAAATAAATAAATTTATAAATAAATCTGTTAGTCTTTAAAAGTGCCACAGGACTGTTTGTTTTTCTGCAATAGACTAGAATGGCTTTCTCTCCAAACAAGGTGAACAAGCTTAGTGGTGTTTGAAACTTTTCTGGTCTCTTGTATTGAATAAGCTCAGTGGTATGGTCTCTTATATTGCCTCACAGGAGATATTCTAAATAATTTGCTTTGAGAGTTACAAAATTATACAGGAAGAAGTGGGATTTTCCCCATCTAGATCATCTTACATATAATACGAATGTCTCTGCTAGGTAATGTCTGCCTAACTGATTTGCAGCTTTATGCTGGACAACAGCAGCAGCAGTAACAAAAAAAAGGACTTTTGAATCAGAAAAGTATATGAAACCTTTCACTGCAGCAGAAAAATGTTTTGTAAAAAATTTATCATATCACCTTCTTGCTGAAGTGGAAGTACCATGGGAATTGCAATACTGGAAAACACCAGTAGTCCATCTAATTTGATATCCCCTCTCTGTTGCAAACATTGCAGAAGGCAGCAGATAATCATCAATGAGATAAAATCAACGCACAGTTCTTGGATCCAGATCCAAATGTTTCCACAGAGTGTTTGAATTTGGGTTTTGGTTGTTCTTAATGCTCAATAATTAAGAATCATGAACAATGATATATGGGGGAATTTTCCTCCAGATTATTAGCTTAAGCTCAAAAGCATAAAGACTTTTAAAAAAATACTTTGTAGTTAGAAACATTATATAAGGTAATTGAACTCTTGTGTGGATCCCTCTTACGGTACAGAAACTTGGACATAAAAATCTCTTTTCAGGGAAGGAAAACGAGAGCCCCCTATTATTTCAAATCACTGACATGCAAACTGTCAGTCTAATTACAATGAGGCTGTTATAAGATAAAATTAACTTAGTTATGGGGTACTCCTTCCCCCTTTTCTGTAGAGGACCTCAAACACATCAGAGCCAGGGTAGGCAGGTGAGAGAGAAATAGGGGAGAAGGAGACAAATGGCCAGCATCCCAGCATCGCCCCTAGCAAAGCAGGGGCACAGGAGCAGTGAAGGCTGAGGTAACCATACATTTAGGTTACTATTATATAGACTTAGTCTATGGAACCCATTTGCATTAAGTCTAAAATCTGGGGAGCCAGGTTTTTTGACCTCTAATCCATTCCATTCTCCATATAATAAATATAAATTGAATGGCTCTCTTTACATTTTTATCAATTGCCTTTTTTTGTCTTTATTATAATACAAGATAAATCACATATATTATTCAAAACGGGGATGGGAAGTGGTGAATCTTTTCATGTATTCTTAGCATTTTCACTAATAGCAGTGGGTTTTTGCCATTGGTATCCATAGTCCATTACATTTTGGGCTGTGAAAAAAACAGCTGTTTGTTTCAAGAGAAAAAACCACAAACCTCTGCAGCTCAGTAATTTATTGCCCCTATTTTTTGACCATCTGCATTACTCTGAAGTATTTACATGAATATTACATATTTGAAAAGGCTTTTTTTTTTTAATACTAGAGACATTCAGCTCTAATTTCAGTATGTGAGTGAAAAGTTCAACACATCTGAAGAAATTAAAAGGGAAGTGATGAGCACATCAAAAAGTCTTGTTATATCTATTAGGGAAGAACAAGAGAGTGATAGAACTCTCTAGAAGCCTGGAGAGAAAAGGATAATGGAAGAGAAAAGTCATTCTTCTAAGATCTGTGCATATTTTAGGAATCACGAGTTTGTGAGTCAGACTTTTCCCTTTTTATGGAGGACTGGGAAGCAACCAGTAATGACACTGGTAAGTCCTGTGCCTCCTTGACAATTATTTTGGGAAAATTCTTCCTAGGAAACCTTCATTCAGGTTCTCCTGTAAGAGGGAATGATCTAAACTAATATATATCTGTTTACAGTTAGTAGAAGGATTAATAATTTGTTTATTCAGGAGTGCATTAATATCACTAGTTTGTCAACCAACATAAGCCAGCTTACATTTTTTACAAGCAAAGCGCCCTGCAGTTTAATTCTGAGATTTCAGATTCAAAGAAATGAATGAATAATTTTGTTAATTTTGTTCCTAACCTTCATTTCAATATTTGTTTTATGCTTGTTATGATAGTCTCTCTCTCTCTCTCTCTCTCTCTCTCTCTCTCTCTCTGGTGTTAACTGATAGTGTATTAACTACTTGAGGCTGTGATGATTTCTTGGTGCTCTACATAACAAAGGGCATAGAAATACATATTTTGTTGACAGTAATCTGTTGTTGATATATAGGCAACGTTTGTAGAATTTTTTGTGTGAATTTTGTAGGTTGGTTGTATATAATGCCTCCATCCATTGGCACACAAAACTAAAGAAAGGCACATTTTAAAACTCTGTATGTTTCTTCCTTCTGGGTTTAATTTTGTGGGGTATTGTTTGCTCTGTTAAAATATGCTTACTAGATAGATTTATATTACCTCTCCAGATGCTTTTTTCTGAAATACTATAATTTAATGACCAGATCCTCAACTGATGTATATTGGCATAGCTCTATTAACATCAATGCAAAATTCTTATGGTAGCTTGAAAGACCTCAAAATATTTACGGCAACAGGACTACACTAGTTTACGCTAGCTGAAAAACTGACCCTTAGCATCCAATCCTGCTTTTATTATATGCCGGATTAAATCCCATTTTAGTCTAATTATAGCTCATTTGAGAATATTCTTTGCTACCACTCTAGACCAGCGGGTCTCAGCCAGTGTGTCGGGACACATTACTGTGTCACCGCACAGCAGTAAATGTGTCAAAGAGAGCCAGGGGCATGGGGTGGGCGGCTGGCATCATCCTGTGGAGAGGGCCTGGTGTGTCCTGTAGGGTTGCACACACTGCTAAGCATGTTGCAACCTGCAAAAGGTTGAGAACCTCTGGCCTAGCCCCAGAAGATCTTCTGGCTCTGTTCTGCCTTTGGGCTGATCACTGTGTTGCTTGGCTCAGTTGGGATGTGGTGGCTTTGCTTGCCAGTGATTTTAGGGATGCACTTTCCCTGTACATTTGTGTGCATGAAAGTTTGTGCAACATCCAGTAGGCTTTCAACGTCCTCCTCCCGCTCCCACAACATAGGTCACTTGAGGAGCGAGGAGGGGCTGGTCTCTCCTCTAGGGTTTTGCACCCCACCAAGTGTGTTGCAACCTACAAAAGTTGAGAACCACTGCTCTAGACCATAAGACGGGAAAGAACTAAAGTTTAAAATACATTTTTAAGAATATTTTGAATGAAGATGTCAGAATTTTTCCCTTGCAGCAGTTACTTTTGAAAGTCCTCGTTTGTCATTCAGTAGCCTCCATCACAAAAGCTTAAAAGGCATAGTGTAACATACATGTACATTTCCCAACTTGCTCAATTAACATGAATTTCACTCAGCCTTTTTATCAGAGAGTTTTATCCACAACTTCCTCAGCTTGTGCAAGTCAATATATTGATTTGAATGGAGCTATGCTGATTTCATCATCAGAGCATGTAGTCTATTATTTTAAGATGTCTGAGGTTCTCCAGGAGGGGCAAAGAAAAAATTCTGCTTCTTTTCTTCTTCTTTTGTTGAAGAAATGCTCAATTGAGAAGCTATAGATTAGGAAAAGTAACAATTAGACCCTGAAATGTTAATAACTGGGTATCTTTCCCAAACATATAAAAGTTTTTACATCCTAAAAGACACACACACACACAAAAGATTGAGGGCAAATGGAAAATTGTCTTTTATGTTGTTAGTGCCTCGCTCACTTAGCAGCTCTACCACATGACAACAAAGAAAACCATTATTATGCAAACCATTCTGGCACAAAAGGGCATTACATATCTCATACAAAAGGGGATTTCTTTTAAAACACAGCACATTCAGTGTTTGGAGTTTGCAGTAGAAATTCATTGCCTTGCTTGCCAATATTATCATGCAGCTGGGTATTATAGTATTGCGTTTCTCTGAGGGGGGAAAAAATCACAACAGAGAATTCAAATGGTCTCTGTTGTATTCAATTTAATATGTTGTCATATAACTTTTGGCATCTCTCCTCTCGGTACAAAGGGCACTATAAATATTACTCACAGAAACTTTGGTTGCAAACAGAAAATGTCAAAAATATACTTATTTTTATGAAAACTAGTGGAAGACAGTATTGGGCATTATTTCAGGGCTGGAAACCAAGCCACCTTAATGGGATTGACTATGTTGTACTTGTCCCATTTAACAAAGAAATAAACCAAGATATTACACAGAAGTACCCTGCGCACTGTCCATCTTTAGCTAAAGAAGAGATTTTCTAACACTATCACTTACTTTAGTACCGTCAACAAAAGAAGATATGGGCATATTTCAGAGTGCACATAAAGGTTATATTTTTCCTTGCCAGAAACTCCCTCTCTATTTTAATAAAACAAAAATCATTCAACCAAAAAGATTTTAGGTGAGTAAGAAAGTCAAATGTAGGTTTTCTCAGACAAATTAAACTCTTTAGAATTCAATCTTTCAAACTCTGATTTAGACGGGTAAAGTATATAAGTGTTTTCAGGATTAGGCCTGTAACACCACACATTTTTAACATTCACTTATGTTGATGGTAGTTCCTTATTTTGCATTGACATTTCCTTCCTCGTTCCAATTCTTTTTGTATGGAGTGGAATTTAAAAAATAGAAAAATCACAACAGCATTATAAGAAACTGCTTTAAAAAACTTCTCTCTTTCTTTTTTGTATTTTTAATCTTTCTTTTCTTTTCTCTCATATATTTGTGCCTTTAATTCCATTTTCAAGAAGCCTTTCTTGGCAGGGTTTTATTCCCCCCCACCATTTGTCCCAGCATTGATTCTTCTTTTCATGGCAGATGGCTGAAAGGCGTGTGCTATGTGGTGATTTTATCTGCTGGGAAACAAAGGAATGGCACAAAATGAACATTTCTGGGAGAGGAAAAAAAACCCCATGCTTCTGAAATGGTTTCTTGGCACGGATTAGTACAGAAGCCAGATTTTCAGACACTGAGCACACTGTGGCATTCAAACACTAATGCAAGCTAGCCCGTGGTGTACAATAAAATTAGAAACAGAAAATGCAGAGCTTTGGAAAGCTGCACAGCAATGAGCATGGAGCTTGAATGTAATTCCAAACCCTTCAAATAAATCTGAAATACAAACGACACCGCATAATATTAGTCTGAGCTCACTTGTTTATCAATAAATACCCCTTCTGTTATATGCTAAGTCATTTAATAGTAAACAAGAACATACTTCTCTCTTTTGATTTGCTAGTTGTGGCATCTCATGTATTAGTTTTAATGGGCAAGCCAATTAGAACAAAAATAATAGTCAAGAATAATGAATAAAATATATTAGTGTACAGAAAGGAACAAGTTGTGAGTGTTTAAACTGCACTTTGGTTTTACAACATGTAGTAACTGGCACTTTGACCCAATTATGCATAAGACAACATGGAAAAATGTTTCCAAACAAGATATTAAAATAGCATATTTGCAAAAAATAATTGTGTGAAATACAGATTGAACTTAGATGTGAAAGCTTTCTGGCCATGTGTGTGCCCCAAACACTTCAATTCTCCTGGCTGCACTGTGGTAGGATTCTCCGAATTCCCACTTTTGGGAAATGGGTCTGAAGAGAATGATTCTCTGGGATCAGTAAATCAGCTTTGTAGACAGTGTATTTAAGTTCTCCAAAAAATACGTGCAAGCAGGGCTGGATTACTGCAGCGACTTTAAAGGTTTAAGCCCCTGGCTCCAGGCTAAAAGGGGGCCCCTCGGCCCCCCAAAATCTGGACTGGCTGGCCTGAGTGGAGGCTGCTGCCACTAAATAGCGTGGCTGGTGCTTGCCAGCCAGCCAGGAGGCAGGGCAGGTGTACCCACCCACTGGCCCGCCCTTCCTGACCCCCAGCATCCAGAAGTAGCACCAGCTTGCGCTGGCCTGTGGCCCCCTCCTCTAGCCCTGGCCCGTGCCCTCTCCAGCCACCCCAACAGTGAGGGCCCACCAGTAGCATGGCCCGCGGCCCCTGTAGCCACATTGGCCTGTGCACCCCCCTGCAGGAACCCCACAGCCATGCTGGCCAGTGGCAGTGCCAGCTGGGGTTCCCCCAGCAGTAGTGCTCGCTGGAGATCCCCCAGAAGCAGCGCCGGTTGGGGCGCCCTCAACCCTGTCCAGCAGCAGCACTGGCAGCCCCCCCAACCTCCTCCAGTGGCAGCACTGGCTGGGGCCGCCCCCCAATCCCCTCTGGCTGGGGCCCTGGAGCCTCTGACCCTGCACCACAGCTGTGGGGGGCAATGTGGTGGCCCACAATAGTGGGAAGCCCTGGGCCCCGATATGACCCTGCATGCAGGAACAGGGCATCTAGGGACAATGTTAATAATGGCAATGTTCACAATGTTGTCAAGACATGAAGAACAACAACTCTGTGTAGCTTGAAGGTTTGCCTCTTATTGGACCAACTTCTGCTGCTAAAGAAGAGATTACTTCAACTATCCTGCTTCTCTAAAACTGGTAATGCACAGATATAACACTTTGCAATTCAGGACATTCAATCTTTATATCTAAGGCAGGGGTCGGCAACCCCCGAACCGCATGCCAAACGTGGCACGTAGGCCGAGCTTGAATGGCACGTGGTACTGCTCAGGCTGCCCTACTGGCCTTGCCCCTCAGCATGGCCTGGGGCCACAACAGCCGCATGCCCCATCTCCAGGACCCCACTCACCATGCTTCCCTGCTGGGGAGCACGGCCAACAGGGAAAAGCTGTGGCATGGGATTCCTGGCCCCTGCTGGCCCCATCCCCTGCTGGGCAGGGCTGCTGGAGGGCAATGGGATGGGTCGGCCCGCCCGGAGCTGCTGCTGCCAGTGGGAGCCGGCTCCCAGCCCCCGCCCACCAGCGAGTGTTGGCCCTGGCCCTGGCCGGGAACCGGAGGCCGCCCACCAGTGGGAGCTGGCCCCACCCCCAGCTGGGAACTGGAGGCCGCCTGCTGGTGGGAGCCGGCCCTGGCCCTAGCCGGGAAATGGAGGCCACCCACCGGCAGGAGCCATTCTTGCTTCGGCCCCAACCGTGAAACGGAGGCCACCCACTGGCAGGAACCGTCCTGGTCCCGGCCGCAGCCAGCTGGGAACCTGTGGCCTGGCCCCACCCCCCTTTGGCCCTTCCCCTGGCACCTGCTGAGGGTGCAGTGGGCAGGGCTGGCTCAGGGGCCAGCAAAGGTTGCTGACCCCTGATCTAAGGGCTTTTGTAATAGACAAGTGTTATTATCCCCATTTTGCTGCTGGAGAAACTGTGCCATAGAATCATAAAAGCTTAAAAGACAAGCAAGTCTTTAGATTTGCGAGAATTTCTATTCCAGATTGTGGGCTACTTTATGGGTACTTTTCACTGTTCTCCTGATGCAAAGATGCTCTACAAACAGCTTATCTGGCCACTGAAGGATTCCTTTAAGAAACTCTTAGGGCAGGGGTCAGCAACCCGAAAGATAAGAAGAGCCATTTTTTGAAATGCCTTCAATAACCAAGTGTTTTGAGAGCCGCCATGGCTGTAGCCTCCTGATGGGGGAAGCTGGGCCAGGGTGCCTACTGCAGGCTACCCTGGCAGGAGAGGAGCAGGGAAACTGGAACCAGGAGCAGACCCCCCACAGGGTCTCCCGGTGGTGATGGGGACCCCAGAGTCTGCTGGGGGCTGCCTGCAGAATCCCCCATTGGCAGGGGGCCCTGGACTCAGGAGCAGGCCGCCCACAGGGTCCTCCACTGATGGAGGGGAACTCAGAGCCCGGAGCCGCAAGGGGACATCTAAAGAGCCACGTGCAACTATGGAGCTGCAGGTTGCAGACGTCTGCCTTAGGGGATTCTCAGATTATGCGGAGTCATTGTAATACTTTTCTGCAACCCTCTTAGTCTGATGCCATTGCAGGGTAGGTGGGTGGTGGAAAGAGGTGTGGGTCATCCCTATCTCTCAGCATGCTGGGACCCTCAAACTGCTTTAAGTTGCACTGTGGGACTGGCTTGGTACAGAGCAGCTCTAGGTGTAGCGGAGCATAAAAGGTTGCTTGCAGCGACAGCTGGCGGCAACCATTTTACAGGAAATTCTGACATTTCAAAATTTGTGTTCTGTTTTAACAAAAAGCTTTTTGAATAAAAACCTGAAATTTGAAAACTTCCCATGAAATGATAATGCAGAAAAATTTGATTTGGCATAAATGAAATGTTTAATTTTGATAAGATTAAACCTGTTGATTCCATACTGTCAAAGTACTAATATGAAATATTAAAATGGCTCATATAATAGCATACTTTCACACTGTTAATGTAAAAGTCAAAATTAAATGCATTGAAATAAGAGTCAAAACAAAACTTATTTACCTTCTTGAAATAAAATGTTTCAATGTCATTGACATGAAAGGGAAGAATTGAAATGATTCATTTAAACTTTTTCCTGAATTTTTTTTTGGACAAAATTGACATTTCCACAATCGTTTGTATTCTTTTTTATGGAAAATTGTGCCATCAAAAAAATTGCAACCTTTGCACTCCATTCCCTTGAGCTTCACTAAGTGGTCCTTAGAGCCACAACACATGCCGGGTGTTCATGAGTTCTAAGGCAATGGTTCCCAACCTGTGATCTGTGGACCAGTGGTGGAAAGAGGGAAAGATAATTACTGCAGTGGTGGAAAGAGGGAAAGATAATTACTGCAGGTAAAATGTACTGTGAAGTGCGCAATATGTTTGTGAGTGAGCATAATAAATTATTAGAAATAGCTGCATTTTTAATACCCCTTGAAATCCAAGTTTGACACCCATCAGCCACAGGCTACATTAAAAATGTTTAGAATGGCTTGCTTACATGGGGATCCACAAAAGCTTTTAATTACAAGGTAGTGTTCTGCATAAAGGAAAAGGTTGGGAACGCAGTTCTAAGGCACGTTTGTTAATTCCACAGCAGCAGCCCCTGAAGCCCCCTTAAGCACTAATTTGTTCTATCACCACGAAAAACCTTCCTCTCCCCCCGCCCCCCAACACTATGGCTCATAGTTGAAAATACCCACCAATATATATTAGTTAATAATTATTTTAAACAGTGATTATTTCCTTCTCCCCTCATGCTCTCCAGGTGGTTAAGCTGTACCCCCTGGGCCTCAGCGTCCACAATGCTTTCTAAGTGGCCTGGGTTAGAACTTTCTTCTCTAGATATACATGGGAGAAGGCACATTTGTAGCCATTCTCAGATGCTCCTGCTCTTAGCCCTCATCTCCCTGATGCTTGGGTCACTGGAAAGGTGCAGGGAGCATGTACTGCAATCCAATTAACTCTGTTATGAAGAAGGCTACAGACAGCTAGTGGCAAAGCAGAGCAGGGCCACAAACGAAACTATGAGGCTTCTACAAAAGGATACATTCCTCTGCAAAAATGCTGAATTCTCTAAAATCTTGGGAAAAGTGCCACATTTCATCATTGTGAAATCACTGAGCATATGAAGCAGTAATTGAGATGAATGAGGCGGTTCATATATCTCAGAGCCATAGTTTCAGACTGTCTACAGACTCAGGCAGGCATCACAGCTGATACTCATTTTATGTTTTCAAGGTTATCTCCACAGACAGAGTTAATTGGATTGCAGTGCAGGGAAGCAATGGGCTAAGAGTACAAGCACAGTTTAAAAAAAATAATGAAATGCTGGGATACTGTTGTGCAATTATGCACAATTCTTTGGGAAGGGATAAATTCTGCAGTAAATTCTGTTGGCATGGAACTGAATAATATATGAACCTGACATTCTGATGTTATCTGGCTACAATAGTCTTTTAAATTCTATTTCTTCTTCATTAAATCTTGAACTAGATTGTTTCACTTTTTCCACACATTATGCTATAGTAGAGGAAAGCAAATGATATCAAGAAACAAATGTTTTATTTGCATATAAAAATATGCTCTAGGGGTACGTCTACACTTATAAATTAGGTCGACTTGGTCGACTTAGGGCAGGGGGGACAAGGGAGCACCACATGGCCCCCTAGGCCTCCCCAAACATCTGGACCACCGGCAATTGCCAGCACAGCGCGCTTCAGCTCCCAGGAAGCCTCCGGAGGCTTCCCGGGAGCTGGAAGGTGGTCCCAACCAGAAGGGAGCCACAGGGCTCTGTTCTGGCCCGGACCTCTGGGCTCCCGGCAGAAAGGAGCCTGCGCTCCCTTCTAGCCAGACCCCCGCAGGTCCCAGCAAGAAGGAAGCAGCTGCTCCCTTTTTGCTGGGACCCGCGTGGATCCCAAGCAGAGGGGAGCCGCCGGCTTCCTTCTCCCTGGGACCACTCCGGGGCTTGCTGGCTTTCCCTGGACCTAATTAGTTGACTTAGAGAGTGTAGTATAGACTCTCTAAGTTGAGTTAGTAAGGCCCACCTTAAGTCGACTTAGGAGTTCTGTGTGGACTCTCTAAGTCCACTTAATATGGTCGACTTAAAGTCGACTTATTAAAGTCAACTTATTTAAGTCAACCTAAATCACTCTAAGTGTAGACATAGCCTAGAAGAGCTCTAGAAGCTTAGAGAAGATTCCTCAAGGATAAAACTCTAATCTTCTCTTTTAATATTAATCAGCTATGTCCAAGGTATTAAAAATCAAATGAGCATTCACATTAAATTTTAGGTAAAGCACAGCATTTGCCCTATCTGCATTCAGGAACGCAAACTCTCCAGTTCCTTTCATTTAACCAGTCCATCAACCCTATTTCCCGAAGAACCCCATACTAGTTTATCTGGAAAACATCGTATTTCTATTGAAGTATTGCTCCTTTTTCCCCCACCCTTATTTTTGTTTAATTCTTGAAATTCTCATATAAATACAAACAGTAAGCAACAATACAAAATGAAGAAAATGCTTTAAACAAGACAAAACAATTGTTATCTGTCATTGATTAGTAATTATGAGCCTCCGTGGGTGGGCTTAATTGATGGTGAGTAATTTATTTCTAAATACTTCCAGGTTTGTTGTTTTAATCCATGGGTGAGCTTTTCCATCAACAACATTTCCCAAGCTTTGTTAAATCAGGATGTGGTCACTGGAAGGTCTTCCCCCCCCCCAAGTGATCAGCAACAGTTAAATAAGTTAAATAAGTGAGATTTTATTCTTTATAAATCAAATTCTACTCTCATTTATTCCGGTTTAAAAGTGGAGTAACTCAGGAGGACTTCAGCTGAGATATTTTGGGTTTACACTGGCATACTAGGGAGCAGAATTTAGCTCTGTGTTTCCAACATTCTTCTTTTTTAGTAGCAGGAAATGCATCAGACACTTTAGAAGTCTGGAAAGATTGCAAAACCATTCTTTCCTGGGAACCTGGCCTCCTACAGTTTCCATCTTAAAGGCCCCTCCATTTAAAACCTTCAAATCTTCCAGGCCATGCTACTCTCTTGGCATCATTTTAGCGTTCACTTAACTCTTCATCATTGTAGTTCCTCTTGCAGTTTTTCCAAGGGTCGATTCTTACAGAAGTACGTTGGTAAGTACTCCACAACCTGAAACTCACTGTAAAACTTGTGAACACAAGTAAATTGTATGGTGCTATCTTTAGTTAACCTACCAGAACATCTCCAAAACCTTCTGAAGGTTTCAAAACAGAATTATTTAGAAATCCCAGAATGTATGTAGATCATGAGCTCTTTTAAATGTTTTAGAGATGATCACTTTCCTGTTCAAAAACTCTTAGTTTTTGCATTCTAAGTCTCTCCAATGAAAATG
Organism: Pelusios castaneus; assembly: GCA_007922175.1. Lineage (NCBI taxonomy): Eukaryota > Metazoa > Chordata > Testudines > Pelomedusidae > Pelusios > Pelusios castaneus. Next base: position 10,798,418 of record ML685795.1, read on the forward strand.
CAATCATGATTGATTTATGTTGGACAAAAATGCTTTTCTCATTTTTCAGTCCAACTTCCTCTGAGATCCCAGTGCACTCTGAAGCTCAATTCTTTCCAAGAAAGGTTTCTTTAGGATTAACAGCCCATAGCATCAAATCATTGTATCGTGCCATTAACACTGTTATAACTAAGGCTATATCAGCATTTCTGTTTAAACTCTTATTTTCAGAGCTTTATAATTTGGATATAAAAAAACCAAAACAACCCCCCCCCAAACCCTATTTTATTCTGAACCTTGGCAAAGAAGAAATTGGGGTGGGAGTGATTTTATTTTATATTTGAATTTAGGGAAAGAAGAAGAAGAAGAAGAAGAAAGCTCCATATGTATACATAGGCCAGGATTTTGAAATGGGCCCTGGCTGCCAATGGGACTTGAGCATCTAGCTTCCTCAGGGCCTTTTGAAAAATCCCAGAGTTAATTTGTAAGAGCACACTAACTGTCTGGTTTCCAATGCTTGAAGCACTGTCACAGTTCATAAACCCTCAGGTTTTTTAAATTAGAGCAAAAAGGGTGATGTGAAAATGGCATGCCCATTTCCAAAGATTCCAAATTGATTCCCTGGCAAATATTTTTTTCAAATTGAATGGCAAAAATCTTGGAATGGTATGGTCTTCCATCATCTATAGGTATGCTGAATCAGTGTATAATACCAAATAGAACTGAAATGTATGTTAGAATCCTGATGAAAATTAAAGAAAGAGCACAGTAGCCCTTCTTCTTCAGTTGGGATTGGGGTTAGGGGATGAAAATGATCCATGCTGGGGAAGGTAGGGAAATATTGCCTCCTCTCTTACCCAACATCCCCATGATCCATGGAGGTCCTGTGGTGATATGGATCTGTACCTGAAATGGGGTAGGTCAAGGATGGGAGTAGGCAAAGCTTGGGGAGCAGCATGTTACTCTCTCATGCACCCCAAAGTAATTCAAACTCTTTGAAGCAACAATTACTTAAGCACTTCCTGTATTGCTGCTCAGTTGAAGCCCCTTGAGGGGAGTTCCAGAGGCACCATCTGGCAGGGAACTATGCCAGGGAAACTCCATGGAGTTTCCAGTTCCCTTCATAGGTAATTCCTGCAGAAGAAGGATTTGGCTCTGAGTCACTGCCACCAGGGACTGAGAAAATAAACATGACACCACATACAAGTATATTTGGTTCATGGCAACAGACTGCAACTTTAATAGCATCAAAGAAAATTGTAGTAACCCAAAATTATGATCCAGCTGAATAAACTAGTTTCTGTAGTTATTTTCTCATTACACAGCAACAGCTTCAGCAGCCAAAAGGCAACAGCCTTTGCCCAGTTTCCCAAGAGATTTGGCCCCAAAGAAAAGAAGATGAGCTGGTCCTTTGTCCATGGAAGATAAAATGGGTGCATACATGGGTTTGTAGTTAGTCTGTGCGCAACAATGTATTCTAGACAATGTCTTTAGGGAAAAGGCTCAAATCATCCTGCAAATATAACAAGGGGGCTCTTGCCATATAAATGACTGATTGCCATGATCAGTACTACAATTCAGGGGGAATCCATTAAATCATTACTAGAACTTCATGTCAAGATGAGTCAGACAACAGATAGACAGACAACAGCCTCCTCAAGAGGGACCCGAGTCGCCATACACAATTTGCTTGTATGATCACAGACTTGTCATGTTCAGATATGAACTGTTGACCCTATTTTCCTCAGGAATGCTTCACCGAGCCTGACCTGGAAAGCACCTCATTAGACGTTTTGTGGGAACAATTCAATATAAGCCTGAACAAATGTAATGCAGATTCTGGCCTCTACAGCTTTCTCCTTCAAATACCATGCATTCCATAAATAACTGAAAACTTTAGGAGTCTGCAAGAAAGTATCACACTAAACAAAAATCACCACTTTTCAAGTCTTACTAAGAACCTGAAACTTAGCCAAGGTTCAACAGGCCTGTGTCAGAATCCCTTTCTGAACCCCAACTTTTCACCCTCCACTCAACTTTCTTTGCCATTGATGAGTGGGAAACCCTTATGAGGCCTCACAAGACATTAATTAAAAACCCCTTGTGCATCCACAACCTTGCATGGCCTTCTGCGGTGCAGAGGACAGACATGGTGTTATTACATCTAGTCTTGAATGATTAAGAGTAGTCTCCTGTTTGAAAGTGTCCTAGTGTTAGTTCAAGATGACAAGTTATCCATCCACATGGTTATTCCTAACCACTACTAAATTTGTCAAGGGTGTCAGAACTGACTATATCTGCAATTAGCAATATTGTGTTTGTGTATAAAAATATAATATTCACACTACATTAATTCTAGCATAATAATAATTCATGACATAGCCTCATGGGCAACCTTTCTTTAGTGACTTTTGGAAACAAATTATAGTCTACGGCCTCATGAGGTAGCTGCTCTTGCTGGTTACAATTCTAATAAGATTGACACATCAGAAGATATAGTATAACATTCTTGTAAAGTCTTAGGCCATGTCTACACTGGTGAGAGATTTAAAGTTGACACAGAGATGCCGACTTTAATAAAAGCGGAGGAACATGTTCACATGACACTCCTTGCTCTGGCTTCTTGCGTCCTCATTGCTAGCTGTTAGTTCAAATGTAGAAGAGTTGACTGTGGGTAGCCATCCCACAGTACAATGAAGTGCCCTGTTTTGCCCTCCCATGTTGCAATGCGTCCCCTTCCCCACCCTCCTTCTTTCAAAGAAACAGGAAATAGTTTTCGTGCCATTTCTCTCTGTTTTAGGCCTGGAGCCTGCTCATCTCTGCAGTATTATGGACAGCGTTTCGAACACATCTCAGCTTATTTTGCAGTATTTCCAGCAGCGCAGCAGGATCAGCAGTGCAGAAACAACTGAGGATGCCCCGTTGGAAGCCATTGAATGAAATATTTCCCGTTTTCTGCAGGCAGTAATGCTCCATCTGCAGTCTGTGGACCTCCATTTCTGGGCCTGGGAAACAATCACAGAGTAGTGGGATCGCATCATGCTGACCATGTGGGATGATGAACAGTGGCTACAAAACTTCGAAATGTGAAAGGGCACTTTACTTGAACTTTTCAAAGAGCTCACCCCAGCATTGCAGCATATAGATACTTGCCTGAGAGTAGCTCTTACAGTGGAGAAGTGGGTGCAGGCCCTTGTTGATCACAGGAGTCATTTCATGGACATTAATGTGGGGTGGTCCGGGAAGGTTCATGATGCGTGCATCTTCAGTAACTCTGGTCTTTTCCAAAAGATGCAGGTGGGCACTTTCTTCCGAGACCAAAATATCAGAATTGGGGATGTTGAAATTCCAATAGTGATCCTGGGAGATCCAGCACTCTCATTGCTCCTCTGGCTAGTAAAGCTGTACACCGGACACCTGGGCTATGTCTACACTTAGAAATTTAGGTCGACTTTACCAAGTTGACCTTATTAAGTTGACTTAGAGAGTCCACACAGGACAGCAAGCCCTGGAGTAGTCTGGGCAAGAAGGGAGTGCGGAGCTCCCTTCTCTCTGGGACCCAAGCGGTCCCAGCCAGAAGGGAGTGCGGTGCCCCTTTCTGCCTGGGACCTGAGTGGTCCCATCCACAAGGGAGTGCAGGGCTCCCTTCTCTCCCGGACCTGAGCAGTCCCAGCCAGAACAGAGCCCTGCAGCTCCCTTCTGGCCGGGACTGCGCGCCAGCTGATAGGAACTCCTTGGGGATCCCTATCAGCAATTGCCGGCACTCCAGCTGATAGGGATCCCCGGGCGTTCACTATCAGCTGCAGAGCCATGCCACAGTCCCTTCTCTGAGTGGTCCTGGCCAGAAGGGAGCCAGGACAAGCCGTTAGCAGCTTCCTGGGTAGAAGGGAGCAGGGGCTTATTAAGTCGACTTAAAATTTCCTTAAATTGACTTAAGTAGCAGATTAAGTCGACTTAAGGAAACTCCAGTGTGGACTCAGAGTAAATTAAGTCGACATAAGCCTACTTAAGTGAACTTAATTTACTAGTGTAGACGCACTTCTGGAGGCCCATAAGGAGCATTTCAACCATAGACTCAGCAAGTGCAGAATGTTGGTAAGAATGTGCATTTGGGGTTTAAAACTGAAGTGGTGGAGTATCCTGACTGGGCTTGATCTTTCTGAGAAAAATATACCCACAGTTATATGTGCTTGCTGTGTGCTGTATAATATTTGTGAGACACACGGGGAAAGGTTCCCTCAAGGCTGGGTTGCCAAGGCCAAAAGGCTGGCCGCGAATTTGACAGCCAGATGCAAGGGTTACAGTGCATGCTCAACATGGATCTGTCCATCTCAGGGAAGCACTGAAAGCATGATTTAGCACTAAGCAGCAGTGGAGTTTCTGCCTGCTGCCTCTGTGCTCTCACTCCTCACCCCGCAGCCTGGTTACCTCCCATACTGTAACCCACAACAAATCGTAGCGCATCACCGAAAATAAACACAGGTCTTGAAAACATAAATTACTTTATTGTATTAACATTGATGGGGTGAGGAGGCATGGGGGGAGGGATGTGGGTGATGCATTTCTTAAAGTGGTCATCACAAAGCTCAACCAGAACACAATGATGGTGAGGCTACCACATATTGCACCCTGCCCCTGCTCCTCTTTGGTTGGTGGTAGGAGGACTGGCTGCCACAACTTGTGGTGCATTCTCCAGGGGCTGTAGGGGGACCATCTGTGACTGCAGCTCTTCTGGGAGCTCAATCAGGCACCGCAGGCTGTTGGACTGCTCGTGCATGATACACAGCATCTCTTGCTATGTTTCACAAATCTTCTCCTATACCGTTTTTTCTGTCCCCGGACAGCGATAGATGCCATGCTTGGATCTTTGATTCTGCCTCTGCAGAGGAGTGCAACATCTCGGTGCATCATAGAATCATAGGGTTGGAAGGGACCTCATGAGGTCATCTAGTCCAACCCCCTGCTAAAAAGCAGGACCACTCCCCCTAAATCACCCCAGCCAGGGTTTTGTCTAATCGAGCCTTAAAAATCTCCAAAGATGGAGGTCCTACCACCTCTCTAGATAGCCCATTTCAATGCTTCACCACCCTCCTAATGAGAAAGTTTTTCCTAATATCCAACCTTGACCTCCCCAGCTGTAATTTGAAACCATTGCTCCTTGTTCTGTCCTCTGTTAGCCTCGAGAACAGCCTAGCTCCCTCCTCTTTCGAGCAACCCTTCAAGTAGTTGAAGGTGGCTATCAAATCTCCCCCCAGTCTTCTCTTCTGTAGACTAAATAAGCCTAGTTCCTTCAGTCTCTCCTCATAAGTCATGTGCCCCAGCCCCCTAATCATTTTTGTTGCCCTCCGCTGGACTCTTTCTAATTTGTCCACATCCTTTCTGTAGTGGGGAGCCCAAAACTGGACACTGGACAGTATTCCAGATGCGGCCTGACCAGTGTCAAATAGAGGGGAATTATCATATCCCTTGATCTGCTGGCAATACTCCTACTGATGCAGCTAATATGCCATTGGCCTTTTTGGCAACAAGAGCACACTGTTGGCTCATATTCATCTTCCCATCCGCCATAACCCCCAGGTCCTTTTCTACAGCACTGCTACTTAGCCGATCAGTCCCCAGCCTGTAGCAGTGCATGGGATTTTTCCGTCCTAAGTGCAGGACTTTGCACTTGTCTTTGTTGAACCTCATGAGGTTTCTTTCGGCCCAGTGTTCCAATTTGTCCAAGTCTCCCTGGATCCTGTCCCTGCCCTCCAGAGTGTCTACCATTCCCCCCAACTTGGTGTCACCCGCAAACTTACTAAGCACGCAGTCTATTCCATCATCAAGATCATTAATGAAGATGTTGAATAGAACCGGCCCCAGGACCGACCCCTGGAGTACTCCACTCGTTACCGGTTGCCCACCACACATCGAGCCATTGATTCCTACCTGCTGTGCCTGTTGATCTAACCAGTTTTCGATCCACCTTACGGTCCACTCGTCCAACCCATACTTCCTTAACTTGCCGACGAGAATGCTATGGGAAACCGTATCAAAAGCCTTGCTAAAGTCAAGGTATACCACGTCAATGGCTCTTTCCGCATCCATAAATCCAGTCATCTCATCATAGAAGGAAATCAGGTTGGTTAGGCACGATTTGCCCTTGGTGAATCCATGCTGACTGTTCCTGATCACTCTATTTTTCTCCAAGTGTTTCAGGATGGATTCCTTGAGGACCTGCTCCATGATTTTCCCAGGGATTGAGGTGAGGCTGACCGGTCTGTAGTTCCCCGTATCCTCCTTTTTCCCTTTCTTAAAGATAGGTACTATATTTGCCTTTTTCCAATTCTCCAGGACCACCTCTGTTCGCCACGAGTTCTCAAAGATATTAGCCAGCGGCTCTGCATTCACTTCCGCCAACTCCCTCAGCACCCTTGGATACAGTTCATCCGGCCCCATGGACTTGTGCACATCCAATTTCATTAAGTGTTCCCTAACCTGACTTTCCATCACCGAGGGCCGCTCTTCTCTCCATTCCGCATTACCCCGTATAGTAGCCTGGGAGCTGGCCCTCCCTGTGAAGACTGAAGGAAAAAAAGCATTGAGTACTTCAGCCTTTTCCGCATCATCCTCCACGAGGATGCCTGCCCCATTCAGTAAGGGACCTACACCACCTCTGATCCTTTTCTTGTTGCTGATATACTTATAGAACCCCTTTCTGTTATCCTTCACATCTCTTGCTAGCTGCAACTCCAATTGTCCTTTGGCCTTTCTGATTTTATCCCTGCAGTCCCGAGCAATATCTTTATACGCCTCCCTTGTCATCTGTCCAAGCTTCCACTTCTTGTAAGCTTCCCTTTTATGTTTCAGCTCCCCGCAGAGTTCCCTGCTAAGCCATGCTGGTCGCCGTCCACATTTGCTGTTCTTTCTGCACATCGGAATGTTATCTTCCTGTGCCTTTAACAGGGTTTCTTTAAAATACAGCCAGCTGTCTTGGACACCTTTCCCCTTCAGATCAGCCTCCCATGGGACCCTGCCCATCAGCTCCCTAAGGGAGCCAAAATCTGCTTTTCTGAAGTCCAGGGTGTGTGTTCTGCTTCTTTCCTTCCTTCCATTGATCAGGATCCTGAACTCTACCATCTCATGGTCGCTGCTGCCCAGGTTGCCATTTACTTCTACTTCCCCGATCAATTCTTCTCTGTTTGTGAGCAATAGGTCTAGAAGTGCAAGGCCCCTAGTTGGTTCCTCCAGCATTTGTACTAGGAAGTTGTCCTCAATATTCTCCAAAAACTTCCTGGATTGCCTGTGCACTGCTGTATTATCTTCCCAGCAGACGTCAGGATAATTGAAGTCCCACATAAGAACCAGGGCCTGTGACGATCTGGAAACTTCTATTAATTGTCCATAGAACGCCTCATCCACCTCCTCTTTCTGGTCTGGCGGTCTGTAGCAGACACCCACCACAACATCCCCCTTGTTGCATTCTCCCCTAAACTTAACCCACAGACTTTCAACCGTCTTGTTTCCACTTTCATAGTGGAGCTCCGAGCACTCATACAGCTCTTTTACATATAGCGCTACTCCTCCCCCCCTTCTTCCCTGCCTGTCCTTCCTGAACAATTTATATCCATCCATGGCAGTGCTCCAGTCATGCAAGTTATCCCACCATGTTTCTGTTATTCCAATTATATCATAGTTCCTTGTCTGTGCCAGTACTACCAATTCTTCCTGCTCGTTTCCCAGGCTCCTCGCATTTGTGTACAGGCACCTAAGATACCGGGCCCATTGCCCTACTTTGCCCTGTCAATTCTCCCTTCTGTCGCATCTTCCTCCTTGCAATTTCTCCCTGTGTCCTCCTTCCTCACTCGCCTGAGGTATTATGACTTCATCAGGAAATAAAAAACAATTATTTGATCCCCCCCCCCCCCAGTTCCAACTACCCTCTCTTTTATTCCTGCTGTTACAGCCCCAGCACCCCCCAAGTTCCATCCCTTCCCCTAGGTTTCCCTCCATTTCACTTACCTGTGGGCCTTGGTCACCTTCCCCCTTCTAACCTAGTTTAAAGCCCTCCTCACCAGGTTAGCCAGTCTGCTTCCAAATATGCTCTTCCCCTTCCTGGATAGGTGGAGTCCATCTCTGCCTAGCAGTCCTTCTTCTTGAAACAGCACCCCATGGTCAAGGAAGCCAAAGCCCTCCTGGTAACACCATCTCCGCAGCCAGGCATTCACCTCCAGGATGCATCTGTCTCTGCTCAGGCCCCTACCCTTGACCGGAAGGATCGAGGAGAACACCACCTGTGCTCCGAACTCCTTCACCCGTGCTCTCGGAGCCCTGTAGTCCCCTTTGATCTGCAGAGGGTCACCTCTCACAGCATCATTGGTCCCCACCAAATCTCATCCTGAGATTTATGCTTCCTCTTCCTTACCCGGGTAAGGTGCTCTGCGAGAGTTGAGTGTCCCAAGGTCAGTGAATTCACTGTCAGGAGTGAAAAACACAGGTCCCATTGTTAGGTGAGGCAAAGAAATGCAAGGAATCATACAGTCCTCTCTGAACCACCCCCCTCATTGCTGAAAAGTGTACTTTTAAAAAGCCATTCCACTTTTAACAGAACACACTGACCGGAAACACAGCCTAGAGTGCCCTCCACACGATGGAAAGCTTGGGGGAACCAATTATCCCAGAGAGCCACCACATTCCTCCCCCACCAAACCATCGGAATAGGAGAGGTAGCATGGTGGAGAAACACAATGTGCTGCACAGAGCCCATTTCAGCGGTGGGGGACGGGAGGTGAAGTGATGGGAGGGTGATTCCTTCTTTGGTGACTATTTGCGCACCGTCTTCCCTAGGCGACCATGTGTGACATCAGTCTCCTGAGGCTTATGCTGCCCAAGAGGGAACAGCTGCTGCAATCTGCGGGTGGCAGGCTTGGCCCATATGCCACCCTGGTGTGTGCCATGCTTGTGCCTGTGTCCCTGCCAGCAGGTAGAGGATCTTGGGGGGCAATTACCGCACCAGTGGGGTACAAATCGATCTTTATTGAAAAATGTAAAACAGTAACATTTAACAATGGGGTGTATGGGGTTTGTCAGAGTAGGCAATTGGGGAGGGGGTTTCTCTTATTTAGCAGTGTGAAAATGAAGAGGTGTCACAGCGAGTCACGATTGGTGGCTAGCGAATCTACAAAAAAAAAGCAATATGTCACAGTGGTATAGGTGTAGAGGTACAATAAAGGCAATGGTAACCAATGGGGTTTTACAAATATGAATGAGATACAAATGGCAGTAAAATTGCACAATAAGGGTGATTAGTGAATTTACACAAGTGTAATAGTACAGATGAGAATCAATAACTTGGTTTGTAGGACTGCAGTGGCAGGCAGTCTGTAAGAGTGTACCTAGAGGCTGGGTTAAGGAACAGGGGTGGGGGTGAGGTGAGTAATCAGTAGCAAAGGAAGAGGGAAGAGTACAGCTGCAAGGGATGCAGCAAGAGGCACTGAAGCCCTGCAGGGCGAGGCTCAGAGCAGTCTTCAGGAGCCTGCAGGCTAAACGCGGAGAATCAAAGAAGAAAGGCAGCAAGGGGCTTGGGAAGTTCGGGGAGAGGGGGGAACAGCAGCGGAGGACTTGGGGTGTTCGGGGAAAGATGAAGACACAGAGGCACTTATTCAACAACTTAACAGTAACTATACAACTTATGCTAATAATGAACAACAGAAAGAAGGAAAAACAAAAAGAGACAAGCAATACAGTAAAACAGTTACCTTTAATCTAGCTTGACTATGCCACACAATATAACAGGTAATGGCAAACAAGTATCCCACTTAACTACCACTAAACACAGACACAAAGTTCAATTCTAACAGAACTACAACTTATACAAGCTAATAAAATGTAACTTAACAAAACTAAACCTAAACAAACTAATGAAACTAAACCTAATGGCATGTCGTATACTACACCGGTCCTATTGACCAGGGGGAGCAGTCCCAGAGGCAGAGTGGTGTGAGCCCAGGGTACAGCTCCTGGGGGAGTTAGGGGATGGTGGCTGCAGAAGTGGAAACAGCTGAAAGCAGGGAGCCCCGGGACAGAGCACACGGAGGCAGAGCTTAGCAGCGGCACAGGCTTTTCTTTAGCAGCAAGGGAGCCACGGAGTTAGAAACAGGTTCAGGCACAGACCAAGGAAGTAACTTGAGTCTGTCTGCTGGGGAAGCAAGGCCAGCAGCTAGGACAGGGAGAGTTTGCAGGAAGGGAGCCTTACCAATTCCCAGGACAGCAGCAGGAATAGAGGCAGGAACAGCAGCACCAGCAGAGGATGCAGAGGAGGCTCGGTTCGTTTTCAATAGTCAGGAGATCTCACAGGAAAAATTCGGTGTTTGTGGGAGGGGAGTTTAAAAACGGGGAGTACGCTCAAAAATTAAACGAGAGCGGAGAAAGGGCCCCCCAAAGACCCCTAGCTGATCAGACCAGGTGGCAAAGCAGGAACCTTTCTGATGTCTGACTCAAAAATGTCCGGTTTTAAAGGCAAACTCAGGCAGTTTCCTGCCAGTAACTTTGATTAGCTCCCTCTGCTACAGGGGAGGAGAGAGGGCAGGGAAAACTGCAGGTAAGCACAGGACATGTCTGGGCAAAGATCTGAGCCACAGGTATGACTCATGCCCTTAAGCTCAACAGGCCATTTAAGTCTTGCACTCCTGGGCATTGTCCACCCTACACCGAGCCAGGGTCTAAGCCAAGGAGCTAAAGGCCGCCTCCATGGGCTGGGCAATCGCCCTAATTGGTTTGTAAAAGCCATCCCTATGAGCAGGGGTAATGGCTTCAGTTAGCTTAGTAGCCCAGGAGGGGTGGCCACACAAAACAACAAAACAAAGGGGAAAATAAATGCAGCAGGGGGACAGCTGCAACAGACAGCCTGTAACTTTAATAACCGAGTGGTGAGGCAAGGTTGTATTCCATGCCTCCCCAGAAACCTTCTTGCAAGGATTCGTGAATACCTGTATGAGAGCTTTTCAATCATTTCCCTGGAGGATAACCAAAACATACGTTTGCACATCGAAACTCCGTTCGTGTAGTCCCACTGGGACAGGGGAGTGATATGTGCCGCAAGTTATATCTGTGAGGGCAGCTTCGCGCCCCCCCCCCTCACAGCCCTGCCGCAACACCCCACAGTTTCTCCCCTCTGGGGGGACCACCCTCTCCTCTCCACCCCTCATATGTTCTCGCTGGCTGTGTTCCCCAACACCACATGGCTAAGCCTTTCTCCCGCTTTCTCTGCGCTGGTGGCCTGGTTCCTCCCCACAAGCTGTCTCCACTGGCTATTACTGGAACGCAACTTGAAATGAGCATAGCAGAGATCACACACTCTCCTGAAATGCCTTCCCCTGAACCACAGTCAGTGATGCCATCCTGAGGTTGGACAGGCTGCTCTGGGGTGACAAGAAGCTCCTGGCTGTCCGGGAGAACCGACGTTCCACTTTCCCGACCCCCATTTTCCTCGTCCTGCAATTCCTCCTTGTCCACAGAGTCGTTCTCATTCACCCTGGAGTCCTCACAGGTACTGATGTTCTGAGGCGGCAAGCTTGTTGGGTCATGACCAAGAATGGCATCCAGCTCCTCATAATACCTGCACATCTTGGGCGCCAACCCGGAACGGCTGTTCACCTCCCTAGTCCACTGATAAGCCTGGCGAAGCTCCTACATTTACAAATTAAGTTGTCTTAAGGAGGCTTAAGTCTACTTAAACTACTCCACGTCCACATTAGGCTTTTCTTAAGTCGACTTAAGGAAAAGTTAAGTTGATTTAATAACACCACGATTTAGGTCGACTTACTGCTTAAATTGACCTTATTAGGTCTACTTAAGCCAGCGTGGAGGGGGATTAGCGCCTAAATCCACCTTATTAAGTTGACTTAAAGTGTTAAATCGACTTAATAAGGTTGAAAAGGGGCTATGTCTACACTAGAAAAGTTAAGTTGACTTAATAAGGTCCACTTTAAGTCAACTTAATGTCGACCTTATTAAGTCAACTTAATAAAGTCGACTTAACTTGCTAAGTGTAGACATAGCCCTTGATTTTAATGCGGCACTGCTGCGTGTCCCTGTTGTGGCCCCTCTTGATCATGCCACATAGGTATTTTGTAAATGTTTCGATTCCTTTTGCTGCTTCGGAGGTGAGCGACTCCTCGCCCCACAGGCTGATGAGATCTAAGATCTCAGGGTGGCTCCAAGCTGTGGCACGTTTGCTGCACTTGGATGCCATTACCTGCTCCAGTGAAAAGCTCTCCATGTTGCCTGAGCAAGAAATGGACTTCAAATCTTCCTCAGGCTGCAGGTAGGGGAGGAACTATTGGATGATGATGTAGACAGATAGAGGAGGCGGCCGAATGCAAAATTGCAAGAACAGGGAATTGTAGGATACATCCCAGAGGTGAATAAGTTCGCATTCTGTCTACACTGCCATTAAATCGAATTACTAAAATCGATCACAACCCTACACCTCTTGCAAGAGTGGAGTTAGGACGCTAACTTAATGGATCATTAACTTTGACTTTACGGATGCGTGAGTGTACGCATGCACTAGAAGGTCTACATAAGCGGCATTACATTGAACTTAGCTCTCAGTGTAGACCAGGCTGTAGATTTGTGAAAGAATAAAACCAAAACTCAAACTGAACACCTTTTATATGTAATTTTTAAAAAAAATCTTGCATTCATATCCAGTAAACGTGGGCTTTTTGATGCATATACCCGTTGCACAGTATGTGAAGTCTTAGTGAGTTGGCTGGCTCATTCCCCTTCAGCTCCTGGAAAAAAGCTGTCCATTGCACCTAAGAGAGATTGCTGGAAAGCCAGTGTACTGGATATTATAGATGTTAGACCACTGAGTACCTTACCTCCTAGACATGTAGCTTCAACCATAATTCTTCCACTTTGTTCAGAACAGCATTAGCTTATAGTAGGTTTGGTTTCAGCACATAAATTCACTTTATTCCCTGTTGTATCCTTCATTTTCCACATGTAGAGATTGACTGCTGCATGCATGTTCTTCTATCCTACTGAGTTAGTTTGGCTCCCAATGCTGAAAAGAATGGGTGGAGTTTCTAATTTCTAGCGATTTTAAATGGATTTTAAATCCTGCTAACCTACAGTATCATACAAATAACAGACTGATGAAAAAACTGTCTGCCACAAGTTGAATACCGTCTCTGAGACTCAAAATTTGGAAAGATACATTTACATAAGTTAAAAGATAGTAACAAGGGCAATAGTGAGACACAAATGATAGCCAAAAATAAAGATCATGCATCGCAAAGTACTATAGCTGCGATTAGGAAACTAGATGCCCCTATTTATAAAGACAGTCCGATGTTTGGGTCTTTGACTCATATAGAAGCCTATTACTCCTGCCCCCATCACACGTGCTAACTGGTCACCCTACTTATGATTTACTATCCGAGAGAAAGAATCTAATGTGCCAGTCCCCTGTAAACACTTTTTGCACTTTAAGTACATTGGAACAGAGCAGTATTTGCAGGATTAGGGCCCATGTATGTATATGGTGAGTTAGAATAGAAGATTGCACTGTAAGGGGAAAAGTTAGAGATGTTGTCTTTTACAGGAATTTATGCAAGAAGAACAGTGAATCTCTCATGTTTTCCAGTGTGAAATAATGAGAGAAATACTTGTTTTCATGTTTCCTATTTTGCCTAATTTGATGAAGATGTAACAGAAGGAGCCATTTTAGCAAGTGTCATAGACAGTGTAATTTGTCTTAGGAGACCAGTAGGTAGGGCCCTGAAGTTGAACTGCTGAATTTGCTTCAGCTTGTACAACATAAAATAAGAACCGAAAAGTGAGGCTCTCTCTGACTCATTGTGTGTTCCCTTTGAAGAAAGAATTGTGATTGTTGGCAGAGGAAGGAAGGAGTTCGGACAAAACAAGGGAAGGAAGAAGTTGTTTTTTTCTCTCCACCAGCCAGCTTCTTGGTTCCTGCTGCCAAGAATATAACTTTCATTTACAAGACAAACATAAATCTAATTATATATTATTTTAAATTTAATTTGAATTAGAGAAAATGCCAAATCTTCAGAGTCAAGCTCTGTGACTGTTGTTTTTTTGAGAGCACAGAAGGGAAATATATACACATAAGACAAAGGAGAACATTTTGATGTGAAGAGCAAGTTTTCCCATTTCCATGTAAAACACCCCCTATATTTATATTTAACATAGTTTAGCTCTATAAAGAATTGTTTTTATTTACAGTGTTACTTTTGATTAAAGACTAAAACCACCTGCAGGAAAAAGTATTTATTATTTAGCCCCTCTACAACCTAGGTACATTTTGAACATGTGCGTTCCCACTATGTGGCAAAGAACTCTGTTAATGATCCTAAGAAAACTGTAAATTGTCCCCATTTAGCTCAATGGGAAGATAACTCTTAAGCCCAACAATAATCATTTTAAATGGAGTTAGCCATTTCATGCTGATCTTTTCAACAGAAATATTCACCACCCCAACTCCTGTGAGCAGAGCTTGCACGTACAACTACTTTCTGAACCCCAGTTGCTAATACGTAAGGTCTATGTAAATTCAGCTTCTTCCTATTCCTAACAAAGTAAAAAGGAGACAAAGATGGCCTTTATACAAATTTAACTCATTTTAGTATTTTTTTAATTAAAAAAATGAGCTCTGTCTAATATGGAAGAAATGAAAGGAAATGGCTAAAAATAATCTTTTGATTAACTCTTTTCTGCCTTTGTACTATTGGTATTGGTTTGGGTGGATAACAATGGAGCCAAGGATCTTAGAGGGAAGTGTAGTCTCTAAGATTACTCCATTTCATAAGTAGCCATGACCTAATTGTAAAACTGATAACTATTTAATTTAGCTAGAAACAAAAGGTCTAAACACAGCAAAATATTTGGCTCAGTTCCCATAATATAGTTTCTTACTGAAACTTATAGACTGAGAAAAATAGAATCTTCTATATAGCATATTTCAGTAGGTCTTTCCACATCTTGATCAAGGTACTGACTACAAAGCAAATCTTCACTCTGCCATTCTGGCACATGAATGGATAAATGGGTTCACATTTAGGAATTCTGCTGTGAAATAGTAATAGAAAGAACACAAACTTCCACATATCAAATTCTTCTCCACTTCTCTGAATTTCAAAAATAAAGCAATATTTAAAGAAAGTAGATGCTGAGTCCCAGTCTAAATCCAGTTTAGTTATAATAGCTCCAGCATATTTACATATTCAATCAGATTTGGAGTAAGCAAAAAGATGGAAAAGTTTTCACATAAGAGAAATATAAAAGCATAAAGAAAAGCATGTCCCATTCTCACCATCAAAGTGCTAGTCAAATGAATGATCATTCAGTTGCTGCATAGCCTTTGAGGTCTTTGTCACTTTGGGCCCACTCCTGTGAGTTGCCAAATGGCCTCAATTCTCATCAATTTGAATGAGATTAGAGGGTGTCAAATACCTTGCTGGATTGGGCAATTAATTAGTAGTGTGATAGATTGCCCAATCTCCTGCAACATCTTTGGGAGATTTTACTAGTAGGTTTATGTATCACTGTGCACCAGGGGTGATTTGTAATTCCATGGTGGAGGGTGACTCACAGCTCCTTCAGGAGTGATTAGGAAAAATCCAATTGGGTTGTAACACTCTAGAGAAGTACTGCCATCTGGAGATGCTCACAAATTCTAGCCCAAACTGGATTCTCCAAAGACGAAACAAACAAAGAAAGGACTTTTGGATAAATAGCTTGAGTTTCAGCTTACTTAGATCTGCTTTCTGATCCAGCAAATGGACAGGACCTTTGGCCTGCTGAGGCCCCATAACTTTCTTGGGTGACCCCTGGTAAGCTTGTAGCATGCATATAGGAATGTTTATTGTATTTCATATCTTTTCTCTGTAATGTTAGTTTAAAAAGAGCTGTGTGGTAGTTTATAACTGCTGGCAATTTCATTGTTCATTAATCTTTGGAGATAAAGCAAACCACAGATGTAGGCCTGTTTAGGCAATCTGGCTTGCTGAGAAGATGACAGTACTCGCAGAAACTATGCAGCCTGGGAAAAAAAATAACCAGGGGAGAGAAAGAAGTCAGTCTCTGCCCAAGAGAAGTGATGGCTGAGGAGCCAGGAGCCTAGAATCATTACCCTTGAAGGGGAAATACAGGTGCAATTGCTGTAATGTGTGACAAGAAGCTGGAAGAAATTTAGCTCTCTAGTGCTTCTTCAGTGTGATCCAATTACCTAGGACACATGAGCTTCATTTTAAAGCTCTTATTCTCTTTAACATCTCTGATATCATCAAGTAATAAGGCTTTTCATGATCTTATTCCTATTTCAGTTCCCAAAGGGAAGAATTTGATATGGTTATCTCTAATTCTGGAGGGAAAGATATTTTGTTTGGTTTTTTTTTCTTTATCATTTGATACAAAAATGGAATTTCCAATTGACTGAAAAGGACAAAAATGACTTTTAGGAGCTTAAAGTCTGGTTTTGAAAAAAAGTATTAACACAAATACTTCTAGGGAGTCTTGTACATATCCAGATCTAAATTTATATTTCAGGGCGATCAGGAATCCAGTAGGCTCACTGATGCCCTCTTGGTTTGTGATCTGTCCAGGAAAGAGTTGCTTACAGACCTTGGAGTCCATTTAACCTCAGTTCTTTTTCCTTAAATCAGTGATCTGGGCCTTGAATTCTCAAAAGAATTTTCATATTGTGGAAGTTCATATTCCATCACCAAGGACTTCCTTTTGTGTGGAAAAAGGCAGAAAAATCACAAATTTCCCCCCTCCCTCAATGAACATAATTCCAAAGGGGTAGCCGTGTTAGTCTATTGTAGAAAGACAACAGAGTCTTGTGGCACTTTTAAAGTCTTTAAAAGTGCCACAGACTCTGTTGTCTTCAATGAACATAGTCACATTTTGAAAAAATTGTAGGGGTGCCAATTTCTTTTAATGAAAATACTAAATGTTTCCATGTAAGGCCAGGATCTGGTATGCCTTATAAACTATACAGGTTCCAAGGACAAAGATATTATGAAAGACAGCAATCCCTTAGCAACATCATGCTTCTTGTTATCCTGGAGGACTGTGAATCCAGTAGCAAGTCCTGCAGGTTCCTTTTAGAAGGTGGTCTGTTCTGTTTGGGAAGGAGTTCATTGCAGTCAATGAACTTCAAATTACTGGGGAGAACATAGAATGCAAGAGAAAATGAGGTTAGATAACTGAAAAAGTGGTAGGCTTATTTTAAATTTATGATCCATTAAATTTGAAATTCTTTTTTAAAAAAACCTTTTCCTAGCTTAGCCATAATCACCATAAAAAATGTGTTCTCCGTTAACTGTGGCAATTTTTCTCTCTCACAAATTCCCAGTTTCCCACCAAAAAAAAACTCAGGAATTTATACATTTTCAGATATACCCACAAAGTGCAACTCTTATGCAGTCTGAGCTGGTTAATAGGGCTGGGTGTTGGGACTAATATTCATGTTTGTTATGGATATTTGAAGGCCAACACTTGAATAAGTATTACGAATATTAGCCTCCACTTGACCAAAATAACATCCATCATCTGGGTTCAGTATATAACCAATGGACTTTATTTGCCTAGGCATCTCACTTCTCCAAAAAAAGAAAAGCCTTCCAAAAAGGATGTGCATCATGCCCTGTATCTGTCTGATGACTAAAAACTTCCTGAATCCCTGAAGGCAATTCTAGCTGCAATTAAACTGAAGCCTCCACTTTTGATTGTATGAATAAAAATTAGGCCTGGCCTACCCTACCTATGTCAGAGTCTATACTACAGCCTTGCTCCTGCCGATGTAAGTGCTCTACTACTCCAATATAATAATTCCACCTCTACAAGAGGCGTAGAACTTATGTTGTTACAGTTTTAGGGCAACACCGTGTCTGTGTAGGGAGTGCATTCCTTACATTGGCTGTTGGCTGTCATTCGTGTCAATTTTACAGCTCCAGTATAGCCATGAACTCGACAAGAAAGCCAGGCAGCTAGAGTGCAGGTGTCCCCACCTCCCTCCCGCAGAAAGCTCGTGGCAGGATCACATCCTGACTGGGAGCTCAGGTGAAAAGCCTGAGCAGCCAGACCCTGCTCCTGGCAGGTAGCAGGCACAGGAGGGTCAAGAAGTGGGGCAACTGGACCCTGATCTCCAAAGACGAACAGTAAGTGGAGGGGTGGGAGCAACCCACTGGTAGCCCTGGAGTCTGTGGTGCAGCCAGAGTCCTGGCAGGGAGCTGCCAGCAAAGTTGAGTGAATGGGCTCTCAGCTCCCCATACTGCCTTCCTTAGGTTGGTGGAATGCTCTGCTGAGGATGCACACCACTAAGCCAAGGAAGATAATGTGGACATGCACCTTTGTCATAATTACTGAGGTGGCTATAAATTTACCCAGTATAGATTGACTTATGTTTCTAATGTAGACATGCCCATAGAAAGTTTCCTTTCAGGTACATAGACCAGCCAAATATAGATCAGATAGCCAGAATATACAATCTGAGAAGATTTACTGGTGCACTTATCTGGGGAAGAGGTGGGATACCGTATCTAGGGACCTTCAGGAACCTTAAGCAGAGTCTTTGGACTGGCTTGGGTAGTCAACAAATAAAAATAACGGTTTAAATTGCCACACATATTAAACTCTGGATATTCTTACTGTAACCAAGCATTGATTTACATTGGCTAATAATCTGGCACTGGATAGGCTAGGAACTCCTTATTCTATTTGGTTGGGAATGGTTTATGGTCAAAATTGTTGTTAAATCAGAAAGAATGGAAGTCAGAGTGACCTATAGAATGCCCATTCTAGTTTTACAGCCAGTGGTGAACCATCATTTCCTGTGAGGGACAGTAGAAACAACAGCACAGCACTAGTGCTTCAAGGGAATTCCTTGGTAGAGAATGCCCTCAAAGGAACTATGATTATAGCCATAAATGAGAAGTTTAAGCAAATCCATTTCTGATACCAGTATTAAATTACTATTTTGATACTTTTTTTATGCGTCGTTCCAGGCTACACATCCTACTGAGCAGCCATGGTATCATCAGGACTGTGAAAATCAAACAGAATCCAGATACATGACTATTTTGATATATTTTTGAGCTCTTTTCTTTCAATAACTATAAACCATAATTCCAAAAGGGTAGCCGTGTTAGTCTATTGTAGAAAGACAACAGACGAAGTGGGATTTTCTCCCACGAAAGCTCGTGCGATAAATAAATC
>ML685795.1:10818026-10866361 GCA_007922175.1 Pelusios castaneus
AGAAAATCCCACTTCGTCTGATGAAGTGGGATTTTCTCCCACGAAAGCTCATGCGATAAATAAATCTGTTAGTCTTTAAAAGTGCCACAGGACTCTGTTGTCTTATAAACCATAAGTATCACATTATTTTCTGTAGGGGGCACTCTGAGCAAAGCTTTTTTACACCAAAACAAACATTAGGAAAACTACGTGGCCAAACCAGTGTGTTCAACACTAATCATCAATGTCCAGAATGTTTTTATTGTTGGTTAACTAGAATTATTCTATAATTTATCCAGTGGAGTATCCACAGTGAATCATTTAGAAATGAATATTTATGTTCCCTCTGACCTCAAATATTCAAAACCCTGGACAGGGTCACATAAGGAAACTATGGAAAACTTCCATGCAATTTATTTGCAGATAATTTCAATCCTTAGTTCAACAACCTTGGTATGTGATACATGCCATATGGTTACTGGTGCGATTCACAATCTAATTAGGTACTTGGGCAATAGATTTTATAGTAATTTAATTATGATTTATGATACCTGAAATTATCGAAAAAAGACTGGGAGAAGGAGATGAATTATAGTAGATGGCATGTTGTTGCTGCTGCTGTTTTGTCTATTTTTAAATCAAGCTGTGATTCAGTTACCACTGCATATTTTGTTTTTCCCAAGCGTGGATTCTGAACATACTGTACAGTACCACACTACAGTATCTTGAGATTGAGTTTTTCAGTGAAATGCCATGCAAAACCAGAAGTGCCATGTCTTGAAATATATTATGAATTTTATAAGAAGTTGGGGTTTTTTTTTTGGTCACAGGATCATCTAGAAATATATTTAAGACCTCCAAAACACTAAGTTGTATAAAGATGAAATATGTATGTGGGGGATTAATTTGTTTATAGATAGCTCCAACTACATGTATGACAGTTTGTGACAATTGTGCTGTAGTGGCAGCCAAAGAGTCCTTAAAATTGTAATAAGGGAAGTTTAGCTCATGCTGAATAAACTGTTTTTATTGGGAAGTGTCCTGCTACACTAGAATATAGAGTAGCAAGCTGAACCTAGTAAATTGGAATGCCAACATCACAGAACATAGCCAAGTCTGGGATTCTTCCTATCAGCAAACAAAAGACCCTACAATGTTGAAAGACGTACCTTTGCCTAAAGTAAGAATAAGAGAAGCATCAGCAGAGCAAACATTTATGAAGCAACAAAACAAGATGGGGCAGTCCTGAAAATTGTAGTAGTCAGACAAGATTATAGATAGATATACATGGGGCTGGAAAACACTGGTTCACCATATGTAAATTTGGAGCACAAATATAAAAACATTTATTTATTAGGTTTCCTTATGATATTTGATAATTATGATATTTTCTTTGCTCAGTTAACCTAAGACCTTATTGCCCCAGAGTGGACATTGCCATGTGTGTTCCAGTGGAAATAAAAATCAACATCTTGAATTCTGATATTCCTATGGTGAGCTAAAAAGATGTTATTGGCCAAAGGAGTTGCGCCAATTTGTGCCAGCAGAGAATTTAGGAGGATCTCTTCTTTTCTGATAGTCCCTTTTGACAGCCACTTCAGACCTGTAGTGCTCTGCCCTTTCTGTATGTCAGCCTTCTGGATAGGCCATGATTTGCCCATCCCTTTCAAAGTCTACAAAGAGTCCCATGAAAGATAGCCTACTGTCAAGCAAGAGGTTGCAGGCCTCAATGGCCAAGGTCCTATTTTCATGACCCTCCTGGTAATAGAATCTTCCTAGGCTAGATTCCCCTTATCTGGGGTAGGTTTTTCATCTTCAGCCCTATCCAGGTGCTCACAGAGGAATATGGGCACCCTCTCAAAATGGAACAGGTGTAGACAAGAACTGTTAAGATGATTAGGAGAGTGGGGAGCCAATTTTATGAGAGGAGACTAGAAGAGTTTGGCTTGTTTAGTCTAGCAGAAAGAATGCTGAGAGGGGATAGGGTTACTCTCCAGAAATACACCAAAAGAGTAGATATGAGGGCTGTTGACAAGCTACTTAAGCTAAAGGACAATGTTAGCAGAAAAATAAGAATGTAAACTGTCCATGAACATATTCAGAATAATTTTTCTAACCACTAGAGGGTTGATGTTCTGGAACAACTTTCCAATAGGAGTTGTGGGGACAAACAGCTTACTTCTTTTTAAAAGAGAGCTGGTCAAATTTATGAGTGTGATTGAATGACAGGGGTGCTTGTCATGGCAGGGGGGGAGCTCAGCGGCCCTGGACCTCATGTTTGGTTTTTGTCTTATGTTCCTTAAAGTTCATCCTTCAGGGTTTCAGTCACTCACCTACAGGGGTCAGGAAGGGATTCTTTCCTCCCTGCTCCCCAAAGTATACTTGGATGTTTTGGTAATTTCTTCCACTGAAGCATCAAGGATGGCCACAGCTAGAGATGGGACATTGGAGGAGGTGGACCTGTGCTCTGATGTGGCATCAAGTATGCTCTCACTTGGGTGCTTGGCTGACTGTTCTTGCTCCCATGCTCAAGATCTAACTGATCACCCTACACGTTGTTGGGCAGGAATTTTCTCCCGGGTCACATTGGCAGTGACCTTGGGTTTCTTACACCATCCTCTGCAGCGTGTGCGAGTCATTCGCCAGGATTCTCTGGGCATTCTCTGCCTATATCTCCTAAAAGTCTAACCTTTTGTGTGCTGTAATACTTGAGTCTCATTTCAGTTGCTGGGTTTAAGTGTGCGGGTATTTGCGACATCTGATATACAGGAGGTCAGACTAGATGATCCGGTGCTCTTTTCTGGCCTTAAACTCTATGGGTGCATCCACAACCCAGATTGATGGGTCAGCCTATAGCTCTAAAAAGAGCTGTGTAGACATTCAGGCTTGGGCTGGTGCTCAGGCTCTGGGTGGACTTCAGAACCTGAACTCTAGTCCTAGCCCAAACATCAACGCTGCTATTTTTAGTGCCATAGTCTGAACCCTGTAAGCCTGTGTTTGTTGGCCCAGGCTCTGAGACTCACTGCCACTTGCTGTGTAGATGCACCTCTCACCTGATGCCCATCAGGCCCTGTAGTAGGCAGTGAGTTTCTGCACCTGCAGAGGGGCTGTGCCACTGCTCCATGGGACTGCTTCCTTCCATTTCCCTTACGCAAAAGGGCAAAATAAAGATCTATAAACAAAATAACTCAGTCTAAAATCCCAGGGCTTGCAAGTGTCTGGAATCCTTTCCCCTGAGCAGGCTGGGTAGAGTCTCAGAAATGAGGGGCCCTGGGTGACTAGATCTTCCACAGTGCTCCCTTTGAGGAGAACAAACAAGGAGTCCTGTGACACTTATAAAGACTAACACATTTATTTATCACATGAGCTTTCGTGAGAGAAAATCCCACTTCATCAGATGCTTTGAAGATGGGGAGCGTACAGAATGGGAGGAAAATAAATGCAGGAAAGTTTAAGTGATAGGATCAGGTCAGGCTGTAACATCAAATCAGAGCTGTTGTTAAGATTCAAATACTGGGGAACAGCATATAGAGGAGGGTGAGGTCAAATCACCTGTTGTAATGAGAAAAAAAAATCCATAGTACTTGTTTAACCCTGAGGAAACAATCAAATTTATATAAATTCCAGTTGTGCAGTTTCTCTTTGAAGCTTCAATTTGTTATTCATTTGTTTGAGCACAGCTATTAACAAGTCATCAATGGAGTGAGCAGGGAGATTGAAGTGTTCCCTTATTGTTTTTAGAATGTTGTGATTTATGATGTCAGACTTGTGTCCTTTTATTCTTTTGTCCAATATATAAGGCAGAGTGGCATTTCTGGCACATGATGGCATAAATCACATTGGTGGACGAGCGGATGAATGAGCCCTTGATGGAGTAGCTGGCTTGATTAGGTCCTGTGATGGTGTCTTTTGTGCAGATATGTGAGCAAAGTTGGCATTGTGGTTTGTTGTAGGGATACGCTTTAATGTTTCTGTTGCTTGGTCTGTAGTTGCTGGTGAGTATCTGTTTAAGGTTGGGGGGGGATGTCTGTAAGCGAGGAGAGGTCTGTCTCCCAAGGCTTGAGAGAGTGAGGGATCGTCTTGTAGAATAAGCTGTAGATCCTTGATGATGTGCTGTAGAGGTCTGACTTGGGAGTTGTAGGTGATGACCAGTGTTGTTTTCTGTTTTATTTCTTGGACTTCTTCTGTAGTAATTGACTTCTGGGTATCCATGTGGCTTTGTCAATCTGTTTTAAGTATAAGTCTGTTTACCTCCATAAGTTGACTGCTATAAGCTGCTCTGCTCACCTGCTAAGCAGCTCTTTTAGCACATGCATGCTTTGCAGTGGTGGTGGGGTAGGGTGCCTGGGTCCAAGTTAGCTTTTTAACCCCTTTTTCAGTACGGGGTTTGTACACACAGTCACAGTCCCTCATTCTGGGCTTTTGTCACACATTGTGTCCCATATTTGAGTCTTGGCAAGTAGAACATATGTTTACAAGAATACACAGAACTGCAAATAAGGAGTAATATATGACTGGTTATTAATGGCCATCATCTCATCAGTAACAAGTCTGTGACCAAAGGATTGCCTTTGTTTGAATCAAAATAGCTTGTTCACTTTGCAGAGATTGGCTAGCAGTCTATCCCTTTGGATCTGTTTGAATTAACACTGTAACCCATCCTTCTCTGTATCTATACATTTACACTTAACATGCTATTTTTTTTCCATTTCATGCATCTGACAAAGTGGGATTATGCTCACAAAAGCTCATGTGAGAAACAAACTGCTTAGTCTTTAAAAGTGCCACAGGCCCCCCTGTGTGGTGTGCAGAATATGCTAACCCATCCTCAAAACAGCTCTTGGATCTGGGAAACGATTTCCTCCAATAAAAGTTCAACTAGAACAGTCTCTACTGCAAACAGGATACCCAGGACATATGTCACAAAGCAAGACAATTCAGTGATAAACTGAGGAATTTTCTTGTTCACAAGCTGTTTTTACCCTAGATGAAGTTAAATGACAGACTAAAGGCCAAGATTTTTATTTGTTCAGATATTCTTATTAAGCTATCAGACAGTACCCATAGTTATACTACAACCAGATTAGGCCCATGGTGTATATTTTCCTGGAAAAATGGCCATCAGATCTCAGTTACAGTACTGAGTATAAAGTGTGACAGCCATACTTACTCAACATTGAGAAACCAAGGACAGCTGCCTATTCCATCTTGTGATGGAGGCAATTTAATCACTGAGCAACGCCTTTGTGAGAAACTGCAAAATCGGAAACTAAAGGCCGGAGTGTACTTGAAGGAACCTTTCGATCAAAAATGGTGGCACCAAAATCAAATCAAATGGAAAAATCTTTAAAGACCTGTATTTGCCTACTATTAGCCTAGAAGAATTATTATATAGCATAGGCAGGTGCAGAAAATTCTGTAAGACAAGAGTGTAGAACATTGCCCTCAGAGTATATTTTCTCCTCTGTATTTGTGCTCAACTTCCACTAGCATAAATAGGAGTTTGCATGAATGGTGCTAGCAGGGCAGATGAGAGGGCAGTGAAAGCTAAGTAATAGGTCTCTAAATAATAAGAGAAGGTATCACAGGAAACAAGTCTATCTGAGCAGATGGGATCAATTTGCAAAAGACATGCCAGTCCACTGGTATGTAAAGAGAAAATACACTGTTATACAAAGTCGTCATTTGAGAGAGGGCACTTGTCAAACATATTATAGTCCCATCCACCTCGGTTATTAAAAGATTTCAGTTTAATTTCATAATCTTTTCATTAGCTGAGGTACATCGTCTAAATCTGTAACAATCCAGTTTTTCATGTTTTGTGTATCTTGACTATTTAGGAGCAACTAAGTTTTTCAGTAATGTTTATTGTTGTATTTTAAAAACAGTAAGAAACCTTTCACTCTTTATTTGGCATTAGAATTCATGCTAATTGTACTTTTATTAACTGCATACCTTTTTAAAAAAAGGACTGAATGCATGAAGTTTGTTTAATTGGGTTTAGTAGCTCACTAATTGAAGTTCATTTCATTAATTGGAATGTGGTATGTGTGTTTACTAAAGGATGCAGTTACTAAGACACTAATTAAATCATTGGAAGTTGACAACACATGAGAGTTAAGGTCATAGGGGCTGCATTCCAGCATGGATTTGTTAATTTTTCAAATGTTTAGATGAAATGTTTGAATAGTGATCAGAGAGAAGCTGCATATATTTGCACAGATTTGTCATAGAGCAGTGGTGTCATCTTACTTTTTACGTTTCAAGTAGTTATGCTCTGAAGTGTTCTACTTGGTAGGAAAAATGCATCTTCTCAGTTAAAACTCAGATTTATTAAGACAGCCCCTGGCTTTGCCTTCACAGCTCTTTGAACAATTCTGCTGGCTCAAGTTGAGAAGGGTGCTAAGAACGTGAAGGTATCATATCTCAGGTATCAAGCTTTAGTCAATCGAGGGGTTGAATGGACAGATCATTTGGGAAACTGCTTCTCATAGACAGATTTTCTAAATGAGATGGGAAACTTTTAGCTGCTTCAATCCATAAAGAGGAAAAAAAAACAAAAAACAAACCCTTTACCAGCTCCACATTTTCCATCCTAACATTTGGGTTTCATTTAGAATATTTGCATCAGACATGTTTAGATGTATCCATAGTCTTTGAAGTTTCTTTGGTTTAGTTATAGCAACAACTGAAAATTCTTTATCGTTTCATCTCTGGGAGGAAAACATATCAAAATTAAGAAACCAATAGGAAATGGTCCTTATTAAAGTCACTTCATTAACTCTTTCTATTAGAGTAGCTGAATGTATAACATAAAAGCCTTTAACCCTTTTTCATCTGATTTCCCAAAAGTGCCCATGACTCCGGAAAACTTTAAATCTGTGGAAGGTAAGTGAAGAACACGAATAGAACCTGCATGATTCCTCCACACAGAACACTGTAGCATCCAGAAATGGCTCATTACTTTTAAAAAATATTTTGTAAATTAAAATGTTAATCTTTTACACTGCTAACATGTTTAATAAAAGGAGTTTAGATTAGTTCATCAAATTTCATGCATTAATATTTGCTTCTGTGTGTGTTGCAGGGATTAAATATTACAACAGGATTAATATTGAATTTCATTCTATATATTATTCAAGATGATACTTTGTCTCCATTACTCATGGTCCAGTAGCAATCCCAGATGCTATTTTCTTTTCCAGGGATATAGCAGAAACAAGGATCTAGCCACATGGGTTAAAGAAAGGGATTCTATGTGTTTCAGTACAAACTGCAGTCAGGATTAGTATTTTATGTTGTTCAATTAATCATTGGCTTCAGGTGGAGCAGGAGCCGGCCTCTAAAGCAGAAAAATTGTACAGTTACACTGGTAAGGGACTGTCTCTGCCCAGAGGAGCTTGCATTCAAATAGACAAAGAGTGGGAGAAAAGAAATATTACAATCCCCATTTTATAAATGGGGAACTGAGGCAAAAATAGATTAAATGACTTGCCTATAGCAACACAAGGTACCTGAGGTAGAAATGGGAATTTGAACCTATACAGAGTCCAAGTACAGTGCCTTGACTACAGCCATCCTCATTCATACAGGAGTCTTGATGGAACGGGTGAAGCATTATTGTAGCCGGCACCCCAAAAGGACATGTAGGGAGAAATAGATGTGTTGCTCACAGATGGGGAACAAAGCCCGTAGGTCTGCACTCAGCATTTATATGGACCAAACCTTGCATAGGGGGGCTGTATATATATCCTTTGCTCATAGCACAAACTAGTAGCATGGGAACTGCTATATAGGTTCCTTTAGTGCTGCTGAATATTTCTTCCCAACAGCATTTCTTCTCTCTTTACCTCTGTATAGCAGAGCTTTTCTGTGGGAGAAAAGTGAATTTGTGGTTTAAAAATACAGGTCCACATTTAACTTCTTCAGCCAATTTCTACCAAAACTTTTAACATTTTCCTAAAATGTCAGTAAAACAAGAATTAACTCTAGGGAGTTTTGAAAAGAGTTAAAATTACAGGTTATTTTAAATGGTAAGGGGCCTCCAGGTCCTGTTTGTAGGCTAGGAGATGCTGAAGGAAGTGTGCAATCTGGCTCCTGCGCAGACAAAAGAGCCAGACAGGAGCAACATGTATGGAACTATGTCTCTTTGCTTCAGGGAAGAGTCTGCTCTGCTTCTCTCTGCATGTGTTTGTTGCGGGTTAGAGTTCTGGGTTTAAGAAATAAGGTAGGGTTATATGGCAGTCATTCAGGAAGAGTATTTATGGTTCTTTTCTAACACTTTGGCTATGGCTATACTTAGGGATTTAGGTCGACTTAAATAAGTCGACTTAAATAAGTCGACTAGAGAGTCCACACAGGACTCCTAAGTCGACTTAAAGTGGGCCTTACTAACTCGACTTAGAGAGTCTACACTAGACTCTCTAAGTCAACTAGTTAGGTCCAGGGAGAGCCAGCCCCGCGGGGGTTGGATCTCCCCGAAGCAGTAAGCCCCGGAGTGGTCTGGGGGAGAAGGAAGCGAGGAGCTCACTTCTGACGCGGGCCACTCGGTTCCCTTCTGGTTGGGACTGCTCAGGTCCAAGGCAGAAGGGAGCCCTTCTAGCTGGGACCGAGCGGTCCTGGGGAGAAAGAAGCCGGCGGCTCCCCTCTGCCTGGAAACTCCGCAGGTCCCGGCAAAAAGGGAGCCGCCGCTTCCTTCTTGCTGGGACCCACGGGGGTCCGGCTAGAAGGGAACGCAGGCTTCTTTCTGCCGGGACCCCATAGGTTCGGGCCAGAATGGAGCCCTGCGGCTCCCTTCTGACTGGGACCAAGCTCCGGCTGCTGGGAAGCCCTTTCCCTTTTTGCTGGGACCCACGCTTGGGTACTGGCTAGGAACGAACCCCGTGCTCCCTTCTAGCTGGAACCACACTCCAGCTGGCGGACAAGCCCCCGGGCCACCCCAAACAGCTGGACCGCCTGCAATTGCCAGCACAGTGCAGTCCAGCAGCTTAAGTTGACTTAAGGAAATGCCAGTGTGGACGCAGAGTAAATTAAGTTGACTTAAGCCTGTTTAAGTCGACTTAATTTACTAGTGTAGACGCACCCTTTGTGTGTATGCCGTGAACATACGTACATGTCGCGGATGTTTGTGTTAACTGACGCCGTTCTCTGACAGTGACCTGGAATTATAGCTAGTTACATCATGTCACCAGAAACCAGTAAAAAATGATATATGTGAAAGCACGCCTTTCTTAAATGTCTTAGACAATTAAACGTTTGGCAGGTATAAAATCTAGGACCCGGCTCTGTCACCGCTAGTAATGTTAAATGCGTGCGGCTATTGGTACAAAAAGGTCCTACTCATGTGAGTAAGTGTGGCAGAACTGGGTGATGACTACAGTAGGTTTATGACCTGGCATTAGTCTCACTTTGGCTATGTCTACACTGGCAAGATCGTTCGAATTGAGAAAGCTACGCTACACCATGGCTACACTAGGCTTTAATTAGTTTGAATTAAGGGCTTCCTTAATTTGAACTAATAATTTTGAATAGGCTATTCGAAATAAGGGTTAATTCGAACTAGTTAACCAATGTGGCCATGTTAGTTCGAACTAATTGCTTAGTTCGAACTAACCGGCCCATTTAATTCAATGCAAATCGCTAATTCGAACTAAGCAGTGCCATGAATGGCATTTGCTTATTTCGAACTAATTTTTTCTAGAACTAACTCATTCGAACTAATTTTAGTAAATGTAGACATAGCCTTTATGAACTCCAGATGAAAAATATCAAAGAGCATATTTGCATTATATTAGGAGGTATTAAGTGTACAGGTTTCATTTCATATCTCACTACAAGCCCTGGGCCTGTCAAAGGAAACACTTTGATTTTTGTTTAATACAGAATCTGTGTTACACATTTGTGCCACAGTAAAAGCCTTCATAGCATAGGGGAGCATTGCCTTCCTGGAGGAGCTCAGGCAGCTTGCTGCCATGGGGGAGGAAACACATCTGCTGTTACATTCCTTTAAGGAACATGTTTACTCCCCACTGCACCAGTCCTAATCTTCAGTCTGATGTAAAAGGAGCCAGGGCCATAGCTCTGCCTCCTCCTCACTCCCTCTGTGCTGCTTGTCTTCATGGTTGAAGTAGGGAAAGAGTGCCATGACTTATATTTGCTCCAGCATTTATGTATATTTGTGTGTGGACTGAGGTGGGAATTGAAAGTTACTGTCAAATGGTCCAAGAATTCGCATCAACGAGACAACATCTATAGGGCCAGAGGGGATTCCTCTGCTTTAGCTGCTTTTTATATTCCCCCTAAGTAGAAAGAAACTTATCTTTATTGCCTACTGGAGATTCTCCCAGACTGGGGGAGTGCAAGGTGGCATAGCAAAAAACAAGAGTCCTGTGGCACCTTAAAGACTAACAAATTTCTTCAGGCATAAGTTTTTGTGGGCTCCAACCCACTTTGTCAGATGCAAGGTGGCATAGTAGCTCCTGCACTATCCTATCTTGGTCCTCATCATAAAGGGAATGGAAATAGAGCTTCTGTATACAGCTGACCAGCAACTATTGCAACATTTAGAAGCCATTACCAGATAATACAAGTTAACTGAGCCCTTACGTTGCTATAGATTGAGACATTCATTCTCCCTCCCAATACCCTCTTCTCCAAAGAATTCCAGTCACAGAAAAACCAGTCTTGAGGGCCTAGCCAATAAATTCTATATTAATTACATGAAAACTATTTTAATTCCATATTTCAATTTCACAGTTAAATTAAGTATGCATGAAATTAATACATTTAGGTTCTTATGGAAATATTACCTCAAATACATTGCTTATATGCCATATTTCTATTCCTACTTTTCTGGTTAGATGCGTAGCTCAGTCTTATTCCTATCATAAAATATATAGACTGTGCATTACAGACAACTTTATGTTCAAGTAGGAATCTTAACTTTTGTATTTGTTGGTTTTTTGGTCTTTTGGCTAAAATTAAAAGTATTAACCTATGTGAGGGAGTGAGACCTGAGGGCTACAGGAAGCCTCAGACTTAGCAAAGCCCTGTTCAGGGTAGCTGGGGTGGGGATGCTTTAAGCTAATTAAGGCACCTGACTCCTATTAAGGCACTGGGGTACGTCTACACTGGCAAGTTAGGTTGACTTAAGGAGGCTTAAGTCGACCTAAACAAAGCCGTGTCCACACTGGGCTTTTATTAAGTCGCCTTAAGCCCTTCCTTATGTTGACTTAATAAGAGCTTAAGTTGACTAAACACCTCCTCGAAGGTAGACTTAAGCCTTAAATCGACTTCTTAAATCAACTTAAAGCCAGCGTGGACAGGGATTAGTGCTAAATCGACCTTATTAAGTTGACTTATCAAGGTCGACTTAAGCCGACTTAAAGTATTGCCACTCTGTAAAGTCGACTTAACTTTGCCAGTGTGGACATAGCCCTGGAGTCAGCTGGAGCAGCTGACACCAATTAAGAGCAGCAGTTTAAAAAGCCCCTGTTGCAGTCAGACAGGAGGGAGTTTGGGTGTGTTGTCTGGAGGTGGAGGTAGGAGCAGAATTTGGTGTGTGGAGGAGAACAGAGTGAAGAAGAGTGGAGGAGAGTTGACCAGTAGCTGTTACTGACAGCACTTAGGAGTTACAGGCAGTTAAGGCAAGTTTGCCCAGACGGGCCTTAGTGCCTCAGGCTCACTGGCCTGTGGGGTGGAGAGTCCAGACTCAGGGTAGGAGGGACTTAGGCTCCATAGTGCTGGGGGTTTGGCGGTGGGAGAACTGTGCCTCAGCTGGCTGCCACTACATGAAGCGCAGGACCCATGGGGATTGAGAGTGCTCAGTCTGCCACACCTCGTTATTTCCTAGATGTGTTTTAAAAAGAAAAAAAATGTATGTTTGATAATGTTGAATTCATAGCTTAATTCAGACCATTTTAATGTAACACTTCACTGACAGAGGGCAGGGGCAGAATTCATACCACTTTTAAGTAATAGCTTGGAATGTTTTGCTGGTGGGTGATAATATTTCTGAACTATGCTGCTGCTATTTCTTGATGGAGACAGTATTCACAAGGCTAGATCAAAAAGCAGCAGTTTATTTATTTACACTGCAATAGTCATACGTGGCCAATAAAATAGAAACTTAATTGAAGTAAAGCTTAGTATTTGCAAAATAATTCAGGAAAAAGCAAAAATTCGAGAGAGCTGTTAAAATTTTTGGAGTCTAATGTTTTTATGTTAGTGATTTTCTCCCTTTTCTCGATAGGAAGGATGATTTATGTTTAAGGCACTGGTTTCAGATGCTGGAAATTTGAATTACCGCAAGCCTCCTATATTACCTTGCATGTTTGACTTAATCTCTCAGCATTTCTTAAAAACAACACTCCCCTTCCCTCCAGAGCAAAATTTTCTGAGCATCTCTCTGAGATTATGGGCCATATTACCAAAAGAGCTGAGTGCCCATAATTGGGGTCAGAGTTTCAAACAAGTTCAGATCCCATTTACTCAAGATTAAGAGCAGGTTTTCACAAGGCCTCAGCACATTATGTAAATATAAGAGAATGGGACTTTATAACAAACTCTGCTGTATCCTTCACAACAGTCATCACAACCAAGCAACTCCTAAAATAAAAAGGTCCAAAATAAACAGATTCATTTAGGTGTGGCCCAGCCATGAAATATAAACAGAACTGGATTTTCTATCTGCTCTCCTCTAAGCCATACTAAAGAGTTTCAGTGTTTATTTACAGAATTATAAGCAAGTCATGGAAAGGAGCACCAGTTTAGTTTCCTAAAGCAACCTGCTGTTCACTCCACTTGGTTTAGTTATCTGTCATACAGAGTTATTATTTCATTGCACAGTGAGCTCCTTGATTTTGCTTCTTTTTAGAGGCTGGTAAAATGCTTCTTCATTGGTTTCTGACAAGGAAAACAAACACAGAGGGCAGATTTGGATTAGCCCATGACAGAATGCACAAGCCGGAGAGGATCCTTTGCACTTGTCATACATGGCCTGTCAGGTGTCATCCCAGTACTCTGCAAAGCACTGCTCCCTTTGGGCACAAGGGGTGAAGAGGAATGGGGAGGGAGCAGAGACATAGAACTGTCTCCATCTCTTCTTTGCTATCCCAGCCGAGCTATGCAGCATCCTCCTAAATGGTGATACATCAAGAATGTTCCCTCTTGTATTATGGAGCTACAGGAAGAATACCATGGCACCTAGTGCTCCTGCTAGGGCAATGGGATTCTGCACAGCTCCCTATAGACAGCTAGTAATTAACTGCCACAAAATATCTCTGAATATTTAATCCAAAACCAAATCCACAGAAAAAATGAAAATACAATCCTCTAACTCTTCTGCTTACAGAACTTCCATTGAAAGGGAAGGCATGTTTGTGCATCCCTAGGTTTGTCACTCACCAAGGAAAAAGATTGGTCAGGTAGTCCCATTGGGAGAAATGTGCTAAGAGAGACAACTGTCCTGAGAGTCACTATGGCCACTTCAGGGGCTCATCTGCAAAACTGAAAGGGTGCATCTACACTTGTAAATTAAGTTGACTTAAGAAGGCTTAAGTTGAATTAATTTACTCTGTCTACACTTGAGTTTTCTTAACTCGATTTAAGCAGTTCCTTAAGTCGAATTAAGGAAAAATTAGTTTGAATTAGTAAAACCTTGTTTTACTTTGAACTGACCCTTAATTCGAACTAGTTAGTTCAAATTAAGTCAATGTAGCAATATT
This sequence comes from Pelusios castaneus, assembly GCA_007922175.1. Classification (NCBI taxonomy): domain Eukaryota; kingdom Metazoa; phylum Chordata; order Testudines; family Pelomedusidae; genus Pelusios; species Pelusios castaneus. The sequence continues at coordinate 10,831,730 of ML685795.1, forward strand.
AGTTCGAACTAACTGCTTAGTTCGAACTAACCGGCACATTGACCTTAGTGCAACTGACTAATTTGAACTAAGCAAGTGCCATGCATGGCACTTGCTTAGTTTGAACTAGCATTCTAGTGGGGCCATGCTATTAGAATTAAGTTAATTCAAACTAACTAAAATTAGTTAGTTTGAATTAACTAATTCGAACTAATTTTGGTAAGTGTAGACATAGTCAAAGAAAGCCCATTGAGAGACTGCAGAATTTAAAGAGCAGCCAAAAGCAAGTTGTTTTTCTTTGGTTGAACATGATAAAAATCCTTGTTTGTTCTCAAGGAAATGAATTTCACTTTGAAACAGTCAATAGCAATACAAATGTCTCTTTGGTCAACTGCAAGCTAATGTACTGTACCTTCTAATGTCATATACGTTTTGGTTATTACTGAGAATCTCAGTACACAGGCCAGCCTAATTTTTCCCCCTTAAAACAGAAGAAACTATTATCTGTATTAGACATAATATTTGTTGAAAGAGAATTCAAAAGCTACTAAATAAGCAAGGCTACAAAACGAATGAGTCTAGGAGAGCAAGTTGAAATAGTGAGTGAGATCCATCATGAAATGTGATTAATGACACCACAGGAAATATAAAATAACATGTTGCCCTGGAAATGGGCTGTAAGTGCACAACGTCTGAACAATATTGTGCATCTGCAGTTCTCGGTCCTGCCACCTAATATTCAAATTGTTTGCCAGTATAAACACAGCTGCTAAACGTCTTCTACAACTGCAAAAATAATGAATCTCCACTTTCTTCCCAGCTATTGAAATATATTTTTACAGAGACAAATGCTATGTGTGCTCTTTTTCAGCAGCAGATGACCTCAATGGCCAATATACATGTCTTATTAACACATGTTCAGATTCAAATATAGATCAAAAGATGAGAAAGGCTGGTCTGCAGAATCCAAAGACATTTAGAGTTTTAATGTTTCTGGCTTGAAGGATCTCTCTCTTGATCTTACACAGGCAGTTACCTTCCCTTTCAGCCTAAGGCCACTGATTTTCAGGCATTTCTGATGTCATTACAACTTTCCTGGATTGGGAAAAGAGGATATGGGACCTTCTTTATGTAAATACCATTTTCACATTGTGGATTGGCCTGCAGACTCTGCTTTATAAGCACTGTGATCAGCTTCCACCCAGCCTGGAGACATGGGTCAGCACCAACCTGGGGTTTGGGAGACTCCAAGTAACAATTTTTGTTTTATTTTAATACCAGACTGTGCTGTAAGAAGTAATTTAAAATAATTTACATGTTACATTCACTTTAACAGTTATTTCAAAAAAGATAAAGAAGAAACTGATAGTCAAAATTTTGAAATATTCTACCGAATTTGATTTTTGTTTAGCTAAAGAGAGCCTGAGAAGTGAAAAAAATATATTAAATGTATGTTAAAATATAATATAAATATTTATAATGAAATATATGTTATATAAATATATATAATAAAGAGACTTCCTATCTGTAGCAAGGATACCAGTCTATTTATACACTTCCTGGAATGCTCAGAATACTTAGTCTTTCTTACTGACCAGTAGACACCACTGTTCAAAACGTTTCACACATGAAGAGAAACCAACACTGATTTTTTCTTTTTTGTTTGTTTTCAATGGCTCTGTGGGAAAGAAAAACAAATTATGGTGCAATGTTGGGAGCTTTCAAATAGTCAAAAAGAAGTTTGTGCCGGTAAAGCTACTTGATGAAGGCAGGAAAAGATGAAAAAAACCCCAAAACCCTTCTTCAAATCACTTCCACAAAACTCCCCTTTTCTGTAAAGCAGAGAGAAAACTGGCATCTGATAATGCTGAAGCAACTGTTAAGTTGCAATTATTGTTCCTGCTTAGCTAAGAACAGTGTAATTATTTTTATATTAATATTAATATTTATTATATCCCTATTATTTTTTTCACCCAGCCTTCCCCAATCTTGGTTGTGTATTTTTTGTGTCATCCATCCAGTATGTTTTATCAATCATACATTTTCTGTGGCCAGGACAGTCATTTTATATATATTTGTAGAGCCCTAGAACAATGGGATGCTGGCCTGATATGCTTCTGCATACTAACGCACATTTAAACATAATAAACATAAGACTGTTTTTTTATAATATAAGAAATCTTCACTTCAATGAAATTACACAGAAAATTAATGCCTAACTTTTTCATGGTATATAACATGATGTAGGTATATTGGACAGATAGAATAAATGACCCGCATGAGGATGAGCATGTGTAAACTTTAAACATTTGAACAGTTTCTTTAAATATTTCAAAGGCAGCTTAATTTTAGGGTTATTAATCTGAGGAACTGTGAGGCAGCATGTGTCCAGGATATATCGTATCACCAATAATCATTGAAGTCTGTAACCGAAATTCACGACTGGTGTCACTCCATGACATGAAGTTAGTGGACTTGGGGTGAATTTGGCCATTGGACTTGTTAGAACATACCCATCTACTTTTATTAGCATTACAGATTGTGAATATATTATGAGATCAGTGGGCCCCCAAAAAGAAAAAAGCCAAAATCCTTAAACTTTGCACATCACTGCTAGGCTCTGTCTCTATGAAGAGCTGAACTGAAATCTATATCCAAGCAGTCTCTTGCCACCAAACTTGGAAGAATTTCAGATCTGGATCCAGACTTTGCAGCTCCAGTCAATCTCTGTATTAAACCAGTGAGTGGTCCATTAGGTAAGTATGTAGAGTTGAGGGCTCTGTTTTTGTTAAATAGCTTCACATCTTAAATACATTTTGGAGTTCAAATGAACTGTGCCTACTGGGAAGATCAGATTAACTAGGCCCCTCAGTGGTTGCAAGATGCTGAAGAGCATGACTGACCAGAACAGGCAGTAGGAATTGCACAGTAAGAAGAAGATATAATCAAAGTAGAATAAAGTCCTGGGGCCAGATCCTGTTGCCAGTTACATTAAGTAAATGCAGTATAATACAATGAAAGTGAATGGAGTTGCAGAAGTCCACATTTATACTGATGTAACTGACAACAGGATAAATGGATCACTGTATTAGGATGAGGCAAGAGGTTAGAAGAATATGGGTACATAGTGCATTTAACATTTAAATACTGAAATATATTTTCCCTTTAAAGCACCCATTCTCCAAAAATGGTAGAGAGAGGATGGAATGGCAGCTAAATAACTGCCCTCATCAAAATACTGTATGTTTAGCACTCATGCAAAAGAACATCTGAGAGAGTTTCAGCACAGAGAAGAGAACAGAATTCACTTCTTTGCCTTTGTACCCAATAGATATCATCATATCGTGTTTAAAAAAAAGGATCAAAATTTAATAGCTGTCCACCTCCCTCACCACCTCATTTACTTAAATTAACTCTCTGAGGCTCATGGGTCTACCAAAGACAGAGAACTGTGATGTAAACAACCAAGTATGACTTCAAACAGTCAAGGTAACAAATAAGGCTCAGAACCGGACTCATGTCACTGACAAGGCAGATGAAATACAGCATCCTGCTCTATATATGGAAGTCCTTTACTATGAAAAGTCCATTGATTGAGCTGAGGCACAAGCTTGCCAAAAACATTAGAAAGTCAAGGGCTCTGACCACCCTAGGATATTTTTGTATGCAATTCCCCTTGACTATAATAGGAGTTGATCTTGTGCCTCTCCTATGATAGTAGGACCCAAGGGATTTTAAATAAAATACAAAGGGCTGAATTCCCCATCCATTTACACCCCTTGTGCAATGCCATTGACTTCAGTGGGGAAAATAAAGTCAGTGTATAGTTTTCAGCGTATCTGTTTTATTTCTGCCCTATCAACATCTTCCATGTTACCAACACAAACCAAAATGAAACATCAGGCAGCCTTCCCACACAGCTCGTTTAACAAACATGTAGGTTTGTAGATGATGTTAAATAGATATCTAAGCTGAAAACCTGATCAAGGAATTGCAGTGAGAAGGAACAGGCCTTTGTTAAGGATGAACATAGACAATGCTTTCTGAACGGTGCGGTATAGTCCCTATTGCACAGCCACTGGCTGCAGGGTGGGCAGGGCTGTAAAGGATTGACGATAAAACTCTGTCTACTCTCTGCCCCTCCCGTATTTCCAGGGGATTACTTTCCAGATGGGGACCAATATGACAGCCTGAGTCGTCCTCCAGGCACAAGACAAGCATCCTCGGCCTCCCTTGTGTGGGCCATACAAAGGACAGGCAGGCTCCTTCCTCCCCATTAACCCCAATGTAACTCATCAGCCTCTTCATAAGGCCACTTACAAGTGCAAAACTGTGGGGAAGACATCTTTCATAATAGTAAATATAAGTAGCGGGGCTTTTGTGAATTTAGGTCAATGCATCACTCTTCGAGCATATTATGAATTAATCACAATCACAGCCTGAAGAAAATTTTATTCTCTGGAGTCAGCTGCTCTGAGCCATGCTGCAAATATCTAGCAGAATTTAAATTCCAGATTAAGTATTGATTGAGTTTAAATAAATTATAATATGTTACAGCTGTATAAGTCGGCTCTGACTGCTTTTGATGATTTCCCTTTTAACCTCTTTTTCTGTGTCAAATATTAACAGATTGATTCATTTTGTTGTGACCAGAATGAACAACTAATTCCAAAAACCACAATACTAAAAAAAATAGTAAATGGCACCCTTCATCTCCTCTATGAAAGCAGGGGAAAGGGTTGCAAAATGGGACTGGACAAACATATCAACTTCAAAGGATTGAATGAAAAAGAGGGATTTTGAAAGAAGTAGCTGCAGTGGAAAAATGGCCAAACTGGAGATTATATTAACATCTGATTACACATTAAATGTTTTCTTACCATTTGTTTGGCTATTAGAGTTCAAAATATCCCAGTAATAAAGGTTATTGAAATAAGGTGTAATACTGCCGGGCATTTTTATGTCATGGTTAGTAGCATCAGCTGCTCATGTACCCAGAACATAATTTTTGGATCACTGACAAATGAACACATCATTCTGAACTATATTTAATAGGAAATGAAATCTTGTACATGAGCAGGTATTCAGAATATAAACAAGACATAGTCAGCAAAGGCAATTAAGAAACAGAACAGGATTAAACTTTATGGGGAAAAAAACAACTATGTTCAGTGCTGCTAAAAGAGGACAAAAGGACACTTAAGGACATATAGTTCCATGTTTGACCTATTTTGGTTGATTTCATTTTCAGATTTTGTAAGCCAAGCTCCAGTGAGTTCCTGAGGAAAAAAATTCTAACTGGCATTTTACTGCGAGTCAAACCTCACACAAAAAGTGCTTTGTACATCAATATAACATTAGTAGCTGTCTAGCTGCACGTACCAAAGGGCCAATTTGAACAAAGCTAAATAAAACCGTAATGGACTTTATAATACTTTCATTTTTACTGCACCTTCCATTTGGGTATCTCTAAGTAGTTTACAGTTCATCAATTAAGCCGACCAGCTGCCTGATGAGATAGGAGAATATTACCCAGATTTTACAGAAGAAGAAACTGAGGCTCAGAGAGGTTAAGTAACTTGTTCAAGGTCACAAAGCAGGAAGGTGTCAAAGCCAAGAGCAACATGCTGAAGTCAAGATTTTCAGTTCTTTAATTTAAGAGAGGACCAGCCCGAGCGTCAGTCAGTTATAGGCTTGGTTAACTTATATTTTAGAGTCAATAAAATAAGACGGAGAATCTCACCCCCAAATTAACCATTCCTCACTGCTGTCTTTCCAAAACAGAAGATAAGGACTTGGTCCAGTTTAATGTAAGACAGTACCACATACATTTGGATAAGACTAAGTGACTAAAATTACACATAAACTTGCATGCTAACAGCCTTTATTCTGGCTGATGTGGTGTACAATTAATTTCCCCTTTTAAGAGGTATTCTTACAATTTTAGCACACATATCCTCTCTTCAGGAAGGGGTGTATGTACCATGGGGGAGTCTCTGAACATTGTTTCCCAGCTAAGAGACTCACTCTGAATGCAAATGTCATTCTTTGCATTTGATTGGCCTTTCTTACCATCAATGGACAGCTAGTATTGTTATGCCTCCTTTCCCTGTATCCCACATCAAAAAAGGGAAGGATTTGATTTGTTTAAAATTCTGAAATATACAAGCCAAAGCAGGTAACTCTTTTTGTTTCCCTAAAAGCCCCTCTGTCTTTTGATCATCTTTGACTCTCCAAGTGGAGTAACCTCGTTTCTCATTAAGACACTAATAGAAACAAGCATCAGCTGCACCTATGTAGCCAACAGGGTGGAATGCCCCCATTATCTCAAGTTGACACTGAAGTCTTGTGCAAATTAATCCCCCAAAATCCAGATCACTATTTGACTGACGTCAAGGTAGAGGCGGCACAAGAATGTGGCATCTCCTCTAAAGGGAACCAAAAGGGCTGGACAGCACAACACAAACCCTCATACAAAAACTGTGCTTCCCTCATGCTGCTTTCCTGTGTGAAACTGATGAGCAGAAGCAGATGTGCAAGGCCTGGGGCTGGAGACTGGGTGGTGTGTAATTCTTACACAGATTGGCAGTGAGTTTAGAGGGTTTTCACCAACACATTCCAAAGGAAGGAGAAGATCCTTTGAAGTGTGTTGGTGAGGGTTGATTAGTTGGGTATCTTCCACTTAATCATTTCCTTACCATTGTGGGGGCCTGATACACCTTGATCCTGCCTATGACATATAATATGTAATGTGCTCTCTGTTGTGATACTTTGGTCTCATTGTGGTTGCTGGGTTAGCATGCAGGTGCTGGCAGGTGGTGTTGGTGGCCTGTATTTTATAGGAGGTCAGACTAGAAGATCTAGTGGTCCCTTCTGGCATTAAAATCTAAGACTGATTCCAGGTCAAACCAACATTTTCCTTTAAATCAGTATGTTTTTGCTGCAAGGATCAGTGGTAAACAAAAGCAGAGAACATGGCAGAGTAACCATTATGGCTGTAATGCAGTTTAACAGGCAGAATTTCTCTGTTCATAGAATTATGGAACAGTAGGGCTGGCTGGGCCACAGTGTAGGGAGGCGGCTTGGTCATCAGTCCAGGACACGGCTTATTTTTCTGTCCGACCTAGGGCTATTAAGGATGTTGGATTCAACCAGTGAATTTTCCAGGTGAAATGGAATCAAACTTAGGCTACTACCTAAGAAACAAAGCCCATATGTTTTCAAATATTTAGGCATTGCTGTGCTTAGTGTTACAACTCCTAACTGATTTAGGAGCCTACATCTTATTTTCAAAAGCGATTTAGTTACTAAGGAGTCTCAATCCCATCTTTTAAATACATGAATCCTTTTTGAAAACAAGATGTAGGCTCTTAAATTAGCTAGGAGTTGCAACAGTAAGCACAGCAATGCCTAAATATATTTAAAAATCTGGGCCCTTGTGTCTAAGTTATGCTTCTCCTGTGTTGGCACACTTGAGGGGTAACAGAGCCATAGTGTACCTGCTGGCAGTTGGAAATGCAGGCAAAAATGTAGGCTATGGTGCTGGCAACGTTAGTGATCTAAAAGGTGCATGTCTGAGTGGAGTAAGGACAAAAAAATAATGGCTTCCTTCCATTCAGGTTGTCATGACACTGGCCACAGTTCTTCCTTCCCAATCTGCTCCTCCACTGCCAAGAGGCTTTATGCCTTTGAATATACCTGTGGAGCACGGTATACCCTTTCCTACAATCACTGAGATTTTATAGAGGTCTAACTGCTTCCATGGTTTTGAACATATAGCGAATGCATATGGTATTCTATGGCTACAATCCATGAATTTCTTAATATCTATACACACACACCAGATAAGAAATATTCTGATGCCCATTCTCTCAGGTAATTTGATATGTATATCCTGTTGTATAGCTTTTACCTAACAATAAGCTAGATTTTAGATTAATAAAAGAAATAACATTGCAGAGAGAGTTATGTAATGTTGTTGGCTGGTTTCAAATGAAAATTGTCTAGGCTGGTAAGTTGGAGAGGAACTGAAGTAAAGTGTTAAGGCAACCTGACAGAAATCCCCTGCAGTACTTAAGAGAAACAAAACAAAACAAACCTTGAAACAAGGTCAGTGCACTAAAAGGCTTCTTGAAGAATTTTTTTTTTTTATAACTCAATTTCCAAGGGAATTTCTCAGTGCAGTAAGTATAACAGCCACATCCTTAAATAAATGTAGCTATAAGAATGTAACTATTTCCACTGTATGCTGAGGATGAACCACATTGGTCAAGGAAGGATGGCATGCAACTTACATTGCTTGTAGTACTGTGTCAATACAGAAGAAAAATATTTGTCTCTGGATCAAAATGGGCCTTGATTTGGCAAGGTACTTATGCACAAACTTGTTAGACCTGTGAGTAGACTCATCTCCTTTTTTGCCCAGGTGTAACAGGTAGGAGGGAATACACTTTTGGGCCTATTCAGTTGATGCCAATGGGACTCTAGGGAAGAGTCAGAGTCCACCCAACCAGAGGTCATGGCAAAATTGAGGCATTGGTTATCATTCTCTTGCCAAAATTCTGTTACATCCAAGCTCTGATTACTGGTAATTGTATCAAGGATAATTTCTTCTTCAATTCCCTTTTTACCCATCTGGTCACATATGCTGTCACTGGCATGTGTATTGAAGCTAGAAAAAGTAACCAAGGGTCCAGAACTTCTCCCACTGATGACAATGCAAAACACCCGTTAGCTTCAGTGGAAAGAAAATGGCAGCCTAGATTACATGAACCTTCATTCTAAGTCTGACTAAATGAGGATCATTAGGACATAACTCCCTTCATCATCCATCTCTGTGCAGGTAGGTAACACAGGGAATCTTACTTATTGCTGTGCAATATCCAAGGGAGGCTTTGACATGGCTCAGAATTTCTTTGCTTTTGTGACGTTTCACCCTTAATATTATTTAAATGTAATTCCTCTCTCCCTCCATTTTATTTTCCACTTTTGGCTTGCTTGAAGAAAGGCTGTATAGCAGAAAAGAAAGATGACAAAGTCACAAACCTGTCTATTTTCACTGGATCTGGACTCTTGTCCCCCTTAAATAATAGAACTTTCTTAAAGGAATTTCTTTTGAGTTGCTCATAGGAAAACATGTAACAATTAAGCCAGAAGATGTAAAAGAGCCTAAAAGTTTCACAGCTGCTAATGCACATATAACACCTTCAATTAAAAGAAGAGGACATCGATATCTTGATATTTGTGAGTGTCATTTTTTTTAAGGTTTCAATTCAGGTAAAACAATTCTGTAAAAGTACAGCCTAACTTTCAGCTCTGCAACTGCCATGCAATGGGGCTCCTTGCTCTCTTTCTTTGGAAGCTTCAGGCTCTTTACTGTACTTTTAAAACATAATTTCCTTGTTAAGGAATCTAACATTCTAATGTGGTTTCCAGAGAAAGACTATATAGACTATTCCACAGGGGAAGAATGAGAGGTGAAGACATTTGGCCAGTTTAAAATGTATTAATTAAAGACTGTGCGACATTTTAAGAGACGTACACAGGAACTCATTCCTCAGATGAGCAAGACCTATCAACACACTACTTACACCGTATCTACAAAATATATTAGAACGCTACTTATCTTATAAAATTCCTAGGGTTTTTTTAACCAATAAAATACATTAAATCAATAGTTCATGAGACCTTAGGATCAGGCATATTCACTGCATGTCTACAGCACTTTGCATAATGGGACTCTGACCTTTGATCTGAATGGGAGCTGTTGAGTAATCAGCACTTTTTTTTTTAATTGCTATTTATTCAATTGCCTAATTATAGATTTAGGACCCCAAAGCTAGGCTCATTTTTTTGAAAATCTTGGCCAAATATTGTAAAGAAGGTGAATTATGGAGCTAAATTAACTGATAATGTTCCTTTAAGTGGGAATATGCGATTAAGACATTAATAGTTTCTCATGAATTATCAGTGAATCCACCTAAAGGTTGAAAGCTGCACATCTTTGTTGTCTAAAATTTAGAATGAAAAGCTTCAATTCAGTGATCTAGAGAATGGATAAAGAGGCCTCAGAGACATTTTCACAGTATAAAATATCATATGGTGCACAGCTTCCCAATTCCCATGCTTAGTGCAGTCCCTGGACCTTCGCTAAATGATACATATGGTCATGGATTATAGGCAAATATCATGGGAGTGGTTAGGGATGGGTCAAAACAGAAAGCCTGATTGGTATTTTGTTTGTATCCCCAGACCTAATTAGGGATTAAACTCTGTGTTAGGACCTGTGGAACCATTTTTCTCCCAGACAATTAAAATGTACAGATTTTTCCCACATATGTCATCATATTCCTCTCAGAACAGTTACTTTTTGAAGCATAGATTTTACTGATTAAAATACCTTTAGAAGTTTTAAATTTAGAGGCAAGATGTATCAAACCTTTCCTAGTCACATTAAGGGATATTTCACCCATTTCAAACGTTGCTTCTTTCTGTGTTCTGTTTGTCATCAAGAACTGGGTCAACATATTCAATCTCTGAGATTAAAAATCATGGTTGGGGAAAAAGCAAAGTTACTCGTCATGTTACAAACTAAACAATAAATAATTTATTAGGAACTAAAAATAGGGGTTTTTTGAGATTTTAAAGAGCATCATCAAGTTATCAATTATTATTATACTGAAATAAGTTCTCCATCTATGACCCTTTTTGGGTTTGTCTGTGGTATTTAGGGTGAATTGCTATCAACAGCTTATAACATGAAGGAGCTTTCTCTGTGCCCACCTGGAGAAACCCTTTCCAACTTGGTAACACAAGAACTCCACAGGCCCTGCTCTATTCCAGTGCAGGCTCACAATTTACACATCCCAGTGTGTTACACTGGGTGCCCAGGCCCTTGTATTCTGGACAGCCACAATGTATATCAATCTACTGCAAGAATCCTATGCATTGCTACAGGATGATGATCGACTGGCTAGGTGGCAGTTCTGCAGAAAAGGACCTGGAGGTTACAGTGGACAAGAAGCTGGATATGAGTCAAGTGATTATTCCTCTTTAATTTGGCACTGGCATTTGGAGTATTGTGTCCAATTTTGGGCCCCTCACTGCAGAAAGGGTGTGGACAAATTGGAAAGAGCCCAGTAGAGGGCAACAAACATTATTAGGGGACTGGAACATGAGACTTATGAGAGGAGGCTGAGGGAACTAGGCTTGTTTAGCCTGCAGAAGAGAAGAATCTAGAGGGATTTGATAGAAGCCTTTAAGTACCTGAAAGGAGGTTCCACAGAGGATGTAGCTAGGCTGTTCTCAGTGGGGAGAAGATGACAGAACTAGAAGCAATGGTCTCAAGTTGCAGTGTGGGGGAAGTTTTTAAGGTGTGGCTTGGCAAAGCCCTGGTTGAGATGATTTAGTTGGGATTGGTCCTGCTTTGAGCAGGTGTTTGGACTAGATGACCTCCTGAGGTCCCTTTCAACCCTAAGTTTCTATGATTCTATGAAAACAAAACTGAAAGTTATTTACCAAAACTTGACTTAGGATTGGGATAAAAGCAAGTAAAAAGGATTTGAAAACATAAGATTACATGTAAAAGGAAAATAAAATGCAATCTATAGCCTATACTGATTAACGAGTTATTTTTCTGTCTAATATGATATTTCTTACCCAATAGGCAGTCCTTTCTGTGCTTGTCCAGTCCAGAAGCCTGGGATACTCCTTTCAAAATGTCCCTTCCATAATGGATAACATGTTGTGCCCTTTGTTCTTTCTTTATATAGTTACAGACTATTGTCATTTAGCCTGGAGTTCCCTAATCAGAAATTTTTCTGTGGGTTCCTTTGTGTGTAAACATGCAAGCCTACACCTGGAGACAGTAAATTCAGGGTTGGTTCCATGGATTCTGATTATTCTCAGTGGTGACTGATTCAACTCTGAGTCTACCCCACTTGAGGAGAAATATTTCACTTCCAACTGTTTGGGAGCACAATATCCAACCTGTTACATAACTCTAAAAACTTGCTTCCTTTATAAACATCTCTCAATAACCAATCAATCAGCTAGTTCTTAGCTTTCAGCAGAGACAACACATGAGCCTCCTCATGAAATATGAAGAAGATGGCTGGACACAGGAGTAATATGCCTGCCTGTGTCTTCTCATCCCTTAGTTCTGATCAGCTGCTGTTAATTATTCTAGTGTGACTTGTAACTGTATGCTGAACACCACAGCCTTTTAGTCACAAAAAACGTGGCTATCACAATTCTGACTCCTTCACCTGTACCAGCAACTCCATTTCACCTCATGCTTCTCAATATACAATTCATGCTTCTCTTTAGACTTGGTAGAAAGTCTAGTTTCTGTGTTTCATTTTCCCCTTATCCATACATAAGGACAATTGTTATTCGTGTATTTAATGTCTGGTGTGTAATGCTGAGAGAAGGAAAGTAATAGGGCTTGGAAGAGGTTCAGAAATTGAATGGGCATGTCTGAAGTATTCCAGGAACAGTAGCAAATAAGAGGGCTGGGATTTACACAATTAGTGCACAGGTGTTGATCAACAGCCATAAAGTGATTAGGCAAATTATTTGTTCTTTGGCTGGTTATGGATCACATTTAGCCAAACAGAATACAGAGATTTTTGGACTGTACAATTTCAGAGACATAATTGTATATTCATTATGCAGATAAGACCTTAACTGGTAAGAGTATAGGGAATTCATAAGTGAGAAATAAGTGTAAAGTTTATGGATCAGTAATTGTATTAGCATTGTTGCACTTTGGTTGATAAATTTTATTAATACATTTAATAAAATGTCTGTAACTGATGTGGCAATTCTCTGTGGTGAGGCAGATAATTATTTAGTATTCAACTCTGTCCCTACTTTCATAAAACCTTCCTGTAAATCCCTCAAACCGTGCCATAAGAACATACAAATGGCCATATTGGATCCAACTAGCCCACTATCCTGTCTTCTGATAGTGGCTAATGCCAATGGGCACATTTCTATCATTTACTGAGAAACTTCTTCATGGCATCATCAATAAATATCTGATCATTTGGGTCCTATTTACTAAGACAAGCACACTAAATTAAAATGCAAAACTTTGCACTTACCAATCATCCCTAAAATACATGACATCTGTATGAGCAAATCAGTACAATTTGTTGATTTAGCCACTAGAATCAATGGATTCACAAACCTATCATGGGTAAAGTTTTATAATCCTGATTTAGGTTATGTAACAGGACCAGGGAAAAAATTCAGAACTCCTCTGTGTCATGCCTTTATTACACAATTCCCTGTGAAATTTTTCACAGCTCTGAGTGGTGTAGCTAGCTTGGCCTAATTTTTTAGGTATAGACCGGGCCACAATCCCTTTCCAAAGAAAGGCAACAAAGTCCTTACTTTAATTCCAAATTAATTTGTATTGTCATGTGATTTCCTTTGCAGAATGATAAGTGGATATCATCTCAGATTGACGTGCTATTAAACAGTTTATCTTCTTTCCAAGAATTGCCTATTCTGCAAGAACCTTTCAGAATATGACTGGATTGGCCTTGCCTGGGATACAACCAACACAGCATGACATACTGTAGAGCAGGCTCAAACCTACCCTTCACTTGTTTCCTTCATATTTCATGAGAAAAAGAATCTCATTTGTTCTGGTTTGCATGCCTTTAGAAGTTCCCACTGATTTGACATGTCCTAATCTGCCCTGGTTTCTAGATCACCAATTGATGTTTTCACTGCTTTACACTCTTTACCATTCTCAGTAGAGTTGCATTACTACTTGGGAGAATTCTAGATCTGTCTTTACTTTTTTCTGTTGACCCTTACCAACTAAGCTTCCAGAATTTTTTACCATTCATTAATGTCCAAATGTTAGAGTCAATCCCATCTCTCTCAATGGTGCATAGTTAAAGAACGATTGCTTTCAAGTTTCCGCTCAAACAAAATTTTGAATCTTTAAAGATTAAAGTTTATTAACCAAAAGCATTTCTACCAAGAGCTACAAGTAAATCATTTCCTAGTAGCATGCCTTTAAAAGATATCCAGTATCCTGACTTGACCATGCAAATCCTATCATCAATTATTTCTCTTTTATTTCAAGGCCTGTGAAGGCTATATACCTTCAAGTTGTCCCTGGTCCTACCCATCAGTTAAAAGCAGATTTATATATGCTGAATGTGCCTGTTGCCATTTTCAAAGCCACATAAGTGATTTTAATACTCAGTTTCCATTAACTATGAACTGAAAATCTGCATCCAAATCCCTTACATGGGATGGAATATATTAGTCACTGTACTGTTACTTCAGAGAATAGGATCTTAGTTATTCATACTAAGCAGCTGCTCTTTCTACAAAAAGGGAGGTAATGAGAGAGATACATAACAGAAGACAAGGTCTTGGATTCATAAAAAAGCTTCCCCATTTCATATACATTTTACCCTCCTGTCAACAAGAATAATTTTCTCATCTCACCACACTCTCTGTAGTACAGATGGTTTAAAAATACACATTTTGGGCGTGGGGGTGGAAGAGAGTGAGAAAGGGGGCAGGGGAGAAAACAAGATGAGAAGGCTAGCAAAAAGCACCCATCCATTGTTCTTTCATTTTCTTGTCCTTTAATATAAATGAAGGATCATTTTTACTCTGTGTACATGCCCATTATTGATAGGATTCATTAGAAAATGTCAGTGATCTATTCCACACCATCTTTGGAAGGTTTTGGCCTCAATCAGAAACTCTGCATATCAGGAGAGCCATTTTGTTTTCCCCATAGCAAGTATCTGCTGTAGACAGCCAAGGGGATACATTTCATCAGTGTGGCCCGTTATTACAGCAAATGGCATTTTGTTTCCTTCTGGAGTGTAGGAGAAAAGATTATGAGGCTTAGGAATGCTTTTTCTTCATCATCTCTTTTTGTTGTTACTGTAGTTGCTATGTGATTCAGGAAGCTTGAGAGTTTTTTAAGAAAATATCCATGAATGTTGACATTTTGGGACATTTACATAAGTGAAGGTGAATGTTATAGTAAACAGCTGAATTGATTTCATCAAGATCATTGAGAGCTGCAAAATTTAAACCAGTGCTGCTTGAAAGGCCAAGAAAGAGCAGACGATGTTCTAAATCAAGGTGTCTAGTTAGTCACACGGTTAAAGAATGAGATCATAAAATCTTTGATTTCTCTGAATGTTGGGTTAGAGGAAAAAAAAGATGGTGTTGCCTAATTCTCAATTATACTTTATGCCATTCTGGCAGAGCAAATGGGTCTGGAAATGGATGTACATTAGCTTTAACCCCTCTAATGTCTTTGTACACTATTAGAATGGTGTAAAGGGACCTTGGTTAAAAAAAGAATGAGGACCACATAGCTAATGTAGCTGGTTCAAGATGTATCTATGCAGCATTGTTTTATTTGCTTCCTTTTCAGGAAAAGCAGCACTGAAAGAGAGGCAGCCATGGCTCTTGACTGCCTGTTTTCCTCCTCTTCTGCTGCTGAAAGACTAAACTGCCACATGGGTTTGAACAGCTTTAAGTTATGACATGGTTGCTCACTGGGTTTAAACTGTCGCAAATGTTTAAACTGAGTCTAAAATAGTGAAATCAGTGACTGTTACACATTTGTGATTTTTACCCACTAACAGACTTCAGGTCAGTCTCTCCACTAGCAGCCAATGTAGTAATTTACAGCTGTGCAAAGTATGTGTAGGGGGGACTGAATGGAAAATTTAGATTTAGCAGCAATTTCACATTCGTTTTGCGCAAGTTAAAAATGCAACACAACGTCTTGTGTAGAATGACTCAGAAGTCCTATTACTTTCCATATAGTTTACCATAAATTATTAGCTCTAGTAATGGCTATTCACTGGGGAAAAAAACTAATGGAAGAGCTATTAGAGGAAAATGTTATTGTTTTTGTGTTTGTCCCACTGAGATAATAAAACATTTTCTTTTCCTGCTTCCTATAATGGACAGCTGCCTTATTCTCTTGCCACAGTATGTATCTGCTTAAATGTGACAACCATACTTAATTCAAGAAAGTAGTAAGAATACATTTTTGGAAAATTCGTCTTTCTTGAAGTGAATCTTCCCTGAGTTGTGAGGGGTAGGGAATCTAAAGAGGAATACCCATTTAAGGAAACAATAATATTAATTTTTCCCCTATGTACTATAAATGGAGTTGAAAAGGCATAGAAATGCCAAAACGCCCATGTCCTGTTATACCTGAAGAAGAATATAGTGTTGCTCAAAAGCTTGTCTCTTTCACCAACAAAAGTTGCTCCAGTAAAAGATACCACCTCACGCGCCTTGTCTCTGTAATATCCCGGGGCCAACAAAGCTTAACCACAAACAATAAAGCCTATTTTTGATATGAGGCTATGTTTCCTTTAAGCTGTAGCAGGAAGCCAGCAACAGAGGGTTTGGAGAAGGTTCTAAGCAGAAGCTCTAATGTTAAGGAGAGTGAGACAGAACACATGCGAGCTGTTTTAGCGGGTAGTACTATTTTCTTTATTTTAATGAAGTTCCTTGTGGAGTAATAGAATAAAATGATTCTTTCTGCAATCATCATTTCCACAAGACATTCCATGCACTACACTGACTTCCAGCCTGCTTCTAGATGTACTTCAAGGTGCTGGTTAAAGTTAATTTACATTGTGCTCCATTGGTCAGTTATAGGATGTGGATGGTATCACCTTCTTAGACATTTATATGTTAGTATTTAATGTTGTGGAATGATATTTATGTGTCGTAGCTTTAATTCATTGTTTGGGTGCCTAGAACTTTTTTTGTATAATCATGTTGTATCATTGTTTCAATGAAAAGAAATAAAATTATTATTTTTTCAGAAAGATTATTTTAAAAATGTAATACAATTTACTGTTATCCAATACTAGCTCTTTGAATGTAAGCTAGAAACATGGAAGTACATTGTCAGGAAACAGAGCTCTCAGGTTCATGGCCCAAAGTGAAAGTGAGCAGGGCCAGGGAATGGTTCTTTGTTCAGATCATTCCAACGCTTAGTCTGGGGAGATATTTCTGTGTAAGGAACAAAAGTTCTGTTTTGTCAAGGAGACTGATGACTGCTGGTGGAATGTGCTGACTATGAACTGGGGATGCAGTTGACCAACTGGTCGAAACATGAGGCCTTACTCTCCAGCACTGGATTTAAAGGGAGAAAACTGATCATCGCCCTAAAGGAACAAAGTACCCAGAATGAGAGTTGTGAAGCACAATACATAGATTGGCAGAAAGCTACAAGAGGAGAGAGAAATATTGCCCCAGCTATAACACTGAAACACGTGGCTGGTCACTCCATGTTCTTATTGACTCTTCACTGGTGCAGAGTGAGTTTGCCTTGACAGCCAGCTTTCTGATCTTGCTGGTTGCTTCCACCTCCCATCTCAGTGTCTCTGCTGCAATAGTCAACGAAGTGCAACATTCTTAAAAGAGGCATAAACACCTTTTCATTGTAGTCAAGTTCCAAAAGGGTAACCGTGTTAGTCTATTGCAGAAAAACAACCGAGTCCTGTGGCACTTTTAAAGACTAACAGATTTATTTATTGCGTGAGCTTTCGTGGGAGAAAATCCCACTTCACTGTGTGAACTCTTATGTGGGTCATTTTCTACCAGGCCAGATAGCTGATTCATTGGTCATGAGAGCAATGAGAAGCAGCATTGGGGGAGCTGGTTTTACAGAGTAAAGGAATGGAATGGTCCCTGCCGGATCTCAAGTAAAAGGTTCCTTGAATCCATGGTGGCATAAATGTGTGTGCAGCTTACTTTTTATAGCAGTTTAGCAGATGAGAGTCTGTTTCAGCAGCCACAAACTAGAGAACAGCCGGTATCAGAAAACAAACAGTAATAATAATGTGTGATTTTGGGGGGATTTATTTTAGGACTATGCATACACATTAGTGTTTTGCAGCCATTGAATGTAGTCCATGACTAAGATTCTTCCTCCAGCTCAAGTATTAACCGCTCTCTGAATGTATGTGCAGGCAATCCTGTGTGAGCCAGCAGCAGCAGGGGACAAAATAAAGCAAAAAGTATTGTATTTGACAGAGCTGTTTAATGTTAATTTTCTTGGAATACGGGGTAACCTGTCTAGAGCTCCAAACCTCTATGGCTCCTGGTAGTTTATTTCACTCATCTGTTTTCATGGATATAGGTGAGGGTTAAGATCTTGGAGAAAATGAAATATTGAGTGCTGTTGGGACATTTGGATCCTTCTCCTGCATGGTGTTGGGATCCTTAGCCTCCTACTGAAGTCAGCAGGAGTTGACAGTGTTCAGCACCTTGCAGGATTGAGCCTTCATAGACAATCTGGCAGGTTGGTTCAATTTTATATCAATTGGGCTAATTAGATACTTTTGTATTTCTGGTTTTTTTTTTTTATACAATTTAATATTTTAACGGCTCCAAAGATACACAAAGCACTTTGATTAGATTCTCTTTGAACAGTAAATCATGATAAAGAAATGCATAGCCACTAATCTGTTGACCTTCCAGGATATGCTGCAGGTCCTCTGTTTCTTTACACAAGCTTTCAAGAAGAGGCTGGGTGAGAAAGGGTGATTTTATTAATGGTGGTTTATTAATCTTGATCTGGAGGTCAGTTCTGGTTGAGGGGAGTTCCTTTCTTGCTATTGGATTATTTAGTATATTTCATTCATGTGTTAATATGCATACACCCAGGACAAAGTGAGAGGCCTTGTTTTTTAACAGCATTCACATTATATTAAACCAAAATAAATCATGAAGAACAAGTGAGGCTGGTCTATGATTTTTACAAGAGATTGGCTATATTGCTCCTTCCTGAAAAGCACTTTTTGTGACAGATTAATGAATGCCTGATAGGATCTGGAATACAGCAGGCTCCAACTAACTCGTACGGCTTTGGATCTCTAGCCAGTCAGTGTGATCTAGTGGTAAGAGAGGAGGTCTGGGTGTCAGAAGATCTGGGTTAAATTCCCAGTTTGAGCAAGTGAATACCAAGGTTTATTTATTTATTTTTTTTGCAGGTTCAGGCTAAATCGGATGTGGCACCCTGTGTCAGTTTCTGCATTTGTAGATTGGAGATACAACCCCACCTGCCCCTGTATAGCACTGTGAGACAGGTGAATGAAATGTGCTATATGTATACAATGTTATTGTTATGTTATTGTTATACTGAGATCTGTTTTACATATTACTTTATTACAATATATAGTGTACCTCTCTCAAGCTCTACCAGTTGTTAGAAGTCATTGAAATTCAAACCAGAATACAACTAAACAATGAATTAAAGACAAACAGCTCTTCTCAAATCAAAGAACCCAAGGATAAATCATCCCAAAGTAACAACATAAATCACTCAATTCATTATCAATAACCCCTAGTTGCCCAACATAACCAACTCCTACCACATCATTTTGATTAAAAAACTTACGGAAAAAAAATGTTTCCTATCTTATTCCAGGCAGGCCTGCAGAGACACTGGTAATATGAAAAAGCCAAATGCACTTCCCACATTTGTCCATCATAATATTTAGCTCTTATACATTTATCCCTTCCATTTTTACAGTATGACTGTCAACAAACCTACATAAAGCAAAAGTAAAAAAAAACTTTAAGGACACAAGAAATAACCAATTTACCATACTATCAAAAAGACACAAACAACCTTACTGCAGTTAAAATCTCATCCTTTAAAGCCATGCCCTCAAGACAGGCATCTATGAAAACGTGCCCTGTAGTATAGCACAAGGTAGTAGTACATTTGACTTTTCAGATCAACAAAAGTCAAGGGGTATCGACAAATTTCACCACCTGATGTGCAATACCCTTGTGTCAATGCTTTCTTCCTGAGCACAAAGCATAGCCATGTACCAGATTTACTGCAGCCTCCACACATTCAAATGCTACTTTCATCAGCCAATCACAGGCACACAATAAAAGGAAAAGAACTTATGATCTTCTGTTTCTTCTTTAAAAGATTACATAGGCCTCAAGTTGAAACATTTTTGCACAGAAGCTTTGTGCAAACCAACCGAAATATACCAGCTGACATCACCAGTCTTAAAGAAGCTCAGTGCTAAAGATCATTTACTTTTTAATTATGTAGTCTGGCCAGAAGTCAGGCTTGCAGACTGGCTTGCAGTGAGGTTTATTTAGAAAGGATAAAACTACAAACAGAAAAAAAGGGGCCAATGGAGTGTGTGGTGGAATACAGGGGACCCAAGTAGTGTGGAAGGCACATACCTGTTTGTGATATGACAATGATATGTCACTAGTTTTCAGATGTCATTTTGTAAAAATCCATATTTTTATTAACTTAATCATTGAAAGATTCTTCTCAACTAACCAGAAAGATGAATCTTTTGCCAGTCTACTGCCCTGTTAGGCTCAATCCTACAATCCTTACACATTAAACACACCTGCTGGCATCACTCAGTGTTATATCCTTATAGGGACTGCAAAAGCATGTGTTACTATGGAGATTCCCAGGTATAACGCTGGTGAAAGGGAAGTTTAGAACTCTCACTTCTTCCATCAGGAATTGAACATCTTTCAACATGTGCTTTGTTTTGTCCGGACTGCTAGCCCCCTCCTCAGAAAAGTTACATATTCTATTATGACAATTACCTTAAAGTTAGAACTAGTTTGTGATTTGGATTACTTACTCATGCAAGAGATAGAATTTCCCCTTACAATCCTGCTTCGGATCTCAGGAGGATCTGGGAGTAAATAGGGCACTTACTTCATTACTCTCTTCTTGAAGTAGGTGGGTGGGAGAAAAGGTGACCAGCTGTCCCTGTTCATGGGGACAATACCAATATTCAGGGTTTTATTTTATATAGGCACCTATTACCCTCACCCAACCCCAGTCCCAATTTTTCCACACTGGCTATGTATTCATCCTAGTGAGGAATAAACAAGATGTCCTGTGGCACTTTTAAAGACTGACAAATGTATTTATCCCATGACGTTTTGTGGGCACAATTCCACTAGTGGGGAATGGGTAGGATGTGGACAGAAGCTTGGTTCTATACCTTTCTACTCAGCAGTAAATTACTAGTTCAGCCTGGGAGCGATAAAAACTAGGGGAGGTCCTATGACTCAGAGGGACTGTCTGGATAATAATGCCTCCTGGTGCTTACTTCTGGAGCGTAGCAGCTATCACAATGCTCAAGGCTGTGCCTAAAATCAGAGTCTAGCTTTTAATATATTCCTGTGAACAATCAAAACTAATAAAGAAGAGAAAACAATGAACCTCTGTAAAGCCAAAGAACTGTCTTTTATTAACTTAACAAAATCATTCATAACAGAAAAAAAATTGAGAAAGTTTTATATGAAAAGCTCAGTAAAAACAAGACTTTTGGCAGGCTCCTTAAGATGCTGACAAATGCTGTGAAAACTCTCTAATCATTTTATTCTAATAGGAAGGGTATTTCTGTTTACTTGTCATCATGTTAGAGGCACATTGTTTAATTCACTAGCACATATTTTTTAAATAAAAGGTGCCAAGTTTTACAGACAATGCACATTTTTTATTCATCGCTCTGCCCATGGGCAGACACCATTGATCCTGGCTTGTCTTTTGCTTGTGATATTTTTCTGACAGTTGGGGGATTTGTTTCTAAAAGGGAGACTGAAAGAAGTCAGGAACATGTACTCATGCCTCAGATGTAGCGCACTGAAACCTCATGGTGTAAATGAGAGGAAAGAGAGCAAAAGCACAGATTGGTGTGGGGGAGGGGTGCGAGTGATGTTCTGTATTTCTTTCTGTAATTCAGAAACAAAAAAGATATATATATTTTAAAAAAGAAAAAGAAAAATCTTCCACGATGTTAATTGGTTAATTCAAAGCAAGCTGAAATTTATGAGATCTGCTGCTGCTTCACTCAGAATTACTGTACCCTGCAGGCATCACTCTGTCTTTAGCTCATTTTTCTGGATTAGGAATAAATTACAGCAGATGATATTTTGCACATCCTTGGTTCATGTTATTTCCCCTGTTGATAGGGATAATGCTTCATTCTTTTCTTTTACTACATTTGTAAAGGTTTTAAGTTTCAGTACTAATTTGCTCTGAAGTTTGAAAAAATTTTGGTAAAGATTTTTTTTTTTTTTTTAGAAGTAATCATTGTGGCAAATTGAATACAATTAATGTTAATCCAAACAAATTGTATTCAGATAATGTTAATGGTCTGATTTACAAGTAATAAAGGACAAATCTATTCTTCATTCAACCTGCCGCATACAGATATTACCATTCATATGGCAGGGGAGGTTAATAGTGGTTCAAAGACCCCTGCAATTCTTCAGTTGTAACAGACTGTGATTACACTGGTTTACTCCAGGGTTGAATTTAGCGTAGAGTTTCATCTTTAGCTCACTGATTTGAGTCACACAATATTTAGTGTGTGAGAAGATGGCAGATCCACAGGCCTGGGGACCAAAATGTTCTTTTTATTCTATTCCCTACAATATAGATTCCAGACAAAAAGAGCCAATGTATGCTTCCTCACCAGTGTGCCTTAACGCTTCTCTTGACAGAGAAGCCGGGACAAAATCTGCCTTAAATTATGATGGTGGAAGTCTGGAGTAGCTCCAATCAAGTTAACAGAATTACAATGGTGTCAAACTAGCATACTAATACTTGACTTCTCTGTAATTAGAGCATGGAACAGGAAAAGAATTGCTTGCTCATATAATGTAGAAGTTCAAATTATGGAGGCATGATGCAAAACAATGAAGTAGGTTGTGTATATAAACATTTCTGCCAGACTCCAAACTGTGTTAGCACGGGACAGGTATGGACAAAAGAATTAAGCCAACAGCAAAAACAGATAGATAGCTCATCTTCCCACCGTTGGCTCCTGGGACAGGGGAGCCCCGGGGAAGAGAGCTGCCAGCAGCTCTCTTCTCCGGGAGTCCCTGCGGCTCCCTGGTCCGCAAGCCGTGGCTCCCTCCCCCAGCCCTAGGTCAACTTAAGTAATTAAGTCAACCTCAGGCATCCATACTGGTGTTAGGTCGACTTAATAATGTCGATTTAGGCCTTAAGTCAACTTAACAGGTGCTAGTTATTAAGACAACATAAGGACGCCCTTAAGTCTACTTAATGAAAGCCCAGTGTGGACATGGAGTAATTCTGGTCAACTTAAGCATTCTCAAGTTGACCTCAATTGCTAGTATAGACATAGCCTCTGTGACTTAGGTTACCAGTCACAAGTCTAATTCACAGTTATCTGGTTTTCTTAGTGATTTAATCTGGAGAACAAAGAAAAGACGTACTTCACAAGGTGATTGTGAGGCCAAATTCATTAGTGCTTAAAAAGTGCTTTCAGACTCTATCTGAGTGCTATGGAAGTCTAAACTATTATTAGTTCAAATCCTTCTTGAATGGTTTAAAAGACTACTTCTATACCCAGAACAAAAAAGCACCAGGCAATATTCAAAGAAAAGTTACTTAGCTTTAAAATAATGGTTAAAGCCAGAGAGGCACATCCTCCATTAACTTCACTAGAGCTCTGTTATCTGGGCTGGGGATCTGCCCAGACATGGTGCAGTCATCTACTTCCCTAGTCTTTCTTCTTGCAACATTTATATTAAGATCTGGCTTAGATATTCAGCTGATAGGACATAATGCTGGGGTACTCAGTAATGGTGGGTTACCACCACTGATGGATAATTACTAAATTTGCTTGGAGCAGTTATGTTTTATGTCACTCTCATAAACACAGCATCCAGGAGGCAGGACTCATAAGGACATCATAATGGTAGCAAACAATATTATTTGACAGTGAATATCAAAGTACCCTAAAGAAGAGGTCTGTACAGCTTGAAAGCTTTTTTTTTTTTTAACCAAAAGAAGTTGGTTCAATAAAAGCTATTACCCCATCCATCTTGTCTCATTCACATTTGGGTGTGCTATTCTGGAAATGACAGCACCCAGATGGCAAGATGACATCAGTTGAAGAAACAGTATATTAAACAAAATAGCACGTAGACCTCCAGAGTTCCATAATCATATATTCAAGAAAAAGGGCTGGGCTAGGTTCTCATCTCACGTCCACATAGCTCTGCTGTAGTCATTACTATAGAGGATGATAGCTAACATGGGCTGATGCCCCTTCTTCACTTTAAGAGAACTCCTTTAAAAATCCACAATCAGACATAGGTTTCAATGACCTCAGCCTCATTTCTAGCAATGGTACTACCCCCACCATTAAAATGTGGTTGAGTTTTCATAACAGAAAAAATGCCTTTTGTACACACATTGCATGAGAATATACGATGGTCAAGCAGACAACATCAATTCACTGTGTAACTCAGGAATGGATCCTGTATGGGATCATAGCAGTCCATCTCATTAATTTGTATTGAGGGAGATCTCACTTTTCACTATATCTAGAAGGGTAGTAAAAAGGGTAGTAACCATGGTAATCAAGCAGAACAGTTGCTTTGTCTGACGAGGGAGGTGGGGATAGAAAAGATTTCAGGAACAGGAAGGACGTGATGGAGGGAAAAGGTAATGATTAAGATGTATGATGAAGCAGAACAGTAAAAAAATCAAGGAAATGTCACTGGCTGTGCCTTAAGCAGTCAGGAATCTTAGCTACGTAGGCTGTGACATCAAGGGTTAAATCTACAAAGGAGTATTCTGATGACTGACAGGTGCTCTTGTGTGCATAGCTGGGACAAGGATAAGCACTCACTACTCACCTTGCTTTGCTGCTGGTATGAGGCTGCTTTTGCAACAGGATCTCTGTGAAGATTTCCTCGTCAAAGAAAGGAAGATTTATCAATAAAGGAGATGAAGATTTATGTGAAATTCAAAATAAATTAATCTTCATACTTGCAGATGGAGAAATCCAAATATTTCAGTGCCGTTTTGTACAGAGGTTCTCAATCTCTGTGTTTACAAGATAAGACGTGTTCTTGGGATGGACTATATCTGAGAACATTGTCTGTGGGAGGTCCCGAGTACCTATAATATCTTATTGTCACTTCATAACCTGCCATAGGTTGACGGCAGTATTAGAGGGAGGTGACCTTAAAGAGAAATGTGGTCCTATAACTAAGGCTTCTTGACATCATATTTAAACAACTGGAAATTAAGAACCATTCGTGGCAATGTACAGATTAGCTCATTTAAGTTCATCATAGCATTTATCTCATATTGATGACATGCCTCATAAAAAAAGGAAATGCTTTCATCTATTCAGATCCATTTAGATTTTTGTGAAAACAGGGGAAAGTTGCTTGATAATTTAGTCACCACCAATGGTTTCTAAAACGCAGACAATTGAAACATGGCATAATGTAAACAGCACTTTTTTTCCCCGGAGAGTCAGATTTTTTGGGTCGATTCACATTCATCATTCTACTCTAAATCTGTATGATCATTTGCATTTTCATTGAAATGCGTCCATGGCCAAGAAGAACAGGAAGAAATAAAGTGGGTACTCCTGATGAAGAAATAAAGTGGGTACACCTGATGACTACCTTTCCTAAAGGGAAATGGGGGAGCACTAACAACATTTATTAGAACAGAAGCCATAGGACTTCTATAAGATAGTTATGTCCATGAAATAAATTCATTTCCATATTGAGATGTATGCAGTAGAACATGCATGCCATCTTACTGTCAGGTAGAGAGCAACAAAGGAAATGACAAGAGGTTGAGCAGCGTTTATTAGGAACCTAATGAGTTGAAATCTTGTTGTTACCAAACCTATTTGCTCAGGATGAATGAGAGAAAGCATATAAACTACTTGAAAAGGACTTGGTTCAAGAGCTTAAATCATCAACACAGCATATACCTGTACCCATGACATTCAACTACAGACATTTCAGACTTTTGGGGGGTGGGGGGTGTAACAAAAAAAGTGATTGTCGATATTATTGGCAGGTGTAATACACCAGCTTCAGGAAGTTTTCAAGCAGAAATTTCAAAATGCTATCAGACAAAAATATCCTCGCTAAGTCCTTGAAGGATTGTTACTGTCATTGTTATATGTGAGCATGGAGGACTGAAATATATTGTCTTGGATTAAATATTTTTGAAACATGCGCTAAAAATGTTGGGGTTTTCCTATGAAAAATGTTATACAATATATTGTAAAAGGTACTATTTTATCATAAAGTGCTGCATTAAAATGGAAGAACCAGACCATAAACTAGAATTTGTCAAGCTTTATGTTTATAGTGTTTAGATGAACAAGTTAAGTTAGGTGAAAGAGAGGCATGTTGTAAATGTGACTAAAATGAAATGGGTATACCACACGCTACATATTAGTAAGTCAGTATCCCTTTTAACATCTATACAAATATCCTAAGAACAGCTTCAAAGTTACATCCCCTCAATATACAAAATCTGTATTTAAGTACTTCTCATCAAAAGAAGGAGAAAATGCAACATCTAAATACAAAAATATGTTCATATCCTGATGTGACAGAAAGATTACTAACATACGTATTAATAAGTAAATACAGATATCTTGAATACAAGCTTGCATTACATGCACAAGATTTAGGCTCTTAAGTCACTTTTCTAAATGGGATTTATGTTCCTATGTCACTTAAGCGGTTTTGGAAATTTAACTCTGTCTAAAGGCCTCCTCTAGTCACATATTTATAAAGACATATGAGAAAGAGCTTGCAGAACCAACTAGAAAGTTAATGAGCTCAGATGCAAAATCTACTCATCTCACCATTACCATGATGATGAAAATACTCCTTGTTAATAAAGTTAACCATATGCAATAATAATCACCTGTCCTGGTTACAGCAATTACACACCCTCCCACAAGCTGCCACACATGAGTGAACACTTGTGCCCATGCAGAACCCCATTTGTGCTGATGGGGGTTAACATAGCATAGGACTCTCCAAGTTCACGCAGTTTGTAGTTTCAGAGCCATAGGCACCATCACTAAATATAAGAAGTGTTAGGCTAAATAGTAATCCTCCCCTGTCAGAACAGCACATAACTATTTTACACATAAAATCCACATACGTCTCTGCTTTCATTAATCACAAAGCACTATTTTCCTTCAAAACTAGAGTTTGTTATTTATTGCATTATGCAATGGACATGAAAAAGGTGGCTGCATTTCATCCCACTCTCTCCCACCAGTTTACTATCCACGCACTCTTCTGATGTATTGTTTAAAAAAACCTTAAATAATCAAATATAATGGAAAACTCTTGCCTTTAAACTGAAATCTCACAATGAAGACATGGAACCAGATCCTCAGCTTCTTTATGTTGCTGCAGCAGCAGCATGGGATTGTAAAGCTGTTCTAACTACCCACCAGAGGATTCTGTCCCCTATGTATGGTGAAACTGTCAGGAGATGCAGAGCCAGTATATGCTAACCTCCTTGCAGGAATTGTATCAGGAGCATGGCCAAGGAAAAGGGACATAGCTGAAGATCTACCCTGGTGGTCTCCAGCTGACATAACTACCTTTTTATCAATGAATAGCAACTTTGTGTGCCCTAGGATTGGGGCCATAATATACTTAATAAAAGATGTGTTCATGTCACTATTTTGCTGATTTTACTAAATTATTGATCCTGAAACAGAATATTTCATCATTGTCAAATAGGAAATTTAGTTAATATATTTGACTGATTTTCTTCTTCTTCCTTGCTACTTTCCTATTTGAGGTCAGTGACTTTTATAGCTGACTTTCAAAACTCAAAGATTGTCTGTCTGGTTGTCATGGAAATTAGATTCTTTAAGGTCCACTGATATCTGGTCCATACGCTAAGTCTTTGGCTTCCCCGTTAAGTCATCTTCCACCCATAATTATTGCAAAGGTTGTCCTTCCAATACAAGCCTTGGGTCTCCATTGGACATATCAATAGCAGTATAGTTTGGCCTCCCTCAATTTATCTTCAGTTGGGACAATCTGCATTAAGCCATTCACAATCTCTTTTAATTTCCTAATATGGAATGTCCAGCCATTTGACCGGCTCAACATCTTCATTTTCACAGCAAAGAACATACTGATTTCTTGTCTTGTAGTGGTCAAATGTCTGTTCCATACAATTGGATGGATCGAATTACATACACTTTAGGTACTCTACCTTGCAACTTTATTGGTATCTTTTTTATCACAGAAAAATGGGATCAGTGCCACCATTTGCCCCCAAGCATGGTATAATGCTGGGCTTCATGTAGGAGAGTACCATTGGTCCTAGATATTTTTTTTTTCACTCTTCTAAGCTCTCTGCCTGTGATATATTTTATAGGTTCAAACATGGTTTTCAGGGATATATTTTAAGTCTCACCTGTTTATGCTTTTTTAAATGATTGAAAATATATTTTCTGCCCAGATATTTATCCTTTAACATTTGTTTTTGTCTTTTTCCTCTCCTGTGTTTCTAACAGAGTGTAAACCAAGCAAAAGCCAAAATGGGGCCAACTCTTCTCTGTTAGTGTAGTGTTTGCAGCAGAGCTTACATCTGGCATGTAATGGAGGACCAACAGGGTAAAACAACTTTAGACTTTCTCAGAGGTAGATAAAAGAGAGATAAAGCATGAGGACAATTTTAAGCAAACAGTTTTAAATATAGCATAGATAATACTCTGAACTACAGTAGCTTGCTAGACTCCTTGTAAAATGAATTTGCAAGCATCTAGTAGAAAATACTGTAATAACCCCTGATTTAGGAAGATTACATTTAAGCAGATGCTTAACTCTAAGCATGAGCTTAGGTTCAATAGAGTTCAATTAAACTTAAGCACATGCTTAAAGTTAAGCTTCTGTTTCAATGCTCCTTCCGAATAGGAATGTTCTTCTAAATCAGGACCACAATTCACTTTTTCATGCAGTTAGTATTTCGTATATTTTCATTTGTTTCTGATTTTGAGCTAAAGTTTTGCACACAGTTAGGCACATCTCCTCATAATACTGTTGATCTTCAGCAACTGAATTGCAGCAGACTATGGGCACTTCATGCTGCTGCCATAGTTTTCCTCTCAAATTAGAAAGACTTGATCTACCTGAAGCATTTGTGGTTGCTGTTCCTGAAAATAGAACCGTAGAAAGTTACATTGCACAGTAAAAGAAAGGAGAAGTGACATGGGAAAGTAATTATGTGGGAAACATGAATCAAGCATTTCCAGATGTTATATTTATATTGCGAATAAGCTGTAAGAGAGCCAAGTTGGAGATCTGTGAAACTTCCACCATTGTTAAAAGGACACTGTCAGCTACTCTGAGGCTTCAAACTACAAAGGGGTTAAAATATAATTATATAAAATTGGATCTGAAATATCAATGAAAATAGATTTTCTTCCTTTAATAAAAACATCCCCCTATAGTACACAGTGTTGAGAACCCAAACAGCAGCATTATGCTAGTGCATGTGAATCAGAAAAGGAAATCAACTAGTAACAAAGAGAAGCTGACCATTTGCTAAGGTCATTGTCCAAGCTTTTTAAAATACACAAAAATAAAAAGTGAAAAGTAGTTTGAAAGAGATTTTAAGAATTCTTTCAATTATTGAATAATCTGTAAATCAAGTTAGGATTTTTATTTTTTAAGTAAAAGTTGGGTTGACCGCAGCCCTTTAAAGAAAATTATTCACTGCATTAAATGTCAATAAAACGGACTGAATAATTGCTCACAACTAGCCAGCCCAGCAGCAACAGCAACTGCAGCAGACAACAGCCGGGGTAAAGTCTGATAGTAAATCGTAGGCCTATTTGCTTCATTATTTTTTTAAAAAAGCTTCCTTTCTAAAACCAGCAGTCATTCGACTTCGGGTTTGGTTTTTTTTGGATTTTGGTATAGTGAGGTATAAAAATTAAGAAGGAATAATTTTAGCTATTTTATACACTAACACCAACTGACGTGGTAGATTCTGAGTAATTCAGCAAAATAACATTATTACTAACAGTTAGACATTTACCAAAGTCCCACAATTTTGATCTTGATTTCAACCATCCCACACATCAGCATTGTTCACATCCAGGTTTTGGCTAGTACTCAGCAACCAAAACTTGGGTGCTTGTATAAATCTGATGGCTATAGAAAAGTAGCCTGAAAAACTTCCAAGATCAAGCTCTCATGTGCAGTTCCGGTACTTTCACTTCTCCCAGTCATAGCTAGGATCAGTAATACATGGAAATAAAATGTAAAGAGCAATTTTTGTTTTAAGATTTAAAAAAATTCAGATGAAGACAGTGTTTAAGTCTCAAGCCAGTTATTTTAGCTGAAATGATTGACCCTTTCCAGTGAGCTCTATTAGCAAGGAGGAACATTTCAATTCAATGCATTCAAAATTAACAATAAATACAGTGTGCAAGAAGCTGAACGCCTACTATAAGGTGCAACATTAAACTATTAAGGAACGGCGAGGTTTGTAAAAAGTGTCACGTACTTTCCTTTTCACAAAGGCAGGTTAGGTTATTGAAATAAAAGTAGGTTTACCAAAAAAAGCTAATAAGAAAAATGAGACAAAATCCTAGAGAACCTTACTATTGCATTTTATTTTTAAAGGTGCACTTTATGATATGTTAGAAATATTGGTGAGCATCTACTTCTGCTAAGTTAATGTAAACATAAAACTAATGGTAGTATGAACACACACTCTCATGGGGCATCTCTAAAGATTCTGGAATTTTACAGCCACTTTACCCAACATAAACAAGGTGAATCTGATCTAATTTGCATGATTGGAAGTCAGAAGAAAGTGCAAAAAAGATACAAGATAGGGGCTACCATAAATATATATAAATTTGATTGGAACGACATAAATTTAGACCTTCTTCTGCATTGAAGTTAGACCAAAATAGGTCCTTTTATAATAAATGAGTAGAATGGATGTAAAAAGTTCTGTGGGGGACAGGTGGAAAGGCATCTAAGTGGTGTAATTTACATAAACTTGTCTGCAACATGTCTGAATTTGCCTCTGAATCTTTGTCATTGAATCTGTGTTATTTTGGAAACTACAGTTTTTTTGTCTCTTGAAGTGTTTAGTAAAGATTGCATACAGTAGTGAAAATAAACATTTGACTAGTCATCAGTGTACCTAAATTTGCTAATATAGAAAGCCAATTCAATGTAGAAATAGGTCCAACCACTTTGGAAAAGTCCTGGGTAAATGTTATTTTCAGTCCCATTCAGTAAAGAGAGAGATTTTGGAATACCTGGCATATCAGAGCATCTACCTTCTGGTGTAACTGAGTCATATGCCCACTCTGGCAACCAAAAACAGTGGCTGAGTGAATGGTATTCACATTTATAACTCAAAATGCATTGCCCAGGGTCAGACTACCAGCATTCTGAATCATTGCCATAGCATAAAGGATAAATAAACCACTAAGCCCCCAAAAGTAAAACTAAAGGGACCACAACGTGGTTTTCTTATTCTCTTGGTACAAAGTGAGCTCCCAAACCACACTGAATCATATAACCAACATATGGCATGTCTGGCAAATAGTTTAGTGAAGGTATACAAATAGCTGTATGCATCTGGCTCTTTGGTGCTTCAGTGGTTTCTGGCTAGATGGACACTTGCCACAGTTGGAGAGGGCTTAGCTAGAGTTATATAATGGAGAGCAAGAAGGATTATTCATGTCAGATGGCACTAAATAGAATAGAATAAAATAATAATAATAATAATAATAATAATAGGCCATTCCTTGCAGTACTCACTAAGGTAGAAATCCCATTGAATTCAGTAGCCATTTGTATTACTGAAACTTGAGCAAGGCATTTGGAATATGGCCCAATATTATTATTTCAGGGAGTGATGTAGGAACTCTGCAACAGAATTAAAGGAAGTATGACAATAAGATTTGCTATATTCATACATTTCCTAAACTAGCTATGGGATTGGACTCACATTTCAAATGCTGAGTCTGAATCTTCTTTGACTAAAACCAATAGCCATTTGCAATAGACTTCATTGAATCAGGATCTTTAAAAATGAGGCAGTTAAACAGGAAGAGAAGCTGAGGAATTCTAATCCAATTATTATTTCTATTACATATTTGTTAGCACGTAGTTCCCTCTACCATCTGTGCTCCCCAAGTGCCTCTGTTGTATTAGTCATCTCAAGACTAGTTTCCTCTAGTCTTGGCTCATCTGAGGAATTTTGTGACATATACAAATTTTAATTAATAATTCTTCTTCCTCATCTCCAGAATCTATTAAACAATGGGTTCCATTATGAGCACTCTACGGTTAATCTTTTGCCACGTTGAGTGTTGTAAGCCTTTGCTTATATTGAGGTTTAGTTTGCAGGCATGTTTCATCTTACTATATATGCATATCTTTCTTTATAAATTTAAAAAATCTTAATCTTATAGGAGTATATTTAGCATCAGTTGGCAAGTTAGCATAACTTTTGTAGTAGCAGCTGAAATGCAAAAAACCTACAGGCCTCATTATAAAAGTTTCCAAGATGAGTCCGTAAGTACCAGCTTTGAAAGTAGGTTAAAGGTAAGAAATTAAAACTAGGTTAAATTTATCAAAGAGTGGGTTTTATTTTCCAGCGACAAGACATTATCAGCTCTTAATATTTATGGGTGAAAGGTAACTACTCATCTTTAGAGTAAAAATAACCTTAAGATGAGACATTTGACATTTCGATAGAACACCACACAACAAGTAAACAAGACTAGGGGAAAGGTGACATGGAATATGCTGGTAGGGAAAATACGTCAATTGTACGCATGGACCCCTTAACCAATAATCTAAAGGTACCCCAACAATTTCTGGGGTAAGGGCCCATATTTGGGTAAGGAAGTATGACATCATTTGGTTTATTTTTAGAGGGGTATAAAGGTATAGAATCTGTAATGTATAAGAAAAAGGTATTTAAGTCCCTAAAATCTGGTAAACTACGAAGCTTCCATATCTTTCACCCTGAGCTCAGTGTCTAACCTATAGCTTTCTTCCTTTGCTTTCTTCTTTCTTATTTTAGTTAAGTTTGCTTAAGATTATTAGAGCCTACACTCTTCATTTCAACATCTGTATCCTAAGGGAGTGTAAGTATAAACTACTTATAAATTGCTTTATAGAATATATAGGTTACCATAAGTTGTTGTTAACTGTATAAGATTTGTATAAGACTTTAAGTTTATTGTATTATATTTAATCATTTAATTATTTTATTGTTTTATGCTTATGCTTTTGGTAATAAAAAGTGTTATAAAATGTATTAAGAATCCTTTGTAATTCTAATTATTCCTTGGGGAAGTCCTTATTTGTAATTTTATCTGAGGCTGGACTGGACTAGAACCTTCTTCTGTAACAATCAGGTAAATCATTACTTCAAATCTTCAAAATTCCAAATTTATCCCATAATCCAGTCAACAGTGTTTACCAATTTTTTCCTACTCTGTCAGTCTTTTAACCAATTTCAAATCCATTTAAACACTTTACTCCTTTGATTAGTTTTCTTAGCTGTCTCTTTTGAGAGGCTTTGTCAAAGGCATTCAAAAAGTTCAAATACATTAAATATATGGGTTCTTTTTAATTCATGATTATGTTGACATGACCAACAAATAGAATAAGAAGGAGTTTTTTCTTTTTACAGAAATTGCTCTGGTTTATCCCTTTCACATTTTTCTTTAGGTGTTTTATAAGTCTCTTTGCCATGATTGTTTCAAACAGTTTACCTGGCTCTGAAATAAAGCTCATTGATCTCCAGTTGCTAGCATCAACTTTTGTGCCTTTTCAGCAAAATAGGGATAACATTTATTACCCAAGATGAAATAAATTCAGATAATGGGGCAGTTTATCAGAGAAACCAAAACAGTCTCTGACAAAAGAAAATAATATATGCTAAAGCCAATCCTAACCTAATTCAGATGCAGCTGAGGGTATTGATTGTACTACAGTAGGAAAGACACCAAGCCAAAATTTACTAACTATAATTATATCATGATACACGTCCAAATTTTTTTAAAAATTATTTAAATAAAGTATCATAATCTACTGCTACTTTTAATTATGACCCGGATTTAGCAAGGTTGTTGAAGTCAATGAGCCTGATTCTCATTTACACTAAAGCCCCTTTACTATGCTCTGGCAGTGCCTTAGTTTCCATGGCTATGTCTACACTTGCACTTTTAAGTTGACTTTAACTAAGTCGACTTAGTGTGTCTACACTTAAAATTAAAGTTGACTTAAAGGGGAACTTACAAAGTTGACCTAGAGCGTCCACACTGGATGCTCTAGGTCGACTTTGTGGGGCTAGAGGGACCTTGGGTAGGTCCACAGTGGCGGGGGGGCACCCCTTGTGTGCAATGGGGCAAAAGGGGACAGGGACCCTGGCAGGGCATGTGGGCAGGGTGTGACACTGTCTGGATTTAGGGAAGCATTTATGATATTATTTTCAATGGATATCTCATAAATGCTAAAATCCATAGGAACTATGTCATGTTTGGTAACAATAGAAAGGTAGTAATTTGCTGGGAATGATTATATAGTTTATGTCTAGGAATTCTACTTTGATTAGAAGTTAGAATTTGATATTATATCTATACTTTAATTTATGTTAATACCATTGTGTCCTTAATGTTTAGGAATGTGCCAGGACAATGGTCCCAGGGAGTTACCTGATGAGCCATTAAGGACATAAGGAATACAGCCATTGTGTCCTTAATGGCTCATCAGGTAACTCCCTGGGACCATTGTCCTGGC
>ML685795.1:10866761-11052477 GCA_007922175.1 Pelusios castaneus
GCCAGGACAATGGTCCCAGGGAGTTACCTGATGAGCCATTAAGGACATAAGGAATACAGCCATTGTGTCCTTAATGGCTCATCAGGTAACTCCCTGGGACCATTGTCCTGGCACATTCCTAAACATTAAGGACACAATGGTATTAACATAAATTAAATTCCAAAGGGGTAGCCGTGCTGGTCTATTGTAGAAAGACAACAGAGTCCTGTGGCACTTTTAAAGACTAACAGATTTCACGAAAGCTCATGCGACAAATAAATCTGTTGGTCTTTAAAAGTGCCACAGGACTCTGTTGTCCAACATAAATTAAAGTATAGATATAATATCAAATTCTAACTTCTAATCGAAATAGAATTCCTAGACATAAACTATATAATCATAACCAGCAAATTACTACCTTTCTATTGATACCAAACATGACATAGTTCCTATGGATTATAGCATTTATGAGATATCCATAGAAAATAATATCATAAATGCTTCCTTAAATCCAGACAGTGTCACACTGTGCCCACAAGCCCTGCCCTTTGGGGGGCATGCCAGGCTCCCCCTGTGCCCCCCCCAACAGGGAGGGCATTGGTGTAGTCTTGGGGTAGCCCTAAGTTGACTTAGGGCTACCCCAGGGCTACACTGGCTTAATTCGACTTTAAAAAGTTGAATTAAGCCTTAGGTCGAGTAGAAAGGTGGTTTAATAAAGTCGACTTAATTTTCATTAAGTCGACTTTATTTTGCTTAAGTCGACTTAAGCAAGCTGCTTAAGTCGACTTAAGCAAAGTGTAGTGTAGACGCAGGGCCAATTAAGTCGACTTAAGCCAAGCTTAAGTCGACTTAATTTACAGTGTAGATGCAGCCCATGAGAGCAAAGCCATTTAGATACACGTGCTTTAAGATGCACAAATGCTTACATACCATGCTGAATGTGGAGCTATGAAAAAAGCAGTACATTGTCTACAAATTTATAAAACTATCCTTACTATAGGAATTTTGGCTCAGGCTTTAGCAAAAAGGCTTTAGAAGTTTCACCTAAATATTGCTGGCTTGAGTTAACATGGGTATGTTAAGGAGCTGCAGCCTTTGACAATATGAGATATGTATTAGAACAATTCTCACATTCCAGTTAAAATGCATTAAGTTTGTTAATATAATTTGCTGTAGAACAAGTTTTTGACTGTGTCAGCTAGAGTTCTCTCAGGAACATATTAACCTGAATGGCTGATATTCTCTTCTACCTGTGATTGTGGCAGAACTGAACATTTAAAATAGGACTGATCTATATATTGAAAGTGACTGTGACAGGCAATAATATAGATTGAGAGAGTAGAGTAAGTATAGGTTTGAGTTAGAATCCAAATTGGCTTCATATTGACTTGCAAAAATTGCCAAGATCCTCGAAATGAATGCATCTATGAACTGAAAGTAACGGTCATTTAATTTTTTAATCTCTGAATCCTCCCATCCTTATGTCTCTATATCAATGGGATGAGGAAACAAAGACTTGTGAGGAGGATGAGAGCAACCATACACATTGTCTGGCAATCATACAAAGTACACTATAACACAGTTAATGAACATGGCAGTTGTACATTCTGTTGTGCCTAGAATATCTTTTGTACATTGAATGGTAGCCAAGTTTACTGTATCTGAATGGGAATGACTTAAAGAATTTGATCAAGAAGCTCATAAATATGTGTTAAAAACAACAAAGTGACTATGGTATCATCTTAACTCCTATATATTTTCTGGCACAGGCACAATAAAACCAACAATTTTTTCCGGCATAGCTGCCAGCAAGGAATAGGAACAGTACTAGACTAAACACAGAATGCAAAAGTGCACAGAGAATCAGGGTCTATGCTAAAAGAAATGTGAAACCCTAATGAACAGAGCAGAATGAATCACAGCCCTTAGTAGAGGAGTTATAGGCTCCCACATGGATAATAACTGAGAAGTTCCATGAAGCTCTGGCCACAGTGCAATTCACAGATGACGAAAAAAGAGTTTACTGTATTATTTAAACATTAAAAAATATATCATCATAAAAAATCAGCACAGTTTAGAGAGAAAATAGGTAACATATTACCAAATATCATGTCAAAACCAAGCATTAACGTGGAAAGCTCACTGTGTAATATCTCTTGGCAAAACAGTCATTGGAGGGGAATGCTAATGAAGCTTAGAATCACTGAACTAAAAGCATTAGGAACTACAGATTAGACATTATCTAATCATTACATCTTTCTTTTCCCCCCCTCCCTCTCACCTCAAGATCAAAAATATCAGTGAAACATGGCTATAAAAATTAGATTAGCAGTCAACAGACAGAAAAAAACTTGAGGACTCCCAACAAAACAAACAAACAAAAAGAATCCATTCATGTTTGGACTAACATTTCTTTCTAAAATACAGGATTTTGAATGTTAGGAATGAGAGAAAGAACCTGCCTTTTATAAAACCAATGAAATGGTGATCTGGTAGATGACAGTGTCGGTTATCATTTGGGGTAACAATTTCAAAAGCTCCTAAATGACTGCCTCCTAAATCCATTTTTTTTCAATTTTCACAGGTATTTAGGTACCTAAAAATGAAGATAAGCACCTGATGGGATAGTTAAGTGCCTAAGTACATTCATCTTCCCACTGAATCAATGGGGTCTGTTGACATTCTCACTGAATCTATCTGTATCTTTAGCACCGAAATACCTTCAATGATCTGGCCCTTAGTACTTTGGAACCTAAGTCTCTAAATCAATGGGATTTCGGCTCTTCAGTAGCCCTTGAAAATAAAACTTAGGTATTATTGAAAAATTTACTCCCAATAACCCTAAAGTGATATAATTCCATCTAGGGAACTTTGTTGGGTCAGACCACAAGAACAATCCTCCTGAAAAAACAAAGCCATGCTTGAGAAACAAGGAGGTAGAAAAGTTAACTTCTGGATAACTATGTTGTTGGAAATACTAGTTCCTGCAAACTGCAGCAAGGTCATTAATGAGAGATGAGCTGCTTAGCTGATGCAAGTCACTGTAGTGCCACAAAATTCACTGAAGTCCTTGGAACTATGCTAGTTTATACTAGATGAGAATCTGGCTCCAGATTTCTAGTTTCTTGTCAATTAAGTAAACAAACACATTACAAATATTATAAATATTTTGGTACATTACTAAATTGGAATTTAAAGAGCTAATTCTTGTCCATCATGCTTCATGTACAGTTGCAAAATAAAATCCAAGATTAGTGAGATGTACATTTCAAAAGTTTTGGGGGTTTAAGTCTGGCTTGGATAAGCATTCAAGAACTGAGATGCTTATCTGAACCTTATCCAAACTCTTGTATTTCAACCTGTCATATTTACAAAACTCTGCTGGAAGTCTCATGAAGTGTAATCTTTTTTGTATGTTATCATTTTCACTGCTAGCGACAGGTACAACCAAAAAGTTCAGATGCACTCGAAAGTGACGGATAACTATGAGGGCAGTTTTTAGAGCTAAGTGAGTGAATTGATTCAAGTCTATTCTGAATTTTGGCAAAGGTTTGAGTCAGATTTTACTTGATCCAAATCAGGTCAGCCAATATTTCGCTAAGAAGATGAATAAAATAAATTAAAGAACAAAATGCAGCCCTGACCTATAGGAACACAACTTCATTGAAGTTAAGGTCAATCTGGGAATGGTTTACTGCTGCCTCATTTCCTGCACAGTATTGCAATCTTAGATTTTTCTTCAGGATAGTGGCCAAAGAAGCAAACTCCACTGGACTGAAAAGATGATGATTTGCAAGGATTTTCCTGACTTCAGAGGGTTGGGAGGGGGAAAGCAGTGTTCTGCTCATACCCTCGATAACAGGATGCTTTTGAGATGAAGAAGTAAAAGTAGTGGACCAGAGTGCTCCAATTGGATCTGTGCATAGATGGGTCTCATGCATGTGTGGATCTGCTCTTTCCCATGTAAAATGAGGGTAGTGTCACCTCTGCAGCTCTGTGTTCTCTCCTGTTACATTTGGATGGAGGCCCAAGGACATCAGGATAGGCATGGTGATGAAGACACACCATTCTCTGCAGTTTGTCCCCTCTTTGCTACACAAAAATCCAGATCAGAGCTGTATTACTTGCCTACTA
The DNA here is from genome assembly GCA_007922175.1 of Pelusios castaneus. NCBI lineage: Eukaryota > Metazoa > Chordata > Testudines > Pelomedusidae > Pelusios > Pelusios castaneus. The sequence goes on from ML685795.1 coordinate 10,870,875, forward strand.
CTGCTTAATCAAGAGGAGGACCCAATGAATTGCGGTGCATATCCAGCTGTTGTTTTGTTGCTAGGGAAGGAGGGAAGGGATGCCAACAGAGCCAGGACTAGAAGCCAACCCCAAATGGCAGCGCCTGTCTTACCATAAAAGGGAGTTGTACTTCCTTGTGGATTGTAGAGATCTACCAGCTTGGGAAGGTATGAAGTTTCCAAAATTTGTTGTCCTCCAAACCTCTCTCACCAAAGGGGACAACTGAAGAAAAACTCTGCAAGATGAAATTCACTTGGTTTTCTCCCATCTCCCAATGTTTACCTACGGAAGAAAGTAGTTTAGCCCTTGTTAAAAAAACCAAAAAACATGGTCCATTTCTTTCTGTGCAGCACATAGACCCAGCATTTTTCTATCCTCAATCTGTAGAAGAGAAATAGAGGACCCATGACACTGTTTGAAATCACAGAGTACATATCTCAAATAAAATTTACACAACACAGTGGAAAGATTAGAACTAAGTGCTTATAATAACAGAATGTTAATGAAGTATTTAATTCCAAGATTATAATTCTGTATTAAATAATAATCAGATCACTTTCAGTGCTAGGTGATTTGGTGGTGACTTCTGGCCTCAAACTCTGTGACTCTGTTTTGAAGTAAATAAGTAAAGTACTTTTTCTCAGAAAGATTGATTGTAAAAGGAGAAACATGAGTTTGATTTTAAAAAATAGCTCCCTTTTTAAAGTAGATATTAACAATATTTAGAACTGATTGGGAGATACTGGGTTATGTAATGAGGAACAGAAAAATATGGTGTTTCAACCAATATAAAAATTCCTGTCATTCAGAAAAAAAAAATCTGACATCAGAAAGTCATATTTCACTGACCTCACAGCCAAGCAATGAAAAATGTATTTTGGGGGGGGGGTACATTTAGAGAGATCAGCTATAGAACTATTGAAACTGTAGCAGTCTGAGTGTCTCCACATGAGAAAGCAACAGGGAAGACAAACTGAAAAAAAGCAGCCAACAGACAATTTAATAATAATATGAAAATAAGCAGCAACAAAAGCACATAATTACTTCCACTTTGTGGAGATCAAAATTGTTTCTTGTGGTTTGTTGTGTCACCAGAATTCCTAGACAGAGACGCTGTTAACTATCTCTGCATATACTATATACATGTACCATATGCATATGCATTCAGACTTATGCAGTAAACACTCTGAGCCTGACTCCCATTTCCATTAAGGCCAATTCCCACTACTGTAGCTTTGTAAAGGGACCTTAAAGTGGAAAGGGCTCTTCACATAATTAGAGCAGTTTAAAAGTGGCCTACAGAAAATAATCATCAGGCTCTCACACTAGGCTGGAGTCTGTTTTCCCATTCTTTCAGCTGCACAAGTCAGTAGGAGTGGGAAATTGCAGACTAAGGGGTAGACTGTGCCACTGCTATTCCTTAGAGTATTTGGAACATTTTGAATTAGGATCACAGCAGTATGAGCTATCATTTTTCCACAGCTGCTTCCCCTGAAATCCATGAATGCTATTTAACAGTGTGGGAGGAGATGAATATGGAAATAAACTGGGGGAACCAAGGGCATGAGAAAAGAATCGTGCAAAAATATAGTATGTTTTGTTTTGTTTAATTCTGAGTGACCACGTGGCCAATTATTCTTAGATAAGAAACCTGGGCAGGGATTTTCAGAGCTAGAGTGAAGCTCTAAACCTCTACTGCATTTTAACTCCTTTAGACGCCTTTGAAAATTCAGACTAGATCTGCTACATGTCTGTGTCTGAGTACGCAGAGCAAACTGCAGGATCAATGCCATCACGGATTATCCTAATAAGAACTGTAGGCCAATACTTTACGTTGCCCAGTGTAGTTAAACTCCCCTATCATATTCAAACTGTCATTAAGAGGTTTCTGACCAGAAACATGTTATACAATTTTTTTGTAAGTGTATAATTTGTATAATTTTTTGAATTAGTTTTCATTTTAAAAAGAAAGAATTTTAGCAGGGTCAAGCATGATATAGCTCAAAAGTTGTGCTTTAAAAAAAGCACGTTTTCACGCTCAGTTAAGAGTCTCCTCTTGCTGTATAAGTACAATTCCTCTTTCAAGACCAGACCATAGTGTGAATTAATTGGTTTCAATCATTTTCACCTTCAGTTTCCTTACCCATCTTTGCTTGTGTGCGCGCACACGCACGCGTGCACACAGTGCTTTTTTTTTTTTGTAAAAGAAAAGATGTCAGTACTCAGCCAGGGACCTGGGACCACACTGCTGTTCAAAAAAGATACCAGTACTCAGTACTCATCACAAGAAAAAGCCCTGTATGTGTGTGTCTTATGGAGACCATCATGGAAGTAAGTGATGGTTGTGTACATTGTAGTTCCTCCCACTGTCCACTGCAATGAAAAGTATTTTGGTACTCTTTTTGCCATGGGTTTTTCCTTCCTAGTCTGAGTGTGCATTTTCAGCAACCTTTAAGTAATGCTTTAAAATCTTTTAAATGCAGGTTAGCTGAATGTTTGGAGGGTGTATAACTCCAGTTTGACTTCAGGCTAGAAAACCCATTTAATCCCCTCACCACCCCTTTACCTGAAGGTAGGAAGTAAGGCAACAGACATCAGAGGTAGTTCTCTCAGACATTTATCTCAACAGAACATTAAAAAAGATGATGAAGAAAAGATTTACAGGCACATTAGAATCCACCCATAGGTCCCAATCCTGCAAAGGCTTATGCATGTGTTTAATTCTATGTATTCTGAATAGTCACATTGAAGTCACAGAAAATATTCACAGTGTACAAAGTTAATCAAGGACATAGTCAGCATCTTATGCCACACCAAAGATTTACATGCCTGCCAGATTTTACCACTCATACTGAGTAACATCAACTTGTTCCACGAATAGTGCCATTGAAGTTAATGGAGCTGAAAGTGAATACCAGTACCACATCTTAATATTTAACAGCAATATAAACAAAAATCACTGGGCTTAAAATCAGGAAAGCCAAAACAAAAAATATTACTCTATGACAAAATTTTCACACATGGGAACCCACAGTTAGGCACCTAATCCATGTCACTCAATCAAATTTAGATTTTAGGTGCCTAACTGTAGGCTACCATCTGTGAAAATGTTGACCTTTTTCTTTAATTTTTTTATTTTAATTTGATGAGCATACAGACAGCATTTATGGATCTTATTCACTCCCATCTATTTCCAAGGCATTGCAGTTATTTGGTTGAAGTTTATAATCAACAAGGCTACCAAATAAAATTATTATTCTCAGTCATAATTCATTGCAAGAATAAAATTTCAGAAAGACAGAATGGCTATGTCTATACTTACAAAAGCTAGTTCGAAATAGTTAATTCAAACTAACTAATTCAAACTAATTTTAGTTACTTCGAATAACTTAACTTGAACTAGTATGGCCACACTAGAATGCTAGTTTGAACTAGCCATAACCATGCAGGCACTTGCTCAGTTCAAATTAGTCAGTTGCAGGAAGGTCAATCTGCCAATTAGTTCAAACTAAGCAGTTAGTTCGAACTAACATGGCCACATTGGATTAGTTCGAACTAACTAGCTTGAATTAACCGTTAATTCAAACTAAGCAATCGAATGTATTAGTTCGAATTAAGGAAGCCCTTAATTCGAACTAATGAAAGCCTAGTATGGCCAAGGCTCAAGTTAGTTTGAATTAAGCTTCCTTAATTGGAACTAACTTGCAAGTGTAGACATAGCCATTTAATAAGCTTCAATGTTTTACCCCAGCATTGCATTGAAACTTTTTTTTTTTAATGAAGGTCTGAAATCAATTAGCAGCTTTTAGACCATGTCAAATAGAGAAAACTTGGGAAATCTTGTCTGGCAAGCAAAGTCTCTTTAGTAGGAAAGCACGGTCCAACTTTCAGTGTCTAACATGAAAAAAGGGTTATTAAAACAAAAAGCAATGGTACACTTGGGAATAAAAAGAATTTGGAGCTAGACAGTGTCATTTACCCAGTCTGCAGTAGGAGGAAAGATTGGGAACTGGACTGTTCCAGGGAAACGACAACAGACACTGTCTCTTTTAACACTCTCCTCTCCCTAACCACTCAAGGGCTAGGGATTGTCTAGTCCTAAGGTACCATAACCAGAGAGATGAAACAGATCTTAAACCCAGAAGGGCTCACATGTTTTTTAGAAAACAATTATTCACAGGTATATTGCATATTGTGCTCTTTTTCTTTTGCGCCCTCTGGTCTTCCCCATTTATTATTGTTTTAAATAATTGCCTCCTGATACTTTGAGCTCCATGTGAACATCTTCATTTTCATTAATATTTTCTTCTCTAACTCCTTAATTATCCAGTTTGGTCATGTGTCATTTAGATTTATAAAGACCATAAAAGGCCTGAGCTTGCATGCCTTCCACACATGGAGCTCAGAGGGCTTGAATGGGAGTTTATGTTTGGAGGGTTTATAGGAAATGGCTCTGAATTGTACTTCTTAGAACAGGTCCATTCCTTTTCCCTTTAAAAGCCAGATTACATCATCTAATTCTTTCTTCTCTGGAGGATAGAAATGGAAGGGAGCTGGTGACAGGGTAACGTCAGTGATAGGCATTCAGCTGAGGACTGTCCCGTTTTTTCAGGGGAGCCTGAATTTATTATTTAAAAGTGTGCTTTTGTCTCTTTTGTCTTTATGCGAAAATTGGAGTATTTATATAATCTGAGCCAATCTGTAAAGTGTTTTTTAATTAATGTTTTGTAAACATTGCATGTGGACTAGAGGGCTGGTTGAAAAATTGTTTTTACCTTCATGAAAATTTTTGAGTGAAAATTTCTCATTAGCTATTTTTCATTTTTTGTAGGAAACTGAAACAATTTTTTCAGTTAGTTCTAATCTGAATGTTTTTGCTTTTGTAGACCAAAAATGAAGTGAAAAAATGCAATTTGTATTGAAAATATCTGTTAAATTTCAAATTGCAGGTTTGTTGGTTTCAAATTGTATTTTTAATTGAGTTGAATTTCATATTCCATATTTCATTTCATTTCAGTTTATGATAACTAATCAATCAAAAAGGAAAAAAGCAATAAAAACCACTTTTGTATTTAGAATTGTGTCATAAAAATGGAAGAAAATAACTATAAGTGACAGTGTCTCATGAAAAGTTTAATTTTCATGAAATCTTTTTTGTCAGAACATTTTTTTAGTTGAAAAGTTTTGATCAGTTCTAATGAACTAAAAGTATTGTGGTGAGTAGGTTTTAGAAATCCAAATAGATAAATCAAATAAAGGTAATCAAACGCATGTTACTATATAAAATAATATCTTTTGAAGGCGACTGCTCCCCTTCCTCCAGAAAGGCTGATTCATCACTCTTCGCAATTATACTTTATAGCACTTTTATAGTACGTCATGTTTTAAAAGTGTTATACAAACCTTATGCAGTCCTTACAACATTCAGATACCAGAAGAGCAGCTCTGTGTAAGATTGAAAGCCTCTCTCTCTTACCAGCAATCAGTCCAATAAAAGATACTGTACCCCACCCACTCTGTCTCTCTGTCATTCATATATGGCAAGTAAATATTATGTTCCACATTTTACAGATAGTGGCATCAAGACATAGATACCGGGTGACTTTCATAAGGCTACAAAGTAAGTCACTGGCAGAAAAAGAATTAGAATTCAAAATTCCTTGCTTTCAAACTTATTCTCAGTTGAGCCAGACAATATTGCTTATAACTTCCACGTATAAGTATGCCCACAGAGATTCAACATCACATTCCCCCCTTAAAGCTTTCAGTTATTGTGGTCTGAATTCTATTGTTATTTATACATAAAAATATTCTCTCACCGCCACTCAACCCCGCTTTTTGGGAGGGGATGTTGGTTCTTATTTTTGTTCTTTTACAGCATTTCTAAAAAGTCTGTGGGTTCAAAATTGTGAAAAGAATTGCTCAATCCAGCTTGGCACTTAAGCAAAAGAATATTCCCTTTTGACTTCATCCACAGTTAGCAGGACATTAAGCATGTGACCAAACCCAGAAACATTAATGGACATGCCTTGCTAAATTAGGACATGAGTCTCCAGCACCTTGCAAAATTAAGCCTTAATTTCGCCCCCCATCTACTTCCTTTTGTTCAGCTCGTTTCTCTTTGGCAGCTACAAGCATCCCAGTGCATTTCCCATCTCCTCCAGAGACAGAGAAGTATTCCCTACACTGAAATGTACTTAATCCAATAAGGAAAAAGGAAAAAGAGCAAGTACTGTACCTTTAGAGGGTTTTTTTCCTACCTACTTAGTCAATAATTTAATTGTTACCATGTCTGTGTTTCAAGTCAGCTGGAGTCTGGGCTGCTAAGTGGTGGAAACATTCCCTGGGATTCATTTACCGAGGAATCCTCTTCACTACAGTGTAGTCTCTTATCCTCCACTGATGTTTCTTTATTCATCACTAATTCATTCTCTGTATCACAAACTACACCACCTCATGCATCTTCTAGATATGAATTCTCCACATTTTCCCCTTCAAGAAGATCTCTTATTCTTCAGTACCAGTTGTAAGCTCTCTCAGGTGTACTGAATGTGGATTCTAAATAAACTTTAGAAGGAAGCTTAAATATTTGACAACATTTATGGTCAAGGCAGGTTATTAAGTATTACGTATTTCAGAAAAGAGTATGCAAGGACTATGGGTCAGTGAAGTACTACTTGACACGTTTTTAACCCCCCCCCCCCTTTAAGCCATGCAAGTAAGCTTCTACTAAGAAAGAGGCCATTAATAATTGGTGGTGAGAAATGGGGCAGATTTTTTTGATTGGGATAACATCGTACTCCCCCCCCCTTCATTTCACTTGTTTTTTGCTTATGCATATTTACAGGCCTGAATGTTGGCTACTTTGGAATACTGAGCATATCCAGAATGGATGAAGTAATGAATGCCCTACAACAAGATGGAATGATTTCCTCCCACTTGAAATGCAAATGGTTATCTCAAAGCACCAAATGCTAACAGAATTGGTAATCTGAAATTCAATTCAGCTCTAGTATTCACCAAGTGGAAGAGCCTTATTTATATGGTGTAGTAATATAGGAATTGGAGGAGACAAAGAAAGAAATGATTGGTTTCTCATTAGAAGTACAGTCACTTCTATGAGGAACTCTGAATATAATGTCCAGATAAACATCAACATAACATGGAGCTGCATGCTATTCTTAAACTTTGGATTAAGGTAGTAAAAATATCATTGAGGGCTCCCCATTTTAGACATTTTTTAATCATTGTCATGTCCATTAAAAATAACAGTTACCAACTTCTCAGCAAAAGCAACACTAATCTTTTCAACCTTATACTCTCTCTCAGCAGGCTGACTAAGAGGAGCTGTTTGACTGTTACCAGTCAATTTTACAGTAACTTCAAATGTGTGCTCTCTCAACCCATTAAAATAGCGGCATAGTCATGAGTAATTCCTCTGGTATTTATTGTATCAACATCAGCCAGAATAAACTCTTTTGCAGTCCTATTTTGTATAACTGTATATCATAAATTAAACTATATGATTTCTATTAGGAGGTAGCAGTAGTCAACTGGGCTTTTAATAGAAATGACTGGCCACCTCCTAAAGCTTGCAAAATCTGACAAGTGTTCCATATTTAAAATCTTATATGTTAGATCCTTACTTTGCACCCATTTAGAATCAGTCTTGCTTCACCTTATGGTTACAAATCCGCAATGATTTTCTTTTTTATAGAACATAACAGTTCATGAAATGACCTCTTGAAGTTAGTTGGAATTTGTAGGTCTCACAGTCCAGGTGGACAGATTCCGTTGCAGAATCAGAGTCATCGTGCAGCATTTAGAGTTTGTTCTGGATTCCTTGCAAGGGCACATGGAATAAATCACATGGTGTTATCTAACAGAGCCAGTAGCCCCACTTTTGGTGACAATGACCCAGTAAATTGCACAGGAACCAGCACATTTGCACATGCTTTTACAGTGAAACATGACACGGGGTTTGGGTGGGGGTGCAATTTTATTTGCATCAGTTTAATCTGAATTTTTGTACTGCAAAAGCTGACAAACCCATCAGAACCCACTTTGTTACAAACCTTTGAGCAAGAAGTTTTGAATTGAATTTGGAAGGATTCCCCTGATTCTATGGGCTGGTTCCTTTTGTCTGGGTGACCTACATTCAGTGTGGGACAAAGGCAGGGGGACTAAAAGGTGTATTAAGCCATCATTACACTCCCTCACCCTGATCCTGGGGCTGGCCATGAGTTCTGCAAATGAAACCTGGCTGCTATTTTTCCAAAGGGTGCTCTGGGAGTCAGGGATAACTAGAGCATGAGAGAACTCTGGGGCCATATTTTACCACTCATCCAAGAATACCCTTCAAGCTGGGTGTCATGGATTCCCAGGACATAAGGGAATGCTGCAGGTACATGGCAGAGAAAGCATTTTTGGCTGATTGCACCACAGTTTCAGGCCTAAGGATTTAGCCCTATAGATTTCTGCAGTGTAGGAAATGGAACAATATCTTCTTTCTTGCCTGTGTATAATGGAAGATGTTTTGTAACTTGTCTGACAGGCTTACCAATATGCAACTAGTAAAAGTCAAATTAAGATGGCACTTCCTTCTTTACTTTTGCATAGGTAGCTGACAATGTCATGCAGTTTTCTAAGAATTTTACCAGTTTAGGGCAGAACCTGAATCCCAGTTAAATCTATGGAAATCTTTCCATTGACTTCAGCGGGCTTTGGATCCAGCCTCCAGTGCATAAAAAGATTGCAGATTTTTTAAGCATCTGCCAGAATATTTTACTGTCAGTCTGAAGAAAATAATGAAAAACATGAAATAGTTGAAATTACTATTGCTTACTAATATTAACCATAGAGTTAAATGTAGTAAAAATCTTTAATGAACTAAATTGTATCATAGAATCTCCATGGAAAGAAATTCCTATGCTTAAATAATAAGAGTATAGCAGAAGTAATATACTACTGAGCACCTGACCAGGATAGAGAAGATGATTGTGAAATGCTCAGGAAGATTAGAGAGATTATGATTTCAGTTGTTCCTGTATTGACTGGATATACATCACCTCAGGACAAGAAGCAGGGAGAAAATTTCTAGACACTATTATTGACTGTTTCTTGGAGTAACAAGTCCTGGAACCCGCAAAGGGAGAGACAATCTCTGATTTAGCCTTAAATGGAGCTCAGGATCTGATCCAAAAGGTGAATATAACTAAACTAATCAGTAATAGCAAGAGTAATGCAATTAAACTTAACATCCTTGCAAGAGGAAGAATACCACAGAAACCCCCCACAATAATACTAAACTTCCTAAAGGGGAACTACACAAAAGTAAGGAACCTAGTTAAGTGGAAATTAAAAGTCTGCAAGCTGCATGAAAACTATTAAAAAACTGCACAATAGAAGCTATTATATACGCCAAACTAAAAAAAAAAAACCTCAAACAGTAAGAGCAACAAACTCTTGCAAGTCAAATGTAATTAGGCAATCTAAAAAAGAACTTGAAGAGCAAGTAGCAAAAGACTCAAAAACTAACAGCTTGTATTTTTAAGTATGAAGCAGGAAGACTGCTGAACCATCAATGGGACTATTGGATGAGGTGCTAAAGGAGCACTCAAGCAACAGAAGGCCAGTGCACAGAAGCTAAATTAATTCTTTCATTGGTCTTCACTGCAAAGGATGTGAGGGAGATTCTCACAGCCAAGCCATTTTTTAGGTGACAAAGCTGAGGAATTGTCTCAGATTGAGGTGTCAGTAGAGGAGGTTTGAGAACAAGCTGTTAAATTAAACAGTAAATAAGTCATCAGGACTAGATAGTATTTACCCATAACTTCTGAAAGAACTCACGTATGAAATTACAAAACTATTAACTGCAGTATGGTGATACCAATTTTTTAAAATGGTTCTAGGAGCTATCCTGGCAATTTAGGTCAGTGAGCCTCAATTCAGGATCAGGCAAGTTGGTAGAAATTATCATAAAGAACAGAATTATCAACACATAGATGAGCATGACATCTTGGGGAGGACCTGACATGTTTTTTTTATAATGAAAAGTATGAATCAGCAATCAACTAGAATTCATTGAGAGTGTCAACAAACATGTGGATAAATGTAATTCAGTTGATATGATGTACCTGGACTTTCAGAAAACCTTTGACAAGGTCCCACACCAGAGACTCTTAAGCCAAGTAAACATTTCTGGGATAAGGAGGAAAGTCCTTTCATGGATCACTAATTGGTTAAAAGATAAGACACTTATGGCCTCTCTGTATTCTTCTCTACTGAGATTATTTTAGATCTGGCGGGAGTAACCTGTGCAGGGGCTGATGGCTGACCAGAATAAGGACATAAATTAATAGGAATAAATGGTAAATAGCAGGGTCCCCCATGTGTAGCAGCAATAACCCCCCCCCCCCAAAAAAAAAACTAACAATGTTAGAAACCATTAGGAAAGGAATAGAAAAAAAGACAGAAAATATGGTGCCATTATATACATCCAAGATATGCCCACACCTTGAATACTGTGTACAGTTCTTGTCACCCCCCCCAAAAAAGTAGGAGAATTGGAAAACAGATAGAGATGGGCAATTACAATGATTAGGGCATTGGATCAACTTCCACTATAAATACTGGGAGTGTTCATCTCAGAAAAGAGATGGGGGGGATACAATAGAGGTCTATACAGTCATGTATTGTGTGGAGAATATCAACAGGGGAGTGTCATTTACCCTTTCACATAACATAAGAATTGATGCCAGCCATTTAAATTTATAGACAACATGTTTAAAACAGTCAACCTGTGGAACTTTGTCAGGGGATATTGTGAAGGCCAAAAGTATAATTAGGATAAAAACAATTAGATAATTTAATTTAATTTAGATAATAAATGGTAAATAGTAGGGTCCCCCATGAATCTAAACTTCTGACTGCCAGAAACTAGGATTGGATGGCAGGGGATGGGTTACTGGCTAAATTGCCCTGTTCTGTTCATTCCCTGAAAGGTATCTGGAACCAGCCACTGTCAGAAGACAAGATACTGGGCCAGATGGACTTCTGATCTGACTAGTATAGACATTCTTATGCATCTCAGTGTTGTTGCATTGAAATAAAGTGCGAGTCTCCAGCTAAACTACTGAATCAGGTATTTGATCTGTCTCTTTGGAGGCAGCAAACAATTTCTGTGACTGTCCAGTGAGAGACTGGACACTGCAGAGATGTCCCTGGGGAACTTGGGAAATAGAGTTCACAGAATATGTTACCTGCAAGGCAGATTTAGACTGTCAGAATCTCAAGGAGTTTGCTGGTGAGGTAAGGAGCTGACACACATTCTACTTTACAGCAAAATTCACTCATGCTGAGATTGAGGGGTAATACAATGCTTATGGTTCTGGTTTGCCCTGAGGAGTGCATCACAACTATGAAGGGTATTCTGGGACAGGCCTTCAGGTTAGGTGTGTAGTCTGCTTGTTATGGTATGTACTGCTACCCATGGTGCCTCTGTATTCTTCTCTACTGAGATTATTTTAGATCTGGCAGGAGTAACCTGTGCAGGGGCTGTTGGCTGACCAGAATAATCACATAAATTAATATAGCTTTTGCAGTGTGAATTTACATTCATTTATAGGGCAAAAATCAAAGAGAGCAAGAAATAGACATTTATTTGTCTTTCAAATAAATGAAAAAGCATGGACCATGCTGTTGCAGAGGAACCTAGAACAGGATTTGCAAATGACATTATTTCAAAATTCAAAAGAAATGTAATTATATTAAATGGGTTTGGTACAGATGTTATGCAGACAGATTTGCAATTGCTGGGTTGCTTCAAAATAGTGCGGGCTCTTCTATATAGGAAGTACAGAGTGTTTGGGGCATGGAGATCAATTTAAAATAATTTGAGTGTCTCTATATCACGATCAGTAGAAATTGAACGAGGTCGGTGTTTTCTGGCCTTTGGCCTTTATCCAAAAAAAATCTCAAACACAAGATTACAATATTATAAAGCAAGACTATCTAGTCTTCAATGAAGTCATTGAGAAAGCAAGTATATAAATTACATGTAAATAAGCAACAATTTGATGTGAATTTTGACTAGCAATTGGTCTGAATAAAACTCCATATCCAACACACAAATTCCAGGGAAAGCTGTGGATGGAACCAAATTACACAGTGAACCCCGCTTTGACTAGCAGGATAAACCAAAATCCCACATGAGTGCTCCCTATACTTTACGGAAGTTTTTTGTTACCATTGTGACTCATCTGTACTTTGGTCATTTCTGCAATCCCATATGCATCTGAAATCATTTGATAAATCTATTCCAAAGTGTTACAAATTGTGTTTTTCTGAATGTATAAACAGTTAGATTTTAGAGATATCCTTATGGTTAGTTTCGATACAGTTCCAATCTAGATGCTGAGCATATCAACAATGACATTTTATCTGCTTGAATTTCGCATTTGTAGGTGTCGTTGCTGTCCGCAAATAATACTCATGTAAGCAAACAAATTTTTAGGAAGTTCAAAAATATTGCACACTGTTCAGCACAGATTTATATGGCTAATGCATTTACGAATCAGCTTTCTAATGGAATAGGAGTTGTACATTGAAAAAGCCTGAATTTCTATCCACGCCTGAAAGTATATTCAGCACTGTGGACTAAATGTGTGTGTATTAAATTCCTTTAATTTAATATAGCAGCTCTAAGTACAAAGCAATAAAAGATGATCAGGCCTCACAATTGTCAAACACTTCAGAACAGAGCTGTCTGTTAAGCCCATCAGAAATGGAAAAAAAGACCACCTCCAGAGTCTTGTCAATTTCTAAATTCCTTTCAAATCCCAATATAAAGGCTTAATGCAGAAATATATTTTACTTCAGTGTTATTATTTCTCTGGATTAAAGACATTCATGCCAGCCCCTAAGTGAAATTTTAGAGAGCAATTTATGCCCTAAAATATCTTTTGGCATTAGCATTTAAATACAAACTCAATATTTTGAGAGTCATACTATAGTATTAACTGCCCTCTCAGAAAAAGGAAGTAGATTATCTATTTTGGGGGAGGGGGGAGGAACAGTTAGATCATATTGTAATTGTGTTCACACTGATTTATAATATAATAATAATCTATAATATAATAATAATATCTAGGTTATACATGTGCAACTGTTACACAGTATTCTGTGCTATTTATCCCTTGCACAAGCCTATTAAAATGTGTGATTTTGGAATCCAGTCAGCCCAGGATTTAGCCAAGTGTGTCACAATAAAGGAATAGATAGATTTGGAAGTGCTTTCAAACTTCCTAGAAATTTTGAACACTTTTTCTTTATAGATTTTGAAAATCTTTGTGCATGAACATATACTTTGCCTCATCTTAGACAAATGCTTTTAAGTGGTAATAAATCTCATGCTTCCTGAATATAAGTAAATTGTAATCGAATTTAGCCTGAAATTTTTATAAGCATATTGCTCTATTTCAGCTTAATCTTTTGAAAGTGTTATTGCAAGATATTCAGATGTCAAATATAGGCAGCATCTCCATTTTTATGAACAAAGCGATGCAGTGATATCAAGTGCCTTCTGCTTTGAAATGAGGAACATTATTTTTGTCTAATTGTCTATTTTATAACACACCGTTTTTGAAGAGCTTTAAAATTCAGAGCAAGGAGAAACAATTTTATACTTTCAGATCTGTTTTCAAATGAGAATACAAACTGATTATATCTTTTAATCCCAAATCCTGGATACAGACCTGTAGACATAGCCAGTTAATAATACACTTATCATAGCGCCAGCCCTAGAGGCATGTAATATGAAGCATTATAATAAACTGGCTGCTGTATGTGGATTACCTACTTAGATCTATACATATGACAAACATATATAAGTGATAAAATCCTGGCTCCAAATTTGCTTCTATGGCATTAAAACAACAGGTGTTAATGTTGATTGATGTTATTCCATTGTTTCCTTGTAATCCCATCTATATTCATCTGTTGTCTCTTTTTGTTTTATACTTTGATTGCAAACCATTTGAGGCAGGAACCATCCTTTTGGCCTGTGTTTCTGTAGTGTACAGGACAATGGGGCCCTGGTCTATGACAGTTGTCCATGACAACTGATAAAACAGTTGTAATTATAGACCCTGTTTTCACTGTTAACAATTTATGCAAAATCTGCAGACAAACAATCTGCTGTTCTTGTGCTCTCCTTAACACATGAACTTCTCTGGGCCCCAAATCCCCAAAGAAACATGGCATTACCTAGTAACATGACTTCCTTCCTTTGCACCTGGCCGACAGACCTGGCCAGCGCTGGAAGGAAGTATGTGCTGCAGCCTCTGAGACAGATAGCATAACATGGTGAGGCTTCTCCTGCATGTATGTGAAATCAGAAAAAAATATATATCTGTATCTTGCATTCAAATTTGCTCCCACAGACATTAATTGGTGAAATAAATAAATAAATAAATGCCCTTTGACATTACTAAAAAATTGGGCTCCTGTTGAAACCATTGGGAGCAACAATAAGGCAAATCTTTTGGGGTATGTCTCCACCTAAAAACCCTAAATCGACTTTGTTAAGTCGACTTAACAAGGTCAACTTAAGTAGACTTAAGTCAACCTTGTTAAGTTGACTTAGAGCGTCTATACTAGACGCTCTAAGTCGACTGCCTGTGTCCACACAGGCAGTCGTTAGGTCAACCCAGAGCTGTGGCTCTGGGGAAGGGAGCCTGTCTGGGGAGTGCCAGCAGCTGTTTTCTCCGGTGCTCCTAGGACAGGGGAACCTCTGGAGCTCCCCTATCCGGGGAGCTCCGGGGAAGAGAGCTGCTGGCGCTCCCTGGATAAGGGAGCCCTGGAGGTTCCCCTGTCCGGGGAGCACCAGCTGCTCTCTTCCCCGGGACTCCCCTGTCCGCGGACCCTTGGGGACTCCCTTCGACCAGGGAGCCAGGTAGCTCCCCTGTCCAGGGGAGCCCCAGGGGCTCCCTTGTCCCCAAGCCATGGCTCTCTGAGCCATGGCTCTGTGTTGACCTAATGACTGCCTGCATCTTTAAGTCGACCTAAATTGCTAGTGTAGACATACCCTTGGAAAATACCCACAGATGGTTTGTCACAACACTCTTGTGGGCTTCTAGTTCTGCCTATATTGATTAGGATTTCCTAGGCTATCGCACTGCCTAATATCTAGTGCTGTTAATAGGCAATGTTGGCTCACTACCACTAGGTGGGAGACAATATAGTACATTAGAGATCTCTCCTAGCACCAGCATGATTTCTGTGTTTTAAGATCTCATCCAATGCATTTTCATTTTTACTAAGGATATCCAGAATAAATGTTTTTAAAAATATTTTCACTGCCTAATAACTTTTTAGAAATACATTTTTAATTTGCAGTGAAGTAAGTAACACTAAATTATTCAGTCAAATTATACACTTCTTTATAATCAGAAGTCAGAGTTAATTATAGTTTAGAAAGCACATGTGCGCGCGCGCGCGCGCACACACACACACACACACACACACACACACACACACAGAGTGTACATTATGTAGAGCAACTTAGAGTGGGGAAAGACTAAACAGAAGTCATTAAATGACCTCTAGATGGTGGTTTGTTGAGTGATTGTTCCACGGTGAAACATCTATCTAAAAAAAAGGTGACAATTCATAAAAATTAACCATCATTGCAGTTTTGTAAATCTCCTTTATATAAGGCATGTCAGAAAATGCCATCATTATGCATGAATGGAAGGTTTCCATTAAATATTTCAAGTAGGGTCAGAGATCTGTCTCCCTAAGCTACTCGAGAAACTGAAATGAGTCAGAAAATTAAAGAGATCTGCTAGCACTAGGATTTCCAAAACAAAGGACTACAAGTTAATGTAGACATTTTAAAGGAAAGAAATTCCAAGTTCTCAAGAAAACATTCTGGTTCTAGATGAGAAACCCTTGTGCACCAAAATGCAGGTTATATTCATCAACTATATCTGAGCTGATTTTCCTAATATAAGAACTCTTTTGACCCTCAGTCCCTTCTCTAAACCAAAGCCAAACCTGGCTTATGGCTCGTGGTAGGTTTAGCCGAGTTAAGCTCTTCATAAACAAAAAATAATAACTTGCTTTCAGACTGGATAGTTTTATTTTAGCCTAAATGGAAACAGCAAGGGAAGAAATGCATCCATGAGAGAAAACACAATGTGTCTCTATCACTCTCCACAGCAGATAAGCAGTGGAACCAATAACAGTAACAGGTGCAGTACACATTATATTTCAATAGCTGCTTAATGTTTACTGCTTTTCTATGACTATTCTATTGGAAGACTATGTTACATAATGGTTGGGGGAAAATGAAAGGCTTTCTGCACCTTCCTTATTTATTATTTTGAGATTCACCTTCTTCAGTAACATTTCAATCTACCTCTTCAGGCCAAATATTCAGCTATTACACTGCCTTCGGCTTCAGCTTCTCTGCCTTTTACCCCTTCTGACCTTTTATCTCATAACAGAGTTAAAACAAGAGATAATGAAGATCAGCTATCTGGTGCAACATTGACTCTAATACCGTCAGGAAAACCCCTTTTACCTACCTCCTTCTATTCTGTTAATTTTGTATCAAAACCTCGCAGGCTAGGCATAAAACCTGACATGCATGTACTGCACACTCTTTACCCTGTATTCATTTTCATCCTTTTCTTTGGCTGAATGAGATCTACTTCAATCAAATTCATGACTGATGATTAAGTAGTAACTTGGCTAAACTCTTCTGAGTGGTCGACTGTGGTGTAGACCTAAATGACACCACTTCTCAGTAAGACAGATGGCATTTAGTTCCTTGGGAACTTGAACCATTATTCCCTGAAATACTGCAAGTTCACTGGCTGAGCCATATGGTAACTTTACTATCCTTTGTCTGTATTCATAGTAAGGAATGTTTCCTGAATATCTAAAGCTACCTGCTCAGACACTGGGAATTGAAAACAGGTTGAATTTTGTAAACATCCCATCACTCCTAAGAGTTCCAAAATCAAGACCTGGGCTCTCTCTCTGCTGCATGCAGTTTCTACTAAGCATATTAATAGGTGGGAGACACAAGGGAGTCATTTTACACCATTCTGGCAGCACAAAGAGGTCTTAAAGCTGGGTATAAAGATAGTTACACCCATTGTAATGGTTTATCTCTAGCTCTGCTCTGTTATGTATAACAATGTCCTGCAACCTCTTTTAAGTCAAGGTTTCTTTCTTACCCCCTCCTTAACTTAACAAAACAAAAAAACAAACAAAAAACCCTCAACAACAGACATTCTAGGGTCGCCTTGCATGATGTCTATTAGGAAAAAAACTGGCAAGCATGAGATCTGAAGAGGAGGATGCTGAAGGTCTATCACAGAATAGGAACCACCCTTGGAGTGAGGAGACAATCATCAGGTACTTGCCTGGATGGGAGAGAGCTACACAAATTTTGATGAAATCATATGGGTTGAGTGAGCATGACAGGTTTAAATTTTGTGTGTGAAAGAATTGTTCAAGTTTTCCTAGAAGATTATCTGTATGTAACAAACTCCTTGCATCTTTGCTTTCTCCTTTGTAAGCTGAAGACAGACATAGTAGCATTTACCTACCTCACAATAATGTTGTGAACTTTAATTAATGTTTTTACCCTACTTTGAGATCCTTAGATGCAAGGCACAAAAAAATGTTACGTTTCAGTAGAAGTGCAAACTATTAACTAAACTAATCTTACTCAGCAAGATGTATACCAATGAACATATTGCTTCGATACCTATTGGTGCTGGACACACCTATATTTTTTCCTCTCAAGTGTAGCAACATCTTTGTTATATTTCAAAGAACAGTGTAGACTGATGTAATACTTCCTAGAATGTGTATTTAATCTAGTAACAACAGAACTAGATTAAAGAAAATGGTCTTCACAACTCTAAGATTTAAAAGGGAGGGATAGCTTTTTCTTGTAATATTTTGCATTTCCTGGAACACAACTGTAATCTAGTGGAATGCGAACATAGTTTTGAATCAGAAGTGGATTCTATTCCATGAGTCTTTTATAGACTTATTGTCTTCCACAACTTGCCATGTGACCATCACCTAGATTTTCTGTTTTGCTTTCTTTCCGCTCATCGATAAAAATATTAAATAGCAATAAGCCAAGAACCAATCCCTGCAGAACTCCACTGGAAATATACCCACTTGATGATTCTTCATTTACAATCACATTCTGAAAGCTATCTATTAG
Source organism: Pelusios castaneus (assembly GCA_007922175.1). NCBI lineage: Eukaryota > Metazoa > Chordata > Testudines > Pelomedusidae > Pelusios > Pelusios castaneus. The sequence continues at coordinate 10,889,149 of ML685795.1, forward strand.
TTGGTTTTTAATTAATTTAATGTGTGCCTTATTGGTTTTGTATTGTTCTAGTTTTTTAATCAAGATACCGTATGGTATCAAGTCAAATGCGTTATAGAAGTCTACACATATCACATGAACACTATTCCCTTTTGTCAACAAATTTGTAATCTCATTAAAATATCAAGTTAATTTGACAAGACTGATTTTCCATAAACCTATGTCAAATGATATTGATCAAGGATTAAAAAAGGATAACATAAGCAATCAAGTCTCATATTAACCATTCCATTATTTTGCCTGGGATCTAGGCTGACAGGCCTATAATTTTCAGATCCATCCATTTAATCCTTTTAAATATTGGCACAACAGTAGTTTTTTTCCAGAAATTTCTCTGAAATTTCCCCAGTATCCTAAGACTCATTTAAACAAACAAACAAACAAACAAAAACAAAAAAACAAAAAAACAAACAAACAAACCACCATTATTGGTCCAGAGAGCTCCTTCCACCAGCAATTTTAAAACACTTGGTTGCAAGTTTTCTGGGCATGCTGATTTAAAAATATCTAACATTAGTAGCTGCTGTTTATTAGTCTCCCATTTAGGTATTGTTGCAATAAAGTAATCCATCAAATGATATGAATACATTATCTGTCCCTCCCCCCTCCCAATACAGAACAGAAGTATTTATAGAGCACTGCTGTTTTTTCTGCATTTTTGTCAAATCTGCTCTTTCTATCTAGTAATGGATCAATACCATTGTTAGGGTTCCTCTTGTTCCTGTTCTATTTTACAAATGCCTTCTCATTGTCCTTAATGCTGCAGGCCATGGATTACCCGTTACGTAGTTTTGATTTCCTAATCAATTTTCTGTAATTTCTAGCTTCAAATTTATACTCAGCATTATCAACTTCCTCTTTTCCCCACTATTATTTTTTTTTAAACCAGCATAGCCTCCGCTCCTCCCCCCCAAATTGTGGGTGTCACAGTGTCCATTCACTGTAGATAGCACATCCTCCTTGGCCTTTCTTTGGATCAGTTTCTGCCAGGGTAGGACCTCTTTCTGCTGCTTCCTGCAGACCCTACTGCCACTCTCTTGCTTTGTCTCTACAATTCCAGGTACTACTTTTTCATGACTTGGCCCTTCTGCCAGGTCACCATGTGTTTTTCCTCTTCTCTTATGAACAAGCTCAGGTAGTCTTCTCAGTCACTATCCAGCAGGTGTCAATTCCCCAGAGGTTGGTAGGGGAATTCACTCCTGCCCTCTAATCTGGGTTCCAGTTCAGGAACCCTCTAGTCAGCAGCCAATGTCTGTTCCTTCCTGGACTTTCTGTTTTTCCCCTGAGTCTGTCGTTATTTTCTCATTCTTCTCTAGGTTTGCCAGTCTTACAAGTTATTCCTACCAAGGAGTGAACATAGGTTACCTGCCTCTAGATCCCCCAAACATACCTCCCTTCTCCTAGGGTGGAACTGCAAAGTACTTCCTTGTGGCCCCTTTATGCTATCAGAACTCTGGCTTCATAAAAGCCCCACCTGTTACCCCCGAGGTGATTTCCCCCCTACTTAGGGCTTTCCTCTCAGCCTTAATTCTCCCAAATTATAGCCTAATAGGCTAATTGGTCCATCTGGCTTCCATTATCCAATATGGAGTGAGGTGGGATGAATACTCCATCACAGTGAGATGGTGGCTTTGGTGGCATCTATTAAAGGGTGTGTTAAACATGTCCCAATTATCAGTAATGTTTTCTGTTTTAATTCTTTCTCCTGGATGATTTGGTTAATAATTATTTATAAAATTGGTCATTTCAAGGCACCAATTATATAAATTTTTGCTTGCGATTTTATCCTGTTTACATGTAGGACATGTAATGAAGTTATTATCAATTGAACCCCAGAATCATTAACTTTTAGTTCTTCCATCAATTCCTTTTCATCTTTCAAGATAGGGTCTGCTGTAGAATGTTCCCACATTCAATGCAACACTTTTTCAATTGGGAAATTATCATCTACAGTCTTTAGAAACACCCAGGATACTCATGTATGTTCTGTACAATTGTCCAATCTATTCAGCCAGCTCAATCTTCAGAGTCATTATCTGCAATTTCCACACTAGAAATGTGGCAATGACTGGATAATTCTGGCTCTATGGATTTCTTTTGATTGTCTTCACTCTGGGGATCACATTCTCATCTGCTTTCATCCATGCAGAATGCTGGCTTGTCCTTTCGCTTCTGGTATTAAAAACTGCCTATCCTCCTCTTTAATTCCTGAACACTCTGGTTCCTTTGTGGCCATTCCTTTTCTTTCTTGAATCTGAGGTCTAGATGTTTCCTGAATTGGTTGTACAAGTACTTTTCAGCCTTTTTGATAATCACAGTGTCAATGTGTGTCCTTTCAATCTTAACCACCAACCTGAACGTCATACAGTGGAAATCCCTTTTGGCTTCGGGCAGGAAGGAAAGCTTGGGAGATCCATTGCAAGTCATAACCACTGTTTCATCACTGGCTATACAGTATTGAGTATAGAATTGTACCTAGAATGAAAGCCTCTCACACGCCCTTTCTAAACTCTCTAATTCTCTGTTTGCTGCTCCTATGGAGAAGTTATATTGCTTGCCTAAGGTTACTTAGGAAATCTGGCAGACCTGAGAATAAAATTACTTCATTGGCAGTTGCAGCTGCTTAGGAGCTCAGAAAATCAGGTCATAAAGCTTTTTGTGTTTCAATTACCCCCTTTGTGTAAATAAAACTTTCCTGGCCTTTGAAAAATGCTTTGAGATCTGTGAATCAGAAAGCCCTGTATATGCACAGTGTATTGTTATTCTTTCCAGTTTCAGCTAAGATAAGAAGTATTGAATTATATATGACAAGTCTGTTCTCTCACAGAATTTCCACACAGACCAAAGCATGAGAGTAATGGAAACCTCTAGAGAAATTTTGTTCTTCTGACATTTCAACCCTCATTCTCAGAGCCCAAAGATTATGATAAGCATTAGGTACTTTGAAGGGAGGATACTTATCCAAGCTGAACCTCTGAACCTTTTGAGCATTGCTCATTTGTAATTGAAACTGTCACCAAGTGGGCAACGGGTATCGGACAGCATTCTACGTTATGGTTGATGTTTGGTCAATGATACAAATTAGTCAACTATATCTATTTTATTACCACTGTCTGCATCTTTCATTATATCACATGAAGCCTTTTATTGCAAGGAACATGGCATTTCCAGATCTTGCCAAATAAGCGAGCACATCTACATTTGAATAGTTCACAGAAACGTGCCCTCGATAACTTGTCTGCAGGCTACGGCTCTCCTGTGTAAGTCATATATTTTTAGAACTAAATATACAATTATGCAGCTCAAGTCATGCAGAAGATCTTTGACATTTTCTCATACAAGCTTCTCCCTCCCCCGCCAGCATATATGTACGTAAATATATCTGAAACCCAGATAAAAAACAGTGTTAAAATAATAAACAATGATAATAGAGGTAATTTCAAATGGCTTTTACCCTGCTTGATTAAAAGTCAGTAAAAAACCAAAATATTAAGTTACAGAGGATTTTTATTCATCACTAAACTGCTGTGTTTCTTCAGCTACTCAGAGATTCAGCATTTTTTTTTTAACAATGCAATTAAAATGTTTATAGTCCTTTTTGGCAACTTACAAATTAAAACACACATAGATTAAAATTATTTTCTGTTGTTTTTTATTTTTGTATTAATGGAGAAAGAAAGGATGAATTTGCAGCAGGGAGCTTGGGTGTCATTGTGGGATGTGACTGATTAATTAAAACATTCTTGAGACTGTGCAGCCACTTCACCCCAATGAAAATGTACCCCAGAGCATTTGTTATCTAAGCAGCGAATTTAAACAAATTCTCAGCAAGTCCTCCTTAACACTATTTTGAAGGGAAAAAGCTATTCTATATACCTGTATAAGACAGAGAACATATCAATAATACTCAAATCATGTCTGAAAAAAATTCAACTATTCATAATAGTAAAAATAGGAGAAATCCAAAGCTACCAACACCATTGTGAATTGTTGAGAACATGAATCTCTCCCACCCCACACACCATCCACCATCCATTTCAGACCTTCATACAACCCCTAGTCTTGAGCAATTTTGGGAGGTTCAGGTCAAAAGTCCCTGATAAGTCAAAGTCCCTTCTCCTTTCGAGATAACTTTGAAGGTCCCTGTCTCAAATAATCTTCTCTGCTGAACTCTTTGGCCACTCACATGTTAGCTCCCCTTAATAGTACTCAAATGTTCTGTTTTTTCCTGGAGGCCCCAGAACTAGTGATGAACTAACTGTAGTTTATTTGGATGTTTGGTTATGATAAGCACCCCAAAAAGCTAGAAACTTTATCTGAATTTATTTAATCAAGATTTTGTAAAAGTCAAAGACTAAACTTAGCCTCCTAAATACATACTTGGCAACCAAGCTAAGTAGCATAATATTCAAACATATTCACCACAGTGGGAGCTGTTGGAAGCTCAGTATTTTTGAAGATATGGACAGTGATTTTAAGTGATCCTAAGTATAGATTTTAGGATCTTAATTCTGGATTCCTTTTTTTTTTTTTTTTTAATCTTGGCCTGGATCCTAACTTCTGTTGAATATCTCACAAAAGCAGACTTTCTCACACGATTTCTGCAGATGTCGTCTGTTCCTTTTTGGGCTGAAACAATAGCAAGAACAGCCACTTACATGCACTTCAAGCTTTTACCCTGGATTTTAGGTGGAAACTAAAAAATAAAAGCTAAAAGACTATCTATTCCCCTCCCATACCCCAATCCAAAAGATTTGGCTTTGGTTTTTGGTGATAATTAAAGTCTTATTTTATCCCAACCAGGCAGCCCATCATTGTCCACAACTATCCAAATCTTGTCCATCTTGGTAGCGTCCTTGACAGTGCCAATGGGGAACCGCCAGAATAGTATACAACTTAAAATTTGCATTAGAACCTGGCAGAGAAAGTTTGCTGTGAGCTTTGTGACTACCTCAGCTGCACTGCACCTTGCTCTTGTGGGAGAAAGTACTGGGTGTCTCACATCAGAGTCTTCCTCTTGGTGGGGTGTTGGCATCTTCACAGAGAAAGTCCCTGATATGCAGCAAATAGGCAAAACTCAAGTGACTTGCTAAGCTACCAATATAGTCATTATTATGAGAATACATTTCTTTCATAACTCATACATTTCTTTAGCAGCAACATTAGCTCATCTCAGAGACATCTGTGGAGAATTCTCAGTTTTCACTCTTCAGCTTTCCCCCTGTCCTCTAGTATACCTTTACTTGCTTCCTAGTTAGCTTTAGCTCTCTCACATTCTCTTGCTTTCATTTTACTCTTCCTCTCTCCAAGGATCTATTGCAGAAGCCTCTCCACTAATCTGGAACTTTCTCTTTTTTCATGGGTTCACTGACGGGCCCAACCTCAAAGATGTTTTTTTCTTTTTTGCTTTTAGGACTGCATGATCCCAATATAAGTCTAGTGGGTAAATGTAAGACTGGGTCTCAGCTATTTTTAAGAGAACATTGAGGCTCTAGCCTTGGCTAGAGTTCAATTCTTTGCAGAACAGTTCTAATAAAGACTTGTGTCTGTGTTTCTGTTTATAGGGCTGGAGTAGAATACAGAGAGAGGATGCATTTTCATTTGAAATCAAATATAGGCATAGGGCAAATGCTTTTTTCCCTATAGAAACATCAAGTATAAAGTCACAGCTAGCTTGCAGAAACCTATATGCCGCAGTCCCATTTTTGGCTGTGGGTAACACCCTGAACTGCAGACATATCTAATTATAGAGCTTGTACTGTTTTAGACCTCAAACCATATGCTTCCTTTGGAAAGGCTGAGTCAAACTCATTCACTCAGCACACCTCCTACTTTTGATAGGAATCAAGACATTTTGCTCAAGTGCTGATAAAATTCCATTAATGTAAATAAAATCTTAATGACAAAGCATAAATCAAGGGGCCCAATCATCCTCTGAGGTGTGCATGTGTGTGTAACCCCCACAAACTTCAAAAGCGGCTTCATGACTATATCCACAGAATGATTGGGCCCAATAAACCTAGGAAAATATAAATGTGAGAGCTACATTATCATGTTTTATGCATAAACTCCTGCATATTTTTATAAATATAAGCTCAAAGATCTTTCAAAGAGTGCTCTGGTACATATTTTTAACCCTATTTGTTTAAGTGCTTGAATTGAGGGGATGGGTAGTTACACCTGTTATATTAATTTAGTTGGAGTATTACATGCTAAGGAGGTAGAGATGTTAACATGGTCTTGTAATGAAACAACATTAAACAGTGCTAAAGGAGGTTTGGGGTTTAATATGAGACCTTAGCCTGCTTAGTACCATCGCAAACGAGTTTTGGTTTTGTTACCTTCTATTAAAGAAATAGAAGAGAGGGGAAAACAAATTCATACTTTACAATTCAAACGCTTTAAGTAAAGCTTTTATTTTGTTCCCTTTTCCTTTCTCTGGAGAGTCTTAGAAGGAAAAGAAACTTTGTTTGACTGTCTTTTAGGTAGCATTAAAGATGGTAATAACTGTCCTTTTGGGGAAAGGAGAAATGAGTTGAGATGGGCTAGAATTCTTATTGTTATTTTTGAAATCTGATCCTGCCTCCTTTAAGACAAAATAAGACAAACACTCCATGATGGTACTCACTTGGGAACTGGTTGGTTGGATAATGTTGTCTAATGGTCAAAGCTAAGGCCTGTGACCTGTAAGGGAGTTGTTGGCAGGGGAGACAAGGTCCTCCCACTCCACTCAGATCTCTCCCCCGGGGCCATTTGAGGGCAATCAGCAATAAGTAGCTTCGGCTACTTATGGCTTCCCTCCCTAGATACTTCCTATCTCCCCCACACGACTGTCCTGAAGTCACTATCCAGCTGATGTAAAGGGTGCCATCTCACCATAAGACACCTTCTGGTGGTCACATGGATCATGGGAGCTCTTTTCCTCAGGTTGCAACTGCCTCTGCCCATGGTAGGGCTCAACCTCCTGGACCAGCTCAGTGCAAGGACTTTCCTCTTCTGGGTAGTCCAAACAAAAAAAAGGGGGTGGAGGTGGGAAAGAGGATTACCAAAGTCCAGAATTCATGTGATGGGGAGAGGGGAATATTTCCTTCTCAGGCTGTCTGTGACAGGTCCTTCTTTCTCTCAAGAAGGCAGTTATCTTAGGAGAGATTTCTGCCTTCCCTCCACTCTCCCCTGCTGGAACTGCTGATTGCAAGTTTGCTTTCTTCCCTGGGCTGCCGCTAAATCAGCTGTACCCTGTCTCTTAACACCTTCAGTTAGGTGACTAGATAGCAAGTGTGAAAAACTAGGACATTTTTTCCAGTGTGGGGTGAGTATATTTGCCTATATAAAACAAGGTCCCTAATATTCGGACATCTGGTCACCCTATAGGTGGAGTCTTTGATACAGGTGTGGCAGGGCAGGGCTGGGCAGGCCCAGAGTAGTTCTTTAACTCCTTGTTGTCCAATGTGGGATTTGTACACCCAATCACATACCCACGAAAGGGGAGAGAAAAGAACAGAAAAGAGAGAAGATGCATTCTTTGTCTCTATGTTGACACTCACTTGCAATCTTACTGCTGGGAAAAATACAGGCATAAGCAAATGGTCTTATCAGCCACTCTGAGACTGGACAAATTTGTGCCACTATAGTGTTGTTTGGGGTATTGCTTTTAGCGGTCTCTTTCTGGTCATCACCCTGCAGCCATGTTGCAAAATATACAGTCTTCTCTGGCTAAGCTAGACTCTTATAGGCAGAAGGAAAAAAAAGAAAGACAAGAAAGAAAAATAAGATTGGGAAGAAAAAGGTCTGTGTGACACAGTTTGACATCCCTGGTGGTACATGAGATTCAGTCTGAGCAAGTGTAAATGGCAATGTCATTTGTGTTCCTCTTTCTGGGCTAGTCAGGTCAGGCCGTCGCTTAGGGTTAGAATGAAAAAGGTCTAGGGTCTCAGGAAATGGTGAGAGTGGCAGCCATGATGGTGAAGCTTGTTGCTTCCCCTTTCGTCTTTCAGTCAGCCAGCATCATGACGGCCAGCTTCCTCCTCTCCCCAAAGTCTGTTTTTGAGGGCACGAAAAGGGAGTGATGACCAGAAAAGCCCTTTTTATGTTGCCCATTTATTAAATTTAATTCCCAACACATCAAATTTTGGATCATTGATTTCTGGTCTCTCACTGTTCTTATTTACCAGGCATGATCTTAACACAGTCCTTGAGTTATATCAGTCGGTCTTTTTGTTTGTACTAATTCAGTCTTTCTGTCTTCCTTTTGCACTTTTTCCCCCATCAACATTCATTGTTACAGATTGTGACATTTTATGAGCTTTCACTCACTTCTTGTGGTTGACATTATTATGGTAAATCTGTAGGCCCCATTATTACAACATACTACATGTCCTTACATCTCTTTGCTGCTGGCTAAAGATAGGAAAAATCAGTTGAGAAACTTTGTGCTTATCATCACTTTCCCCTATAAATAAAACATTGTCTGGTCTGAATGACAAGATCATGACTCTAAGTCAAATTTGATAACAGGAACCAAAAAGGGCTCACATAGAACCTAACATCATAAGTGCAATAAAGATGTACATATTTTCTAGAACTACTGTACGTATAATAGAGAGATTAGGTATTTAAAATTCAACTTTCCTGTTAACAGGTTTAGTACTTCAAATCCTGCTTAAGTCATAGTCACGGAAAAATGTTATAACTCCATGGTTTTCCCTAATCTTGCTAGAAGACAGTATCACAAATAAATACTTTTGATTAAAGCAGTTCTATATAGATAAAGAGCATTCAGGTATCTGCAGGGCACAAACTGCTATCAATCCCAGTCTGTTTTTTTTCAGTGTGCCCTTAGAGTTTTCCCTATTATTACCCCGGCTACACAGTGACTGAACAAAATTCCCTGACACATAAATGTGTGTCCTGAAACTACCCACAGTGGAGATTTACAAGATGTACAATTTAACCTCAATTCAAATGTTTTCCCCTCATAATCCTGCTTAAATCAGGAGCAAAATAAATCACTGAATGCATTGTTCTAAATGTTTCTGCATGTGACCTAGCAGATCCCCCTGGAAGGATAAGGAGGTACGTAGCTCCGCATTAGTTAAAGGAGTTTGTGTATTCATCAGGGTTTGCATGCTTCAGAGATGAAAACCATAATATGTTAAGCAAAACTTGGCTACATTCTTCTAAGAGCTGGCTGAAAAACCTACTTTCCTTGGGATAAAAGTAATCACACATCCTGTTTCTCTCCCAGTCAATATCTAGTAACATTTGAGGCACAAGTAGTGGAATTTTCTCCTTTTACATTTAATCAGAAGTGGGTCTGTATTGGAACACCAGCTGCGAAACCACTAAGCTGGGGGGAGGTTTGCAACCAAACTTTACAAGGTGGCTCATTTCTAGACTTCATTATAAATATACTGAAAGAAGGTTTACTCTTGTCACAAAGTTGGCTGAGTAATGTCTATGTATTGTTTACCATAATAATTGGAACATAGTCCATGCGGCCAGCAGGTAATAGTTTCTTTCTCATATGGCCTAGCTCTCTTTCCCTTTTTCATTATTGTTATTTGCATTGCAGACATACTCAAATGCCTCAGTCAGGATTCCCCCTTGCATTAGGCACTGTAAAACATATAGAAAGTTTGTCAAACCATTAATAATTCAAAATCTCCTGAAAGATTTGCTACATAACTGGAGAAACTATCCATTTTCCTCTAACAAAACTGACTGGCCAAAACCCTTTCGCTGAACACAATTGCAAAGCAGTCCCTGAATATGATAATGTAGGGGTCCTTACCTATAAAGGTTTGCTAAATTAAAACTTGCATTTGATAATCCTGGGATGCCTTAGAAGCTAACAGATTTCATTGAGAAAGTCTTCAGTTCCTTATATATCCTTTCAAAAATCACTTCTTTATTCCAGTGGCATTGCTGCATAAATATGTGTCACATATACTTTTCACCCTTCAAACACAAGTTATAAACATTGATTGGCGCTGATAACTTGCTATCCCTTCCCCAAAGTTACCATTAACCAACCTGCCCTCCCCACCGCAAATAATAGCACTTCAGTACCTCACAGCATGTTGGGAAAATAAATACATTAAAGTTTAGGATGTTGTCAGATCCTATTGTAATGGGGGTTGTGCGGATTCCACAGGAAGGAAGACTAGATAAATAGCTCACCCAAGGCAGTTTGGTCAAAATTGTAATTGGCCTGCACTTTTATGCACTTCCCTAAATCCAACTTAACCTTAATTTATATTCCAAAAATGTCAGAGTAAAGAGGGGTGAAAACCCCTTCTCTTTCTTATGTCCTCTGATTGCTCACCTCTTTACTTATCTCCCATGCTATCTAAAGAAGTATGTCATGACCCTCTATTTTTGAGGGCAGGAAATCCAACTTTGAAGCCACAAAGTTATGTCTACCCTCTTGTATCATCTCCTTTTCAAAGAAGATCATCTAGCTCTTTCCCCATCAAGTGGCAAAAAACTGGTTGCCAGGGTTGTTGGGTTTTCTTTGGAGCACAATTGACGAGGAACCTGAAAAGTTTCTCTCCTGAAACTCTAACACCAGAGGGAGGAGAAAGTGGCTAATGCCTTTCAAAAGGGTCCATGGAGTGATGGGAAGGGGAGTGGTGTTCAAAAGGTTCAGAGATATTGTTTAATAAGTAGCTGAACTTTTTAAACTGAACCTCCAAATCTTTTGAGATTTCCCAGCTGTTAATCACAACATTTCTCTTTTTATATATGGCTAAGGTGACTGAGATGGATTGTGCGCTCTTTCACAGGACTCCTTCTCTTGCTCTGTGGGAAAATAGTATTTTTAGAGCATGCATCCACACAGATACTTAGCCATGAGGATATTTCACTAACGGGTGTTTGTACTTCAACAAAGTTAGGGTCAGCCCATTGCTAAAAGTCTGTTCTCTATGCACTACCATCATAGTCACGAGTTCACTGCCTGAATCAGACTCTGTCTCTGTAGATACTTCCTCTTTGCCAGTAATAGAAATGCATCTTCTCTTGAGGGAATCACTGGAATGTAATTCTCTGTTAGAAACCTATGGCTAAGAAAATTTTTTTTTTTCTAAACTAGGGCCTAATCCCATTATAAACTCTGAAATAGCAGTAGCAGAAATAAACTGGAGCGCCATTTTTTGTTTTTTTTTAATTAGGTTGGTTATAATAGTTTAAATGAATCTATTTCTAACTTACTGTGTTTCCTAATTCCTGTCTTCATACAGTGCTTACAGAATTTCATGCCAGATTTTTTAAAACCTATTATGTGCTAGAGATGAGCTGAAGCTGGTCAGATCTGAGCTTTCAGAACATTCAAAGTTATGTTGAGATCCAGGGGCTTTGGTTCAATATGTTGGAATGAGAGACACACCAGATGGAAAGTTTATACAGAGATCTGAGCTTTGTTAATATACATAACTTTCCCAGAACTGTAGTGAGATTTAAAATGATTTTCTTTACAGTCTGTAGAAGTTATTAAAAGAAACCCAGACTCCAAATCTCCCCACTTCCTAGAGCCCACATTCAGATGGTCTCAGCTAGCAGTCTGATGCCTGGTGCTTTATTTTCGTGCTGAGGGATGTCAAATGGAAATGAGCTTTCATATCACTTCCTGTGAGCTGCAGTCACACAATGGGAGTTGTTTTATTGGGCAAGGGACTAGACAAAGGAGGTTCCTAATAAACAATGGCGACTGAAAACACAAAGGGGTACCCTGTAGTACAGGAAGACTGAGATACAGCAAGACACCTTGGGTACATCTACACTGGCAATTTAGGTCGACCTAAATTACTCCCCATCTATACTGGGCTTTCATTAAGTCGACTTAAGAAATTCCTTAAGTCGACTGAATGAAAGCTTATGTCAACTCAGTAAGAACTGCTGGTTAGGTCGACCTAACCCTTAAGTCAACTCCTTTGGTCGACTTAAGCACAGTGTGGACATGGATTAACCCTTAAATTGACTTGATTAAGTTGACTTAAGGGCAGTTAGGTCGATTTACTAAGTCCAGGTTCAGGGTAACCGCTTTGTTAAGTCGACTTAATAAGGTTGACTTTAAGTTAACCTTATTAAGTTGCCTTAACAAAGTTGACCTAACTTTTTCTAGTGTAGACATAGCCATACATTTCAGATTCAGGAGAGCAGGACAATAGTGAGTCTGATTCTTCACTACCCTGCACAGTGAGTATACTCCTTTGTAAAGATCACATACAGTGCTGCAATTCTGACTCAGTATTGGTACATGCACTGGGCACAGGTGAAAATGGTTGTCTGCATGGGTGGTGTCTACACCTACGTGAGGTGCAGAGCAGTTGAGAATTGACTCAGTTGTGTTTATCCATATAATAGTGAAGGTTTATGGTACAAATAATTAGTATACTCTTTAAGCATACAAGGAAGTGCTTCTTCTGATAGAATTCAGAAATCCCTTTGCTTCTACCAATCCACTTTCCTGTATAATCTTTCATACAGGTAAACTTTCACTGATCTGGTAAAAAAAAAAAATTCCTCTCTCAGTATTTTTGAAAAAAAGCTGTTCATAATGTTATACAGGAAATTTAAAAGATTAATAAATATTTTTGTTTCAATGTGAATCATTTTCTTACTTTCTTTTTCAAAAAACAAAACCAAACAAAATAGTAATTTAAAACAAAACTTCCCATCAAAAATAAAAGAATAAAAAATTAAATTTACAAAAAATATTTTTAGCAAAATCCCCATATTTTCAACAGTAAAGATTTTCATTTAAAAAAAATCCAACCAGGAATTATATATTTGAAAGAAAAAAAGATAGGGACACCTAAACTTAAAAAGTACATAAAAAGAAATATTGTACAGGAATATTTCCCAAACTTTTAAAAGATGAATCCCCCTCCCTCCCCTCCGGAAAATGAAACCAATCATGCTACTTTAAAACTCTACCACGTATTGTTAAAGATTTCTTAATTTATACATCTCACATGTTTTCCTGCTAGCCCCATGGGTCACTTCAAAGGGGACCATCTCACACCTTGACAAACTTGCTATACAATATGGTAGCAACACAATAAATCAAATTCAGGTACTGTTAACAGTAGATCGCGTTCCAAAGGGGTAGGCATGTTAGTCTATAGCAGAAAAACAAACAGTCAGTCCATCCTGTGGCACTTTTAAAGACTAAATGAATCTGTTAGTCTTTAAAAGTGCCACAGGACTGTTTGTTAACAGTAGAGGCATTCATCCCAGTGAAGCAGCATTGTGATGTAATAAGAAAGATACATGACTTTTGTTCCATTTGGAGAAAGAAGGTAGAATGAGGTTTTATCTGGTTAGGATAATAAGAAGTAGAAGTAAACCTCTTAATGTTTACTAAGGGGCCAATCCTTGTTACTGTGTTCAAGGGCTGTGCTTAGGAGTGTCTCCTCAAACCTGGAGGAATTGCTGCAACTCCATATATAAAGGGCATTTGATAGTCAATCCGGATGTTCAGTGGCCCATTGGCTAGCCCTGGCTGTGCTCCGCTCCTTTCAAAAATCCAGCTTACACATGACACACAAGAAAAACTGTTGAAGAACAGGTCAACTTTCTATAAATACTCTCTCCCTCTTGCTTCTAGTCTTACAGTTTTAATCCAATTGCTTTTATATAGACACAGAACTGATTAAATTGATTTGCGATTGTAATGTGTTTAACACCAGGACTCTTCCATTCAGTTAAAAATGTTCTACTTGTCTGGAAATCTGTGGTGATTAGTTGTCAATTTCTGCATCAGTGGTAAAAGAACGAGGGTGGTTTGTGGTGAACTATGTGACATTTCTTTGTTCTGTGCTGACATTACTCAACTGCCTGCCTTTCCGTGCACACACCACCATTATATATTTTTTAGTTTATAAAAAGTGTGCTTCATCAACAGGCTCTAAGCACATGCAGTAAAAATTTAGAGCAATACCTAACACTTACTGACAACGTCAAAACAAATAGAGTCTGAATCCTAGAATAGGCTTGATTTCCCATAGTCGCCTTTCCTCAGGCAAAAGCTTGAGTGAATAGATGAGCCCTATTCTGTACCTTGAAGGTCAAAAGACTGGCTCTGACAGATAATCAAGGAAAGTACATTCCATATCTGATAGCCTTCCATTGAGAACCCTCTGCCTCCAGCACGCAGATGTACAAATCTAGAGACTCTTCAGAAAAATGACCCATTTATTATAGATTGTCATGGCACTGCACTACATAAAGATATACTTTCCCAAGTAGTCAAAGCCTAGACTACACAGAGTCTTATAGATTATAACTAACACCTTGAACTACTTTGATCACATTTTCAGCATCCCCTTGCTTATTACAATTCTGACTTGAATTGCCACCAGCTACTATATTTGTTGACTCTTTCTGTATATTTTGGTGCATAAAGCCAACAGAAGTGGCAAACCACAAGCTGCAGCGCATAATGTTGCACATACTGTAGCTTTTTCTTGTGCTTCAGTCCTAATGTAAAATCTTTATCCTTCACCAACTCTGCAGAAATCAATTTAAAATTATACACCAAATTCTCTCAAATTCACCCTTCCTGTAGGTCCCACATACACAAAGTTTAAGAAAACTGACTTTATAGAAGGGACTATATAATTTTGTCTGTTCAACTGTTTACATTGACTCTTAACAGGGAGGGCAAAAAAACACCCACCAACCACACAGTCATATACCTAGTGGCCTTACCCTTTTGTCTACACCCCCCAAAAATCTTCATGCTGGGCCACATGCTATATAGGTCTGCTGCACACAATATGTATGGATTTCCCTGCACATTGATTCTGTGGCCACTCTGTCCCACACAGTGGAACCATGGAGATTGTTTTGCCATCTGTGGTCCCCATTCTTAGAGTTATCTGAAGACAAAAAGAAAAGATAAAAAGCAAAGACACTGCTCCATCCAACTCAGTTGCTGTGGGGTCTATTTTTTAAAGCAGCTCATCTGCAATCACTAGGCTGACAAGTACAAAGCATCAGGAATACTCTCTCAAGATGTTCTTAAATGATTTTATTAAAAATATAGTAACATTTAAAGTTTGAAAAAAATTCCCATACCCCATATTCCTCTCCACTAATACTAACGCCGCTGTATTTTCTTGCCTTACTTCATGTAACCCCCTAAAGCGATTTGATGTATTTTGATGAACATCTAGAATTTGATGTAATTCATGACATTGACCTTAATCTTTGGTGGTAGAGAATACAGTCTATGGTCTAAAGCTGGTACAAGCACTTTTTCTCTTTTCCAACCTCTGTCTATTCTGTGTAGGATTTTGCAACAATTTAGCAAATATATTGCCTTGGAATTTCAGGGACCCTTCTTATACAGCAATCATAAATGGACTAAAATATATATATAAAAACCAAGTTTTTAAAAACAGACGACCTTAAAATCAAAGCACTAAAAGGGACAAAACAAGTACAGAAGTAATTCAGATTGGTCAGACTTCTTGTATGAGGCATTTTAAACAACGTGAATGCATTCATTTGCAAAAGGTTGGGTGGCCACTGTACATGCTACAAAGGACAGACAACCTTTTGCAAACAAATACATTCACAGTGCTTAAAATGCCACTTACAAGAAGTCTGACCAATATGAATTACTTCTGTACTTGTTTGTTCCCTTTTAGTGCGCTGGTTTTAAGGTCGTCTGTTTTTAAAAACTTGGTTTTTATATTATTTTTTAATCCAGACTAAAAGTATATCAAATCAAAACCTCTGAACAGGTTTCAGCCCCAAGTAGAATTCAAACTACTGACTATTGGGTTCCTATGTTCCTGCCCAAACCTCTGCCCCAGAGGGCCAAATGCCTGACAAGCGTTGTGATATGCGCAGGTTGCCATTAAAACCTATAAACATTATGCCATCTGCTGGAGAAAGGTGGGAAAGCAAAGGGAATACATACAGACAGACAAAGCAAAGTTAATATGCAAGTTACCTAATAAACACTCTCAATATACATCTTTTTTTCCTGACATATGTTTACATGCAGCTTAATTAAAAGTGTTCAGTGAAACAACAAGGAAGGCATGGAAAAGGGCTAACTCATTTTAAATTATATTGTCAAAAGGTTTCGATGCATTTGGAAAAGTCTGAAAGCGTCTCTGAACATTTATGATTTGCAAAATCAGGCCAGAACTTTACCAAGACCAGGCCTTTCTTTAACAAAGCCAAAGTATTCCAAGATTTTAAAAAAGCCCTTTTATTTTGAAATCTAAGCTACTACAGCTCTTGACCTTGGCAGAGCAAAGAGGTGCAGAAGTGTACAAAAATGATATAAAATGAATATTTATAAAATAAACATTTTTTAAAAAGCTAATCAAAATTATTTTGAACATTCTGTTCAGGTTTGGGTTGGGTTTTCTGTGATGGATTGCTCTTATTTTTTTCCCCCAAGTTAGTTCACACATCAATTGTAATTTATTCTTTGGTGCTGGGGGAACTTAGTTTTGTTTATAACTGATTACTTCTCATCTTCCCCTCTTAAGAGAAGATGTGGCCAGATACATTTCAGGGCACAGAAATCTATGTTTATAAGCTCATCTTTTCCCTTTTCACATGGAATCATTTCAATGGTCTCTGATCTAGTGGATTGAGTATAGGACTAACACAGATTTCCTGGCTCTAATCCGCACTCTGGCATTTTCTCAAGAGTCTTGAGCAAATAAATTAACTCCTTCAGTTTATCCCATGAGAGATGCTGGGTTAATTATGGAGGGTGGGGGCTGCGGATTAGTTAATGATTAATTTGGAGTAGAGACTATCATCTGTTATATGCTTGTATGGTGCCTAGAACAATGGGCCTAATTTTTAGCCCTTATGGCAATATAAATGTTAAATAATAATAATAATTAATAATAATAATAATAATAATAATAGCTGAAGAATGCTCTCTACAGTAAGTGCCATGTAACTCTCATTGTGGTGCTCAGTTCTGCTTCAAAAGACAGAAAAATAATTTGCTTTAAACACAAAAGAAGCTGACCACATTGACATACCATTGTTTTCACATTGCCAGCCAGCCTTTGTGGGAAACTCTGCCTTTTGCTAGAAATGTGTGTTAACTTTACGTTTTTTTCCCCAAATATACAGATACATTGATTTGCGCCACATTTTGCTAGCTCGGCAACATCTTCTGCACTATTCTTTAGTAGCTCTGTGCAAGGTCCTTACTTTTTGCAAACATAGTTAAATGAAGGAAGATCTGCTTGCTATTAGCATTCCTTTTATGTGACTCACAATTCTGTTTCCACATTAGCTGATTTTAGTCTCCTTATTGCAAACGAGACTATGTAATAAAGGTTTATATTTTTGGTTCTTGGGTAATGTCGCTTATTTTGGTGCCTCTTGGGGACATTAAGGATACTTAATTTCAGCTGGAAATGTTGCTAGCAGTGACAATAGTATCTTCCATAATTAAAAGGGAGCCATGCCCTCGTACATGTCAAACCACTGCTGTAAATTTATATTTATTTGGGACTTGTAAACCTATGTTCATTCTACTTCATGAATTATCCTGTTCACTTCTCCCCTTCAATAAGGGAAAATTATTTTTGAGCTACAAAACAGCATTATGGTTTATTTTCTTTGAAGCAGCCCTAGACATCACATAAATATCACCAGAAGGATAAATTAATTGTTTCTAATTGTAATGCTACCTAATTACTTGGTTTTAAAAAAATATTGTGGTTGAAATCTTGAAAGCAGGCTTAGGAATTTAAACACAGGCTGTGTCTGTCTATATCGCACAGGCTGCAGCTTTGAAAATCTCAACCTAAGTATTTCTTTTAGTATCTCAATATTTGGCAATGTTTTGCACAGCTCTAATCATGCCATTCAGTCTGTGCTGTGCATTGTTTTGACAAACCCAAACAATTAGTTTTAGGTTGTACCCACTGGGGTTTGGTTGGAGTTTCATATGAATTTACCTTTGCTTTTCAGGGATTTAGTGGGCCTACTTGCTACCTCCTAAAGATTACTGGTGTAAGGTTTGGCCCCCCCCCCCCCCAGCAAACCTCAATGTATAAGGAAGGCCAGACAGCTGCTTCTGTAAACCCATGAAGGTAAGAAACAGAGAAACCTAAACTTATAAGGTTCATACAGATGTATAGCAGAACTTTTTGTACCATCTTATTACTCTGAAGCTTAACAAGATTGCACAGGGTGAACTGTAATATAAAATTTGCCACATTCTATATAAAATCAATTGGTGTTAAAAAAAAATTCTATACTCTTCCTAGTTTTCCCCATAACAATATTTACTCAACACAAGGCAAGACAATGTATCCTTCGCTCCTGAATTTTATTTTCAATGAAAGAAAAGAAAAGAAAAAGAAAAGAAAGACAAACACCTGCAACACGTCTGTTGCTATTGTTTAGTTTCCTATTTTCAGTGATTTATAGATGATGTATATGAGGCTGTTCTGTCTTATAAGTCTGATGTACTGCACAGCACAATGTTTTTGGAATTTTTCAGTGATTTTCAGGAAAATATTTTCACTATATTAAATTCTATAGCAAAAAAGGCGGGATTTTGCAGTCTCACTGATTGAGACATTTTCATCAGAGACAGGAAGTGACATCTTCTTTCTTGCCAACTTACGTAACTTCAAAATATGAAATATTTTCCACTGCTGCAACACATTGTTGAAACGTACAGAGACACCTATAAGTTGTGCTACTGCAGATCAAAAGAATAGGCTTCTGGAACTGACCTTTCTTAGAGAAGGTATCCTAGGGGGCAGCAAATTGTCACAACGGTACCTATGGATGGGGTCCTCCTTTGCCAAACTAGGTCCAGTTGTAATGTCCAACATCACTTAAAAACAAAAATATATGCTTAATCACCATATTCAGTTCCCACTGCCTTGCTGTAGCATGTTGTCCAGTTTCTGGAAATACCAGGGTGGGCCATGGTCATATACATATGGACTTCATACACCCCCCTCCATCCATTGCTATTTAATTACTAAATCTCCATTTTGGACAATGCCAGTTATAAAGTCACAAGCAATAAAAGGAGGTTTTCCCTTGTTTACCAGCATTAACAGTCAAGTAGCTTGAAGTATCCAAAGCCCACAAGATAAGCTGACACAAAAACAGCCCTCCATAATGTGACCAGCAACCACTCTACTGTTTGATATCGTTAGTTAATGTTACACATGGAAAGTGAAAAAAGTCCAGAGATTCTATTCCTCTAACATTGCTTTGCGACAGCCTCACAAATTTATCATGATAGAGAAAGGATGGAGGGTAATGGAATGTATTCCTTTCACCCCTACAAGAGGTCAATGATTCACTCCTGCCCCCAAACACTACATCAAGGATTATTAGTTTCACTCCCCTTTGTTATAAAATATCAAGAGTGGTCACCCAGTTCACCTCCCCAGGAACTGCTTCACCTCACTTAATCTTTATTTTATGTTCTCAGGCTATGCATTTCCTCCTGCTATAGTATTGATTACTTCAGTAGGTGCCCCTTGGTCAACAACTGAGTTGTAGGAGAAACTGACAAACTCATCTTCATTCCACAATTCTAAGGGTTTGTTGCGGTTGTTCTTGTTGTTGTGTGTGTGTGTGGGGGGGAGGGATGTTGGGTTTTTCCACAGATTTTAATATTGTTGCTTAAACTACCAAATTCAAAGGACAATCATGTAATTAAGGCAAAGTTTCATTTAAAGGATAGTAAGTTAGTGAAACTGACTGATATTAGGTGATATTTGGAATCTTGATTGAAGAAATAAAAACAAATCTTTCACAGATTTGTATTAATATCAAATACTAATCTTCCAGGGGAGGGATAGGGGGAGGAAAGGAAGGCAGTAGAACCATCAAAATTAGGCTAAATTTCAATCTCACTCACCTAAATGTGCTTTATTATCCATTAGTTAGCAAGCTCCAGAACTTTACCTGGCATTTTACAGAGGTATTACCCAATTCATTTTCCTTGCTATTTTAGTACTTATCAGCATGGTATCTAACTGTCATAATGCATATGCAATACTCTGTGTGAGAATGTTTTTATCAACTTTTAATCTAATGCATCTGACGCTGAAAACCAAGTCAGACTAAAGTGAAAAGAATTTAGTTGTATAAAAATATATTGTCAACTCTCTGCTGAGTGGTATTTGATTTTAAAGGGCCTTGCAGGCCAGTTTCCCACCGAGAGAAGTTAATGATTCGGAGTTGGCGTTTCTGGGTTTTGTTTTTTTTTAGTGTAAAATTTATTGAAATAATATTCACCTGTACCTGAAAAAAGGTGTCTTGTAAGTAACTCTTCCCTTTTAGAAATAGCCAAAACACCATTGACTTTTCCAGGGAGCAACCTACTCCCAAAATTGAGTTTCAATAGATTAAAGCAGAGAGGCTATGCCTACACAAGAAAAAGTTAGGTCGACTTTTTTAAGTCAACTTAATAATTTGACCTAAAGTCAACCTTATTAAGTCGACTTAAAGTGGATAACCTGAACTGGGACTTAGTAAGTCGACCTAAGGTTTAATCCATGTCCACACTGTGCTTAAATTGACCTAAGGAGTTGACTTAAGGGTTAGGTCGACCTAACCAGTGGTTCTTACTAAGTCAACTTAAGCTTTCATTAAGTTGACTTCAGGAATTTCTTAAGCCAACTTAATGAAAGCCTGGTGTGGACCTGGACTAAGGACTTCTTGGGTGCTGGAGGAAGGGTTGCAGGGGAGAGTAGATCTCATTCCTCCCAACATGGCTGTCCTAGCCTGTGGTAGAGCAGGATCATGGCACAGTGCAAGTCAAAGCTTAAAATCATTTTCTCTGGGATTGGTCAAATTCTGCTAATTCTCACTTCATTCACCCTTGAACTCATGTTTAATGATGTGGGTATACATTTGGGCAGTGCTTTTTTTTTTTTTTTTTTTTTTTTTTTTTTAAGGTACTTGTACTCAGCCCAATCTGTCCCTGACTCTGCTGGTGACCTAGGGCTGGACCACCACAGAGGCAGGAGACCAATCCGGCTCCAACCCCGGCCCCAGCTGGGGACCCGGGTCCACCAGATCCAGCCCCAGCCAAGGACCTGGGGCCACCACTGCTGGTGTCAGGAGCTGGGACCGCATTGCTGTGAAAAAAAAGGAGCCAGTACTCCATACCAGTGCGCAACGTCAGAAAAAAAGCACTGCATTTGGGATTGCAGGTAGAGCGCTTACAGCCCTCTCCTCCTTCTCCTAACATTTAGCCTGAAATGGCTAAGTCTTTTCTAAAACTGTTGGCTTTGATCCTTCAAAAGTCTACCTCTGAATCTCAATGGGTAAAATTCATTTCCATGCAGAGGGGCTCACATTAGGTCCATGCACCAGTGAAATCTTTTATTGTGAGATTGGTGGGCTATTGGTGTGATGTATAGGACTTGTGCTGGCCTGCTGCACAGGGGTGATTTTTTGCCCATTATGCAGATCTAGAGTAGACTGACAGTTGATGAAAGACTGTACTACACTGCCCAATATAAAACCCACCTTACTGTAAACACGAAGATAGATCAAGTGCAACACATTCAAATATATATAAAAATAAGGGAGCCATACTGTACCAAATTAAAATTAGAAAATCTACGGCTCCCGAGATGTGAAAGTATATCATGAAATGAATACTACACACTGATGATCTGAACCCACTAAAATGTTATTTATACGTCATAGTTAATGGACAGTTTATGATAATTTTGCGATAAAAAAATCTGAACGAAATTAAACTTGGCATCTCTGATGGCATTTAGAGTAGCTGTGGCCTCAATATTTGACATGAATACATTCTGATCATTTCAGCTCTGGTATCATCATATTTTGCTCCATCATTTCAATCAATAAAATAGTCTCAATTTAGATGCACAACTGTTACAATTATTCTGGATACATTTGTAATTATCCTCAATTTATTAAAAAGAAAAGGAAAGATTAGGACAAACTGATTACATAGAACTGCAAAATTAGGAACACCAGAGTTATGAACTGACTGGTACTGTGTTAAATGTAAACTACCAAAAAAATAAAGGGAACATTTAAATAAAAAGATTTGACATGGTAATGAAGCTGGTTTTGTGCTTACCTCATTTAAATTAAGATGGTCAAAATGGTCACATTTTTCTTCTGCATAGTAAAGTCTCAAAGCAGTATTAAAATCAATGTTCAGTTGTAAATTTTTGAAAGAACCATAATGTTTTGTTTGGAGTTATATTTCTGAATTTTTGAACAACCTCCATTCCTGAAGTGTTTGTAACTCTGAGGTTCTAGTGCACTAATGCCATAAATCATTACTGTATTTCTAGTAATGTAACAAACCATAAAAGCTTCGCTCTCAATGTGAGGCATCAGCAAATCTGTTGCATTTGCTCCACTTGTGGATATGAACTGATTATTAATTATGTTACAATATATTATTATAATTTGTAGTAATATGTGAAGTAATGTCCAAGGCCCCCATTTGGGATAAGGGCTACATTGCACTTTACAAACACAGAACAAAAACTTAATATTTATACAATATAAAGAATATTACTGTTAAGAAAAATAGAAATCTTTATTTTACAACATTTAAATGAATTGCTGGAGGATGTTTCACTGCTTCAGATACCATAATAGTGAAGCATTGATACAGTTTTAAACACTGGATTTAAATGGCTTAGAGCCCAAGAAAGCAAACTTAACTTCTTTGTGGCTAGAGCACATCAAAAATTGCCTTACCCATATTCACACATAGAGGGGAAAATGAGATATCCTTTCTGCTTCCTATTGGCTGAAGATCTTACTACTTGATAAGGAAAAACAGGTGTAGTAAAAACCCTCAAACACTAACTACAACATACTTCAAACTATTTAAGAGAAAAGAGCAAAGCAGGGTAAATGCATTTGGAAAAAGAGTCATCTAAAATGAAACATGGCTTTAAAATGTTTTCTAAGTTAAGGGACTTTTGTGTGAAACCAAACTGTTGTGATATGATTTAGTCTGCAAAGATTTGCAATGACATTTCTGCAAATGGGAAAAAGCCCTATTGTTCCAGGCAATAAAACTAAGTAAGGGCTCATTGAAGACAGCGAGGGCTGAAAGTGTTCAGAACCTTGCAGGAGTAAACCTCAAAGTGCCCAGCCATGGAGGGTGCTGAGCATCATCAGCTCCCATTGAGAGCTGACATGTTCATATCTATGCAGGAGGTGCTCAAGCACCCTGTAGGATTGCATCTTTTAGGAAAGGGCAGTTACACCTGACAAAGCTGTCCTGTATTTTTACTTTAAAAAAGTCATGTCCCAACCTATGTGGCTCGATGGGGTCATAAAAGGGAAATAATGTTCCTCTCTCAGTCACACGTAAACTGTCCTGATGTGTTATCTGTTACAGATGTGAAAACATAGAGAGGGGCTTCACACCAGATACTATTATCCTATAGAGGTGTACAGGGAATAAAATGGGGCAGGGAATGGGCAGAGTCTTATTTCCAGTTGCACTCCCCAAATATACAAGACAATGCAGCCAAGCCATCTCAAAGAGCGGTGGTCATTTATTATTGGTATGGACCAGTCATCTTGAAGAGCATGGAAAGAGCTGTGCCTCTCAAACTACGTAGCATCATGTCAACCAGGGCTACTAGTGAAAAGGATTATGTAGCTTTTCATTTGCAAGGAATGTTAGGAGAAACGTATCCTTGTTTCTCTACTTAAAAATAATGCATGATATAAAGTGTTTTTACTGTGACTTTTCCTTATCAATATGGAAAATATAAAATAATTCACCAAAACCAGGATGTCTATGAAAAATTAAATTACTAGACATTTACCTTAAAATAACTACCATTTAAAAAAAGAAAGATGCAATGATAAACTGTCAAAAAGAAAAGCAATTTATCAATTTTTCTAAGTGTTTGTGATTGCTACAAGCCTGAGGGATATGTTTTCACAAAAGAAAACTATCCATGCTTGAGTGAAATTATTCAATCAGTTTTGATACCATGAACTCATTTCAGTTAATATTGTTCCTAATAGGCATAACACTTAGTGATTTAAATTAAAGACAATCTAGCCGAACAAGTATTCAGTTAACATTCAAAATACATAAATAAAGCCAGCGTCTGCAGTCTAGATCATGAGCTGATTCCAACGGGAGTTTTATCTCATTAAAGACTCGAGGATTGGACCATAAGACAGTTGTTAAATAGGATGAGATCCTCATGGCTAAGCACTGCCGCTAACAATCAAACCTATTTTATTAAATGTTTTGTTAGATCATGATCATTCACAATAATATAAAAATTGCATACATTTTGTTAACCAAGTATTATTTTCTCTACAAGGGTTAAGAAAACCCAACAAGTCAGAGTAGTTTCACCTCTTTTGACCTGCTGGAGTGAAACCACTGAGCATGAATAGAGCTTTTGGAAAGCAGTAAAAAGCACTTTATTTTATTTTATTTTCAGCTTTTCCAGGGGCAGAGAAAGGCACAGGCAAAAAAACTAAGGGTCATGCATGACAAGCAACTGCAAACAACTGTGAAAAGGAATCTTTGGCATCTGAGATAATGGAATTAGATAAAGACAAAAGGATGGGGGGAGGAAGGGTCTGGAGAGAGCTTCTTTCAGTAAGACAGTCCCATCTATTCACAACTGAAGTAAATGTTCTTGTGAGAATGTGAAGCAAATCAATATTTTTTATGTTCAATATTCCTCTCAGGGTCAAAGAAAGGCCTGCTTGTTTCTGTGGCATTAGTCACAGATGTTAGCTGAATTATCTTTGTTATTCAAACAATGTCACAATGAGAAATTGTATAAGAATGTATTTTTTAAAATTTGCACCTACAAATTTGTACACTCATCTCTCATTTGAATGTTTAAAGCAGGGTTTTGGGTGGGAGGACAATGGGAAGAGGGTACTCCATAGACAGAGAAAGATGACCGTTGCAATTTAAGTGTTTATTCCTGGAAAACTATTTACAAATTGGGTGAGCTGATTAGAAATAAATATTTTTAATGTGGAAAATAAGATGGACAATATCTCAATATGCAGAGGCAATCCAATCTATTTCAGTGCTTAAAATGTATTGATTAAAATGGTTTAGCTAACATGGCTTTAAAAATTATCTAAACATTTTTATTTATTTTATTTATTTTTATTTTAAAAAATCTTCCTAGTCAGCCCAGAATATTTGATCAACAATGAAAATACGTTGAGCTATAATAAACTTTCATCTGTAGGTGTGTAACTCCAGTGAAGCCAAAAGAGTAAGTGAAAGATAAGTTTGTCTTAATATTTTAGAATTTTTCAATAACTACCTTTATTTAATGTCTATCTTCTCAGACTTGCTCATTCTAATTTAATCTGGGCTCAGGCAACATTTTCTAAAACCCATTTAAAATTATTAACATAAAAATGCCACTCAGAATGAGAATTGTACACAAATCAAAAAATAAGTGTACAAAACAAGTCACCAAAAACTTGAACAGACAACTCAGCATACAGCCAGAGAAAATCTCTACATACCATACATATATCTTCAGGATCTCAAGGATTCATATGACATAAAGGGATCAGAGCCAAGTGAAGAACAAATGCATAATTCATGAGAAAAGGCTTTCTAATACACACTGGTGCTTTTGATGGTCTAAAAATAGAACAATTAAAGGCAACATGCAATAAAGTGGTTTCTAAAACATACACATTTTAAACTGTGTGTTAAATGGTGAAAACTATAATTCACAAGTTATTACTAAGTGTTCATGCTATATGTAAAGCAGTCATGCCATCATTTTTCTCCTGTTGATTTATGTATTTGGCTGGATGGCATAGTCCACTTCTTCCCTTTCCTTTCACTTTGTGTAAAGGAGCCAGGAAAGAGTATATTTGCTAATAGGTTTAAAAAATGCCTTTGAGTTAATATATTTTCTAGTACACACAGAGGCGGCTTTTGGGGTAGGCGAAGCAGGTGCATGCTTAGGGCCACAAGCAGTAAGAGGCCCCATCGCCTGCTTTGCCTACTTCAAAATCCGCATCTGCCTTGATCAGCAGCAGGAGGAGGAGCTGGATCAGGGGGCTGGGGCCACATGGAGTTGAGCTGGGTCTGGAAGGGAAGAGATGGAGTGGTGAGGGGAGTGGGAGGTGGGGGGAGCAGGGCCAGAGGGGGACCCTGTGGGCCTACAGGGTCCCCACAATGGGCTTTTGCCTAGGGCCCCCAATAGCCAAAGGCCGCCTCTGAGCACACAGCATATTCAGCATCAAATCACAAGGTGTAGGCTAAGGCATTGTACCTAGATTTTAAACTCTTAGTCAGTGGCACTTTATATATCATAAATAGCAGTTTGGGAAGTACTTGTGCTACAGTAAATTCCCAACAAACTAATCAGCTGTTCTTTTCCCCTCCTCCCACCCCCAAATCTTTGTTTCTATTCACTATATACATATATCATATAGATGAAGTACAATGTTATTGAAGCAGGAAACTCTGATACCTTTTATATATTTTTGTAAAACACTGCATTTTATGTTGACATTAGTGCACAGTAATATTGCATTCTTTATATATGTGAGAATACCTAACATAATGCTTCATACTTTGATTTTTATGACGATATTGGAGAGGTGGAAAAGGTGCTAAGGTTGGAGAATAAAAATGAATGCAGGAAAAGGGCTGATATTAAAAAAAATAGCATTTTCAACAGAAATTATGATTAATTCAATTTAAACCCAATTTTCTTTATTGTATGTTTTTTACAAGAATATAAATTTCAAGTAAATTAATCAATTTAGAGAAGACACAATTTATATATTAATGACTAACATATCCAGACACTTAATACATAATAGCACAAACTGCCCTCTATATGCTAACATGCAAACTCCAGTGCTACAGCTCTATGGACATACAGCAGCTTAACCCCAGAACTGTCACTCCGTATTATTGTCAGTGCTGCAATTATTTCACTGACCTACTTTTCCAGTGACCACTATCCTACTCTAGGCAAGAATCAAAGCAGAGAGAATTAAAGTTTATTATTATAGTTGTAGGTTCCCTCCTCCTTCCCCCAAGTTACAGAATCTTTTATACTTTAACAACAAAACTCATATCAGACTACTTTCCCCTTCAGTATATTGTTGATTAAAGTTATATTTCCTGTACACATTGAAAACAAAAAGAGGAAAGTCAGGCAAAAACAATATTTTCCTGTAAGAAATAGGCATTTATGGAGCTTTTTTCCACACCAGCGTCTTTCAGTAACCATATATAGCCAATGTAGAGGCCAGATATTCAGCCAAAGTTGGTCAGCATTGATTTCAATGGAGTTATGTAATTTTCACCAACTGAGGATCTGGACCATATTTATTAATATACATTAACATACAAAACAATACTGTGTGGCCTGATCCAACTCATTGTTCCCATTTTAAAATGGACATATCCTTTGAAGAGAAGTACAATAATGAAAATTGATCTCATCTTGATTTAACCTTCTGAGGATTCAGAAATATCCTAGTAATTATTAATATAGAGCTCTACTGAGACCTGGTTTCTTCCTTGCTTCAAAGAGAAATAAATCTTCTATTGGTACATGCCAGTAGC
The DNA here is from genome assembly GCA_007922175.1 of Pelusios castaneus. Lineage (NCBI taxonomy): Eukaryota > Metazoa > Chordata > Testudines > Pelomedusidae > Pelusios > Pelusios castaneus. The sequence continues at coordinate 10,916,777 of ML685795.1, forward strand.
AGATTTTTTTCCTCCATGATGACTCAGCTCCATTAGCCAACGAATAGGGAATTAGTGTTCTGTCCATTCACATTCTCTCACATAGTATGGGGAGAAACTGAGGTCCAATGGAGCTTGCTTTACTAAACCATATCCGACCAAGCAAAACGGGGATCATCATACATTCCCTCACTTCCTATTGCGGCTGCAGAGATTAAGAACTCATCATGCCCATATTTAATTCTTTTATATGGTCTCTAGCATCACTAGCAAGATTATTTCATTATCGTTTGTCTTACATTTCGGAGTAAAAACTTTGCAGTTTTAGCCACTTTTGAAAATTGTATCCATCTCTTTGGGAGCATGATGTGTGATGTGAGGCACACCTCTTTGTTCACACTTACAGTTAATTAAAGGTTTTAGAATCCTCAGCAATAAGTTCCTGGCTGCTATTCTTTTGATGCATAGATTTGAAGTGATTATTATGATAATTTAATCTGGTCTCTGGCATAACACAGTCCATAGAATTTCACCAGAAAATCCCATGTGAAGCCATAATTTCTGATTTTAAAAGTTACATTGTGGCTAACACTTGGAACTGAACCAATGATCTCCAGAGCCAGATGTATCAGTCTGTACTGTTGACGTTTTGGTGGGAATGCAGATATATCCTGTCTTTCCAAAGGTATTCTATTTTAGCAATTCTAATCATGTGAAAGGCACTTTATACATACCTGCTCATGATGACACCAAGGCCACAAGTTTCAAACTTGAGTGTCTAAAGCTAATCAGGTAAATATTTAGGTATCCAAAGATGAAGACTCTGTAGCTATGTCCAAGCACATTCAACAAATTAACATTGTGATATGTGGCCTATCTGGATTACCAAGACCAACTTGGACACACTGATTTTATTTACAGGTCCCCACCCTTTTCTGAGCCCTCTTTTAGGGGACTTGGGTTTCTCATGTTGGAGGGCTAATATTATACAGGATGTGAGCAATCCTTCAAGGTTTGACCTTCAGCCATTTTTTAATCATTCTTAATCTAAAACTCCCCTGATCTTCAGTCCATGAATAATGTTCATGAGATGAGAGCAGCACCTCTCCCATCTTTATTCAAGTCTCTCAGTCAGGGATTATCAACAGGATGAATATTTGAGCAGAATTCCAGAAATATATGCAGCCATATGGTCTATATGTAGAGCTCTTGGCAAGAAAGGGTATAATGAGGGGAACACTACCCCAACCTGGCAATTACAATAAAATCTGAGTATGTAACAAAGTATCTAAGTGGGATGAATGAATCTAAACCTACAGGGAAACTCTGGGTACCAGCAATAAAGTGTGATGCTACATATGGTATTACAATATACACTGAAAGTGAGAGGTAGAGATTTCTAGGAGGAAAATGGTGCCTTATTCAGCTCATGTCACCTAAAGTACCTTCTATTAACTAATAATTTGTATCCATTAACAACTGCCCCTTAAGCCTGAAAACTACACCAATTAACAGTCAATATATCCAGTTCAGAACGTTTTAATGAAAATCTTATAGAAAGACAATTAAAAAAAAATTAAATATAAGTAGAAATATACATGCCTAAATGAATACCATGGACAACATCACTACACTAGACTTTAATAAATTGTAGAATATTTAAATATTACTTAACGTACAGCATGATAGGATAACATTCAGTTCCAAAGCCTAACTTCAGCTCAGAATAGCTAGTTCCCATGCTTCCTAATAATGGAAAAATCCCCTGCTCTCCCTTCTCATTCCCCCAGTTCAGCTTTTGAAGTCCAGCCATCAATCCTCTATTAGCTTTGGGGTATTACACTTCACCCTTTCTATGAAACACATGAGCATTTCCTCTGAACACTTATAACCAAAAGATATTACCTGAGCCAGTGCCTTCGCTGACATTTGAACATGCTATTAAAAATGTGGGGCAGAATTCTGCTCTGTTAAAGTTAACTACATTGACTTCAATGCAGCCAGAAAAACAACAGACTACTGTGGCACTTTTAAAGACTAACAGAATTATTTATCGCATGAGCTTTTGTGGGAGAAAATCCCACTTCGTCAGACGCTTTGAAGATGGGAAACTTACAGAATGGGAAGAAATGAAATGCAGGGGAGTGCATTTAATTTCTTCCCATTCTGTAAGTTTCCCATCTTCAAAGCGTCTGACGAAGTGGGATTTTCTCCCACGAAAGCTCATGCGATAAATAAATTTGTTATTCTTTAAAAGTGCCACAGGAGTCTTGTTTTTCTGCAATATACTAACACAGCTACCTCTTCGGAACCTGACTAAATGCAGCCAGAATTTCACTCCTGAAAAATAGCACATGATTTTGTACAAGACCTAATATGAAGATATAACTTTTACTTCTTGATACCATAATCTACAACACACTAATATCTTTACATGTTTACCGAGCACAACGTGAGAAAATGTGCTTTATACCTCGGGTTTTGGAGTTGAAGATTTGTGAAGGCTGAAGCCAGCCTGACACCACTGTGGTCAACGTAAGTGAGCATTGAAATCAGAGCTAGTACTGAACCAAGATATCTGCATTAAATTATCACATATTTTGGCAACTAGATCAATTTTTTTGTAAATAGCCACAGTCATTATAATGAGTCAAACAAAAACACCAGGTCCAAGGCCCTGAATGAATTTTATTTTAATTAGAGATGGGCTCAGATTGCAAAACGCTGAAAATCTAGTATATTGCATGAAATATAATTCGCCATTTATTTAAATCTGTTCTGTACTGGAATTAATTGTTTGCCAGTGGATTATAAAGAGGGTTTTTCTGCATATGTTCATTTTTCAAGAAAATCAATGAGGTCTTTCCCTCCCATAAATCATTATGGCAATAGAATAAATGATGTCATTTTATTTTATTTAAAAAATGAACGTTTGGTATATGGCTATGCCTCTCTCAGACCTCTTTTGGAACACTGCATTAGAACCCAAGACCCTAACTCCTGTACTGATACAGGTCCCCAATGACAACATGAGGTTTATGTAATGATCAGATTTATGCTGCACTCTAATAGCATGCTCAAATTGTTATGGTCCTATCTTGGTCAATACGGTAAGAGCCGATGTATGATATCCCACACATGAAGTTGCAAAAATCTTTATAAAACATTGTTGAAATATTTTGCTCTTTTAAACATATTTCCCATAACACAAGGGCATGCGTTCAATAACTGACAAGAAAAAAATTAACCCTATTTTACCACATTGTTTGTTAGAAAAAAATATTTTACAGTTATTTTGTGTGGAGGTGTAAGAGATATGAATGCTGAATGTCTTAGAATTGAGCATCAAAATCTCTTAGGATATTCTATGACTGGGGGCAGGTGTACATTGCCCGCCATTTTTTGGCGGCAGTTGAAGGGAGATACGCAAGGTACCTAAAATAACTTGCGCATCTCCCTCTGACTTCTTTATACCTAAAATGTCCACCATGGGGAATCAAAGGGAAGGCCAGAACCTATGTAGAAATGGGGGTGGGACACCAATGCTTGGGTGGGGAGCCCTAAGACCACCTGGAGTATGCCATTCTGGGCAGGTGGAGAGTCTGGAGCTCCCCATTGGGATCCCTGGGTGTCTTTTACCACAGCCCAGCTCCAGTTTCCAGCCTGGCCAGAGCCTCAAGGGAAAGATGAGGAACAGGAGGTGGGACTTGGTGGGTAGGAATTAATGCCAGCCTTAGTCTTGTGCCCTTGGCAGGGACTGTGCTTCATGGTGAGGAAGGTAATCACCTTATAGGCTGTTCCATGCCTGCCCAAGGCTACTAAGTCCATGTTAAAATGTAGATAGGGTCTTAAAAGTGGTGGGGCACTGGCTCCCCTGACCAGCCAATCCCCAGTTCCAGCACTCCCAGACCCTGAGAGGTGGAAGGCACAAATGTTTTTTGTGCCCAGGGCTGCAGTAAATCTTAATGTACCTCAGTAGCTGCCTAAGTATGTACACAGGGCACCCAAAAAGACCTGTACTCAGACATCTAGCCCAAGCTGCTGACTGTGCCAGAACCAACTACACTGCTATTGTTGGCATGCTAGCATGTGTCTGTCTACCCACATCAGGAAGCACATTCCTGCTGCAATGCAGATTTACTTTTGAAAACCTGGCCCAAAGTCAGCTGCGTCGCCGCTGCCTCTATAAGGAGTTACCACTGAAATCACTGCAAGACTAAGGTCCTCATTTACATGCATCTATGGAACATTGTTGTAATGCTAGATACTTTCACATATAATTGTAAAGACGTTAGCAGTGACAAATACACCAGTTCTGTATAAAAAGGAGGATTTCAGTGTGCAAGGCTGTTAGCCCATCATATTGTTTCAAAATGAACTTGTTATTATTTGGATGATACTTTCATTTTTTTTTTTTTTTGGTAGAACAAATGTAGACGCAAACTTGACTGGGTAACTGGGCAACCATATAGCAGATGAAATTCAATGCTGGTAAATGCAAAGTCATGCACACTGGAAAACATAAACCCAAATATACATGTAAAATGATGGGGGTCAAAATTATCTATTACCACTCAGAAAAAAAAGCTCTTAGAGTCATTGGGGATAGTTCTCTGAGAACACCCACTCAATGTGCAGAGGCAGTCAAAAAAGGTAAGTGGAATCTTGGGAATCATTAGGAAAGGGGTAGATAAAACAACGTATCATACTGCCGCTTTATACATTTGAGGTATGCTTACATGTTGAACACAGCATGCAAATCTGGTCACCCCATCTTAAAAAAGAAAGAATTGGAAAAGGTACAGCAAAGGGCAACTAAAATGATTAGATATATGGAAAAACATCTGTATGAGGAGCAATTAATAAGAATAGGATTTTTCAGGTTGGAAAAAGAGATGACTAAAGGGGGACATGCTAGAGGCCTATAAAGTCATGACTGGAGTGCAGAAAATAAAAAATGAAGTGTTATTTACTTTTCATGAAACCAAACCTAGGAATCACCCAATGGAATTAATAAGCAGCAGGTTTAATGTGAACAAAAGGAAGTATTTCTTCACACAATGCACAATCAATTTGTGGAATTCCTTGCCAGAGGCTATTGTGAAGGCCAAGGCTATAACGGGGTTCTAGAAAGAGCTAGATAAGTTCAAGCACATAAGTCGATCAATGGCTGTTAGCCAGGAGAGGCAGGGATTATTGTTTGCCAGTGGCTGAGTATTGCCAACAGGATGGATCACTTGATGATGACCCGTTCTAGTCATTCTGAAGCACATAGTATTGGCTACTGTTGCAAGACAGGGTAATGAGCTAGACGGACCCCTAGTCTGACCCAGTATGGCCATTCTTATGTTCTTTTATATAAATCCAAATAAATAATAGCAGTTTTTGTTCATGTGCAATTTGCATGTTTTTCAGAATTTATGGAGCCATAAAATATAAATATATGTTTATGTGTTTTTATTTGGAGAATTCATCATAATTATTCTGAAAGTTTACTATTAAATACTATATATGTGTGTTTACTCAAGAAAAAAGATAAGATGATACTTCATTCTCCAAGTTCAAGGGGGAAAGTCCCCTAAAATACTGATACAGAAATTTGAAGTGCCTGAAGTGTTCAAAGAATTGCAGTGTCATCCATTTATTTCAATTCTATTGAACTGTACAAACAATATAGTTACATTTACTTACCAGATCTGTGTCTGGGGATGTAGATGATGCCTTTTTTTGTTCAAATACATTTTCTGCAATGGGTTTCCAAGCATTGAAATTCATTCAAAGATTCTATAAATATCATTTGGATGGAACACATGATCAAAATCAATGTTTTAGTTGGATCTATTGCTTACAAGTGTTATGATATATTTCACTGTATAAAATGATAGATATTTGGTAATTTTCAAAAGCTTTTGTTTATAAATGTGAGTTTTAAATAATTATCTTCTGTTTCACATAGATCCAGTCTGTCACTTGTAGGAACACAATGTATTGGAAAATGTGTAATTTTTATTTTTTTTAAAAAACCAGAACACAATAATTCTCTATTCAATTGCAATAATCACTTTCCACCCACCACAGGCATCAAACAATGGATGATGCACTAGAGTAACATATGCAGTAGCTTGTTTGTATATATTCACATTGTCTTTTCCTGAAAAGAGTTAAATAGAGCGTGTAAGTGGCAGAAGCAGAGCATCTTGGGACAGAAAACAATTAAAGTGGGTTAATTAGTGAAGAAAATGCATCTGAGGAGAAGATTCAATTGTACATTTTATTTTTTTAAAACCTGTTATGTCTGATGACTGTATTCAGGATTTGGGTTGCGTGTTAAAGTAAAATGTTAATTTCCAAGCTTCATGAAATAAGAGATTTTATTGCTGATGTTAGAAATAATTATTTGTACAATAATTGAAACATAAGCACAAACTTTAGTGAGTGCATTTCTTCTTCATATCCATACATAAGTACAATATATAATTGATCTAGAAATTACCTCATGGTCAATGAGAAAAAGTTTGAGAAAGAACTACCCTGAGAGGGTTGGTTAAACCCACTATTTAGTGAATAACAGAAAACATGTCATTTTGACAGGACTATTTGAGCTGTTGAAATCTCCAAGGAATGGCAACAGACCAGAGTCTGTGGCAGGGTCACTGTCAGCATTAAGATAGGAGAAAGGTGTACTTAACTAACATTCACATTGTCTCCAACCCACTTGTCAAGGATACATTTGCATTCTTTCTGAAGTTTTTCAATTAATATCTCCTTGGCTTAGAATATAGCTTCTATTGTGCTTGTCATGTTTCCTGTACAGAGCTGGCCTTATTATTGTCATTTAAGAAACATTTTTAAATGATGTTTTCAGTAGCTTTAAGCCCCACACAGGCTACCCAGAAGTCTAGCTCTCTTCTCTGTTCAAGCAGGATGAATTCTTTGAGATGATAGACTTTTTTTCTTTAAAAATACCCCACAAAAAATCACCCTCTCCCATGCTGCCTCTGCTTTTTAAAGAAGTTAGGTCTGGAAGCAAAACAAACAAGAAGTCCGGTGGCACTTTTAAAGACTAACACGTTTACTTATTGCTGGAGCTTTCATGGGAAAAAAATCCCACTTTGTCAGATGCTTTGAAGATGGGGATCTTACAGAATTGGGGGAAATGAAATGCATGGAAATATATGACACAAGATCAGGTCAGGCTGTAACAGCAAATCAAAATAGATGTTGGGAAGGTCTGGAAGGTCTGGAAGGTTGCCCTCCAGCATACTCAGGAACTGCCAGCTCCCACAGTAATGACAAAATACAGACAGAAATAAATAATCGATTTGGCTACTTCATTTTTCTCATAAAATTGGTGGGGTTTGTAGGCTGAAAGAAATAGACAGATAGGCATCAATGTATGCAACCAAAGTTTCAGGGCCTGCTTAAGGATGCCGAGTCCTTTCAGTTTCCTCTCTGTTCTTATTCCCCGAAAGTGCTATCCAGAAATTAGGTTGCAGTAAGTGCCTACAATTTACCAAGGCAAGAGACCCTTTACTATGGACAAGCAGACTTCAGCAGAAACAATCCTCCTGAGTTTTCCAAGGCACAGAGCAGATTCAAAGGGCCAGAGAGGATGTCTGCAGTACATCCACGAAGTCAAAGGAGACCACATGGCTAAAATCCTACTTGCAGCTTAGAAAATTGACTGTGATGCTGGAATAAAATGTTTACAAAATAATGCATTATAATATAAATAATAATGAGGGGCTCATTTATATTAATATAGTCAAACAGCTAAATCTCTCTACATAATTTTAAAAAAGTTTACCCACATTCTCTATACTCAGACAGAACCTGAAGAAAGTTGCCAGGTGCACTGCTGATGAATCATAAACCTCTAGCATATAGAATATGAAAGCTGCTACCATTTTTTTATGGTGACCTTGATCAATGTCTGAATGTAATAAATTATGTGTGAATTGGGGAGGGTGGACAAGAGGGAGAATCTAGGCATTAGATCTGGGAGAACTGCGGTGAAGGAATGGGACTTCAAAGGTTGCTGCAGGTCAAATAAAAAACTATTAGCTGAGAATTTATGAAGCCATTTTGATAAGAGTCCAGTCTTATTTTGTTTTTTTGGTTTCAGTAAATTAAGGCAAAGTACTGTTGTGAAACAATCATACACACTTTCACAATACAATATGAGAGTATTTTCTTGTAGGAATGTTTCAATTAATCTATGTATTTTGGCCGATGGAAATTCTAAATAATGATTTGAAGAGGATAAACATCATGACATAAAAGTGTTCAGTAAAGATCTTGTTTTGACTAGGATGAGCTCTAGCAAATGGTTTTAAACCCCAAAAGTTGGAGTAGATTAATTGTTTCTTGAAATATGCTCCTGTCATGCTTCCTTCTTAGACAGGTTAAATATCCACAAATGCAGGTCAGACAGACTCCTAGCCTGATATGCTTGAAGGGGCCTCGGAATAGGAAGAGAAAGAGATGATTAAGCATGTATGGAATGAAAGGGAGTAATCAATATATGGTGCAACTTTTATCTATTTGTTTGAAAAAATAAGCTCTGATGTTAGCAGTTCTAAACCATTAGTTTCCCAATAGTAAGCACATATTGCATGTAGCTTTTTTTGTCTTTAAAGTGCTGCACAAACATTGGACCCGATTCAGCTATACTAATGCAGAGACCAAGTTGCACTTCCTGTATCAATGAAGACCGCTGAACCTGAGCAAAATGTATCTAATGGAAAAGACAGACACTGCTTGCACTGCCACAATTCTTCAGGGACTTCATCAAGTGGAGGCAGGATGCAGCTGGGACTCTAGAAGAGACTGTTTGATGGGCTGTATCAAATCAGCACATCCTCTGGTCATGCCACCTTGGCAGCATTGCCACACTACTGTGGAGTAGGGTTTGCTTGCATCTTTGTGCTACCGTCCCTTCTGCTGGACTTTTGCATCCTGGCAATGCTTAGGGTGAATTAAGCCCATTAATTAATTCTCACACTGCTCCTGGAAGGTACATGAGTAGGTAATTAGCTGCATTGTTTTATTTTATTTTAGAAATACATCAAAGGCTAAGTGACCTGCTCCTGACCACACTGAGCAAGTCAGTGTTAGGATGGGGATTAGAATTTAGGAGGTACTGACTGCCACATCTGCACTTGGAACAGCAAATCATGCCTCTCCAATGAATGGGATGGAGGAAGAAACCGTATTTAAACTTGAGAAAAAAAAATCTTCCTTTTCAACCAGTTCATTTCCTTAGTGTCAATTACAGTGCTTTTATATTCATTGGTCAGTTGTTAATGACACTAAACCAGCATTTAGAAAAACAACTAATATGGTATTTTGTTTCTTCTTTGTAGTCGGCTGTTCTTTCAAACAATGATGCTTGTCATCAGTAACTATTGTGGTTACCTCTGTGTGCACCAGTACAATCTACGCCAGTTCCTGTAAATTGGGTGACAAGTATTTAATCAATATACTGGAGGAGCTAGCTAACAGAGGGTGCGTCTATACTTAGAAACTAAGTCGACTTAAGCTTACTTAAGTCAACTTAATTTAATCTGCATCCACATTACATTTTCCTTAAGTCGACTTAAGCAGCTGCTTAAGCCGACTTAGGAAAAATTAAAGTCGACTTTCTTAAACCTCCTTTTAAGTCAACTTTTCTGGCTAAGTCAACTTAGCCAGTGTGGACGTGGAGTAGCCCTAAGTCGACTTTAAGTCGACTGTGGGGGCTTTAGGGCTTCCCCACTGCCCTCCCTGCCAGGGTGGCTGGCACAGCCACAGCCTGGCATGCCCCCCCCTGGGCAGGGCAGAGCCCTGCCCACCCTGCTCCTATGCCCTGCCAGGGTCCCTGTCCCCCTTTGCCCCACTGTACCAAGGTACAGTGGGGCAAAGGCTGAGCCCCCTGGCACTTGGCAAGGGGTGCCTCCCCTGCCACCGTGGACCTGTCCCAGGTCCACCTATCCCCTACAAGTTGACTTAGGTGTCCAGTGTGGATGCTCTAGGTCAATTTGGCAGGGTCCCCTGTAAGTCGACTTAATTTTTGAATGTGGACATGCTAAGTTGACTTAAATTAACAAGTGTAGACATAGCCAGAGTGTTGCAAGGTTCATGCTTGCTTCTCTCAGATTTGATTTATTATATCTGCTAATGGTTCTGTAAAAGATAGTAGCAGAACAACCTTAGATGATGCTCACATTTGCTATTTACAGACTTCCTGTAAAATGACTAGTAACCTGCTGATGTTTTGGTGGTGGAACATAAGAATAGCTCATCAGAGGCTGAAAACATAGGAGCAATGCTCCCGATTTTTTGTGGCTTTTGTGTCAGGTTTTGATGTTGCATGAATTTTCAGCATTACATTATCTTCTGATCACAGCATGCATCATGGGATGAGAAGAGGGACAAGAGAAGAAAAGTATATAAAAGGAACTGATGTCACTCAAGCAGGCCCATAGCCAGCCCTAATAAATTTTATGCCTATTCACATCTGATTAGTTATGTCTAAAAGCATATTCATTTCTATGAATACTGTTTTCAATTGACCAGGATGCAGAACCTGTAAAACAAAGTATAAATGGAGAGTCTCTCTCCCATGGAAAATGTTTAAATTGCCAGTGCAATTTCCTACAACGTTACAGGAGGAAGAGTTTATGCCAAACCTGGATGTATAACTGGATCAGACATTTAACTGTAACTTGCTTGAAGCAAGTGTTGTTCCATTACAGTATAAGGAAATGTGCATCAAGCCATCAGAATCTGTATTCCCCAACATGGAAAACCAGAGAACATTATCCCCTCTCCTATTTGGTCATCTCGTTTATTCAGTAAGTAAAGAGGGGCTAGGAGGAGGGAGCTGAGCTTCCCAATCCAGGCTAGTGGAAGAGGAGCTTTCCCCCTGCTTTTAGGAAGCTTCCCCTTACTTTAACCCCTTTTGCTAATGGTTCATAGTTTGCCTCACACATTTTCAGAGCACAAACCAATGAAGACCTAGGGATAAATGCAGACTTGGTGTAAGCATCAGGATCAATGAATCTTGCATTTGCTCCGGGTCTCAATGTAATCCAGAGTCTATGAGCATATTGCAGCCTAGGTTCATGTACTACAGGATATCCCCATGCGCATATTAGTTTTGCCTCTATTATAAGAGATTAAACGTCAAATTGCAAAAGGGCAAATCCTGAGAGATATATAGCTCTCAAGAGAGCTCTCTGGGTTGAGGGGGAAATAGGAGGACTGGGATAGAAAATTCTGTCAGAGCCTCACAAAATGTGGCTCCTTGGGCACTTGTATGTTCTCTATTCCCATGATACATGGGAGCTGAAGGTATTTAGCAAAGGTATTTAGGTCTTCTGCTGAAGGTATTTAGCAAAGGTTCCAAGTGTCTCTCACTCTTTAATGCATTTATCCGTAAAATACCCCTTTGAGGTAAAATAGTGTTATAATTCCTGCCACCCCACGATGATTTAACCTGAACAGGCAACTTCCATTGCAAATAATCATAGAGTTGGTTGACTCCCCTTACCAGTGGCCCACCATACTGCTGTGAGTGGAATACAGCCTCTATGCCATTGGAATATAAACAGAGCCCTGGCACTAACCCAGTCTAGGGGTCCCCAGCCACATTCTTGGATTACAGACCCTCTGTCTAGTAACCTCTCCCACAATCCCAATGAAGGTGTGAAGCTATAGGTTACGGTTTAAGTTTCTCAGCAGGCTAGTGATATGTTAAGTATATATTACACAGACGCTTTGCACAGAGTTATACAGTGCTGTTGCCCTTTACTTGATCATCTAAGAAATACAGAGATATTTAAAAAATAACAACTCCTACCCTTTCCCTGCCTCAGTTCCCTTACCACTTCAGAGCATTCTGTGGGGAGATTCCCTGGAGTTATCCAGAGTCCGTCTGCCCAGTGCATGGCTTGTCCTGGAGCATGGAGCCCTCTTCCCCAGCTTGGCAAACTCTCTCACACACACACCTCCCTCCCCCTCCCTTTCTCCGATTTCCTGTGACCCACCCAGTCTCTGTGGTTTTTTTTAAGGGTGAGCATCACCATCTCAGGCTATGATTACATTACAGAGCTTGTGTACCACCCGCTGACTTTCTAACTCACCCTCAGCACAGCATCTTCAGTGTACTCTGGCACTTGAGGGGATGGTTTTATTAAGTCAATTTCCAGATCAACTTAGCATGTCTTAATTGATCACTAAGTCAATCCAGAAAGATCAATCTGACTGTGGTGACTTTTCCACCATCAGTGTGTCAAAGGAGAAAGCTCTCTCATTGACTTAATTGCTCCAGCTCTGTTGAGAGGTGGTAACTATGTTGGTGGGAGAAGCTCTCCTGCCGACATAATGCTCTCCACATTAGTGCTGAGGTCAGAATATTTACGTCACTCAGGAGGGTGATTATTCACTCTCCCGAGCGACCTCAGTTATACTGACATAAGCTGTAGTGTGTACACAGCCTTAGTGTCTTTGTTCTGGATCTGGTGTTTTTCCATTGCTCCAAACACCAGGCCCCTGCAGAGGAAATGTGCATACAACTAGTTTTCCTGGAGTTGCATTTTCTTTTTTTTCCTCTCTTCAGGTATGACTTACTCAGGTGCAGCTGGTTCTTAACAATCACCAATTGTCCCTGATCTAGCAGACATGACTTCTGGTTTATAAAGCCATGGTAGACACACAACAAGGCTTTCCATGATATACCAATTTCATGTCAATCCCATATTAACCAAAATTAATACATTGTGCAGCACCCCCAGATACTCACACATCGAGGCTTTCCATGCTATACCAATTCCATGTCAATCCCATATCAACCAAAATTAATACATTGTGCAGCACCCCCAGATACTCACACAAACACCCCCCCAAATAAGGAACCATACAATGTAGGCTAAGATCTATCAAAGATGTTTTGATTAAACATTGAGACCAGAAATTACTTGTATTGTATTTGAAAAATAATAATGAACTCTCTTTTAAACTTGGGTGGCAGGGAAAGAGGCTTCTAGCCAAACCACATGACCAGTATCATATTAAAAATCTGGTTTTCACCACAAACCTTTTATTGCATTTAAAAAATATTTTACCATTAAAATAAAAGAAATTGATTGACTACAAACTGAAATTCAATGGCATTTAATTCTTTTGATAATACAGAATGAAAGGGTCAATTAAATACCACCAGAAATATGATTAAAGGAAATAAAATAAAATGTTAGTGAACAGAAAGTGCTGGTCTCAGAGTATATAGTTTTCTTGTAGGCAATCACTATTCCTAAAATATATAAACTGAAACATTACAGGTACCTGCTACATATTCCTTAACTATGCTCTCCGCATAATAAGCATGTTGGCAGGAGAAGGCAATTCTTGGGCATCCTATATTTTATAGTCAGATGCAAAAAAGAGATGCATTTTAAATGGGGACAGATATGCAGTATTTGGGAATTAGTAATAGTCAAGTATAATTAAATGCATAGCCCTAATAATGTGTGTTTTTAATACACAAGAGAATTATAAATCAGCTATGTAGCTAAATGTTGGTACTATTAGTTTTTATACTTAGTTAAGATGGTGTATAAACTGCAAGTCTAATAAAACAATAATAAAAAGAAAAAGTCAACTACCATGACATGCATACTGGTCTCTTAAATCACTGTATAATCTTCCTCTACTATTCCTTCATTAGCTAACGTGCAATCTGGTAAGAGGTGGAGGTAAAATTCAAGTAAAAGATTTTGCTTCAGCTCATTAAAAAAAAAAACAAACAAAACCCCAGAAATCTAGAGTCATGTTCTAATTGTACTTTCTGGCCAAGTGTGCAGTGAACACTGCATCAAACATGGTGAAATGGGATTCATAGATTCCAAGGCCTTAAAGGGCCGTTATGATAATCTCATATGACTTTCTGTACATCACATGCCAGAAAACCTTCTGCAGGTAAACCTGCTGTAAACCCTTTACTTTCATTTGAGCTATAGTAGATATACTATAAAGATATTCAGTCATGATTAAAGCTTCTAGTAATGGAGGAATATACCATGTCCCTGGCTAAGTCCTCCTAATGTTCACATAACGAAGTTCAGAAAGGCTGTGAAGTAAGAATGGGTATCTCTACATGAAAAACAATAGAGTACCGTGGCACTTTTAAAGACTCAAAGCATCTGATGAAGTGGTATTTTCTCCCACGAAAGCTCATGCAATAAATAAATCTGTTAGTCTTTAAAAGTGCCACAGGACTCTGTTCGTTTTCTGCAATAGACTAACACGGCTACCCCTTTGGATCTCTGCATGAAAAGAGGTCTTATAAATTTATTAAAAGTTAAACCAGTTTTAAACTGGCTATGATTATAAATAATCCTATAAGAGTAATCCAGGTTAAATAAACATCATACAAATTGATTATTAGAAAACATATTTTAGGTGTAGCCAAACTGTTAAATCTCAGTAAGTGATTTAATGACAATTTTTACTTAATTAATATCACTGATTCTTGAGATTTGAATTAAACAGGTATCATGTTTTAAGAATAGGCCAAAACATTACTGTAATACTGTGTTTGGAATGGTGTGAAAAATAGATTTCCTACTTAAATGATAAATACGTAGCCAGTGGGAACACAAATGTTAGAACAGGATTTAGAGACTTTCTAAAAAGGCATTGGACACAGAATCATAGGTGTATAGGACTGGAAGGGTCCTCAACAGATCATTTAGTCCAGTCCCTAGCACTTAAAGAAGACTAAGTAATAACCAGACCATGCCCAATAAGTATTTTTATAAGCATAAGTTTTTTTTCTTAATGTCCAACCTAAATCTCATTTAAACCCATTACTACTTGTCCTATCTTCAGGAGTCAATGAGAATGAGAACAAATTTTCACTCTCCTCATTGTAGCCACTTTTTATGTACTTTAAAACTGTTATCATGTCTCTCCCCTCAGTATTCTCTTCTCTAGACTAAACAAACCCAGTTTTTTCAATCTTTCCTTGTAGGTCATGTTTGCTAGACCTTTAATTGTTTTTGTTGCTCTCTTCTTGACTTTCTCCAATTTGTCCCTATCTTTCCTGAAATGTGGCGCCTAGAGCTGGATACAAGACTCCAGCTGAGGCCTTATCAGCGTGGAGTAGAGTGGAAAATTTACTTCTTGTGTCTTGTTGGGAGCATTCCTGCTAATACATCACAGAACGATATTTGCTTTTTATTTTGCAATAATGTTATACTGTTGACTCATATTTAGCTTGTGATCTGCTATAACCCCCAGATCCCCCTGTCTGTAGTACTCCTTCCTAGACAGTCATTTCCCATTTTGTATGTGTTTAATTGATTATTCCTTCCAAAGTGGAGTACTTTGCATTTGTCCTTATTGAATTTCATACTATTTACCTTAGAGCATTTCTCCAGTTTGTCAAGATCATTTTGACAAAGACTTAAAATATGTAATTACCAACTTTAAAACCAATACAAAACGAAGCTATTTTAAGTATCACAACTTTTAAACCAACTTTCTTTCACACTGAGCATGTGAGCAATACAGAACTCCTTCCACATCAATCATCAATGTTAAGATTTTACAATTTTGGAAAGTAATAATCAGTCTAGGTAAAAAAAAAAAAAGCAAACAAAAGCAGTTTTGTGCAGAACAGTGATTGTACTGCACTGCATGTGTATTGATAAACGACCAATTTGGGATTGCTGGAAACTGTGACTGCCTCTGAACAAAATCACCAGTATTCAAACCTCTCAGCACAAGCTTGTAGAAAACTAGATAAGAGCACTTGAGTGATCTGCACTAGAGACAATTGAATTGGAAGTGATTTTTTTTTTTATAGAAATAATACATTGGGTGGTAGAGTTGTACTTGCACTGAAGAAATCCACAGTCTTACTCAGAGTGGTGGAATGTAATTAATTGAATTTCATACTTGATGGAAGTTTGAGGATGTAAGGCTAATAAACCGGTGATCATTTTAAAAAAAAAAATAAATATGTTCAGAAATATACTATGTCAATTGAAAAATAATATGGAAAATAGGAGTTTCCTTAATGCCTGATCCAATTTTTCTTTAGTTTAATTTAATATTCAATGGTCTGGAATATGTTTTGTTGCATTTTTAAATAAATAACCAATAAATATTCATGTGGAGTAAATGTTAAAAAAAAAAAAAAATCATTGTGGCTGCAGTTCTGATCTAAAGCAATGGAGCATTGTGAGATGCAACCATTTACACCAGCTGGAGGATCTAGCTCTGCAATTCCTATGTGGAGCATGATGTACATGCATATTATATGAAAGAAAACAAATAAAGACATACTATATGATGACCTGGGAGTACCATGAGAAAAGAAGAATCCTATACTGAACGTCATTTTGCATAGCAACGCTAAAGCCTAACTGTATACAAATGGAGGAGTTTGAGAAAAGGAATAAAATTCTCAGTCTCAACTATGCTGCAAAGAGCAGTAGAGAAAAATTATGTACTGTAGTTTTATGTCTTATTATGAAGCTTTTGTGGATAGTGCCCACTGTGTAATTGATACAAGTGTAGTAATATGTGCATAAACTGGAAAGAGAAGTACAAACTTTCTCCAGGGCTCTATCCGATTCAGAATGATCAGAAGTGACTGAATCACAGGCTTGCATCAGAAAGTTTCAGACAGGTTTTAAAGACTACGCATGACTACTTACTTTTGGTTTCTTACCTCTTGAGGGAAGAGGCAGAAATTTTCTAATTGAGGGCTGGATCCAAAGTCCATTGAAATTAATAGGATTCCTTATATTCGCTTTAAGGTCCTCTAGATCAAGCCATTAGAGGTGGGTTGTGGGAGAGGAGATGTATAGGTTAATGTACTCCAAAGACCTAAAGAAAATTATTATAAATAAAGGTGATAGCCTTATTTTTGGTCAGAAATTGAGGAAAAACAGCATTTCCCAAAAGAATATGCTAAAGAATTTATAACCATTTCTGATAGAAGGATCTAATTTTTTTTTTGTGTGTGTATGTACCTGTTAGCAGAAGAGAAGTGTATGTGGAGACCTTTTAAATTTAGTTTTGAACTTCTGCATAATTCCCAGCAAACTAGTAATAATGCACAAGTGTTTTAGATGCCTTTTCTCACTTGTTATGTATAGGGCCCTACTAACTTGAACCAGAAGGTAGATTTTTTGGTATTTCCTGTTTAGGGCATGACTGATTGATTTCTGTGACTGTATCAGACTGCACCAGCACTGTGGGGTGAGCAGGAAGTTTATGCAGTAGGGAGCTAGCCCCAATCTACAGGGCTAATCTGCTTTAAGGCAATACTGTAATAACAGAGTCTGAAGAACAAGACAAGAAATGTCTAATACAAGATAACATCCCGTG
Source organism: Pelusios castaneus (assembly GCA_007922175.1). Classification (NCBI taxonomy): domain Eukaryota; kingdom Metazoa; phylum Chordata; order Testudines; family Pelomedusidae; genus Pelusios; species Pelusios castaneus. The sequence continues at coordinate 10,934,138 of ML685795.1, forward strand.
TGCTATTTTTGCACTGCATTTCTTACTCCCTTCTGGTTACATATGGTATTTAATCCTCTTCTATATATTCAGCAGATATTAAATAAATTACTGATAGTGACCTTTCAATATTAATGTAAATAGTCCAAAGCATTTTATACTAGTTATACACATTTAGCACGAATAAGGGAACATATTTATATTTTTGTGAGTGGTATATCCTATAATATTCACTACCTGGTTATTATAATTTAAAGGGGTTACAATGGCTTTCCAAGTAACTCCACCCCCAAGCATATTTTCCAAATTATCAATTTATTTATTTAGAGAGAGAGAGCAAGTTATATCTACCCATATATAAAGATAGCAAACATAAATGACCTCATTAAATAAATTTATTTCCACAAGTTTATTGCCAGGTATAATAGTTTAAGAGAGCCATAAGTGACTAAAGTGTCCAGTATAAAGGAGGGTAAATAAATTTACAACTTCAGGGAAGATCATGGTGTGTTTGACTTTATCACTCCAGGCTAAGATGTAAGAATGTTTTCCACTGCATAGTAGACCGGAATAGATTGATGACATTACTAATAGAGCAGCATGGAGAAGGTGAAGGATTTTGGCAGTAATCGAAGGGGGAAAAAAGCAAAGTACTTAAAATACCTTGTATATCTCCCTTCGATTGCCTAATGCCTGCTCACTACAGGATCCCTACAGCGCTGATTTGATGGGAACATACCACCACTACTTGTCAGGTAGGTCTTAACAAATCGACCCCTTAGATCATAAACAATCTGAATACACTCAAACAGGAAAATGGAAGACATAGGCCTGATTTTTCTTACAGCAGGCAAAAAACCTTAATGCCATGGAAGACTATTGCATAATAGGATGACAAATGAATAAGAGTTGGCCCACTGAAATAGGCTTGCCGATTTCTCAGTCACCAGTCAAATCTGAGAGAAAGGTGGAGTCTCTATCTGCTACTGTTCTATAGTTATGTACAAATGCGCAAGTTCATTGTTACTGAAAAATAATCATCAAAATGCCATGAACACCTCCAACAAAACAACACACAAGCTCTGGACTCAAATACTGACCTGGGAACAACAGTTTTCCAAGCTGACTTGAAACACCTAGGGCTTGAATTATAGAAGTGCTGAGGACTCATTACTCCAACTGTTGATAAAGTACATGTAGGAATTGAAGAGAAATAATCAAGTGAAAAAGAGTTCAGTGACATGAAGGCAGACAACTAAATATTGATAAATGTTATAAGTACTTGTATATACATGCTTGAAGTCTAAATACCAAGGGAGGTGAACTTCAGTATATGGCATTAAGTGATGATATTGATATAACAGGCATCCCAGTAAGCTGGTGAAATGATGATAATCAATGGGACACAGCACTATCAGAGTACAAAATACATAGAAATGACAAAGTATACTGTGCTAGTGAGAAGATGGCATTATATGTGAAAGAAAGCATAGGGGTCAAAGATAACAAAATTTTTAATGGATCAAACAATACCATAGAATCTATGGCAAGCTATTCCATGTTTGAATAATAAGAGTATAGGCTAATGAGGGTGATTGTAAAATCTCAGGGAGATTAAAGAGGCTACAAAAATAGAAAAGCCAATAATCATGGGGAATTTCAACTATCCCCATATTGACTGAGAGCATGTCACCTCATGATGGGATGCATAGATAAAATTTTCAGACACCATTAATAACCGTTTCTTGGAGCAGCTAGTTCTGGAACAAAGGCATGTGCGGGCATTTGAATTTTAATATTTTGGGAGGAATAAATGGTCAGTTTTCACTGGAGACAGAGGTCAATGGTGTTGCCCATCAAAGAACTGTACTGTGACCAATTCTGTTCAAAATATTCTTCAAGGCTCTGGAAAAGGGGGTAAACAGAGAGGTGACAAAGTTTGCAAATTACTCAAAATAATTAAGTCCAAAGGTTACTGTGAGTTCAAAGATCTCACACAACAGTGTGTTTGGATCCAAAGCTGAACTGTGCGGGTTGTGTTTGATAGTTTGTGCATTAACATGGAGAGGGACTAATATTATTTAATAATAATTCCAAGATGGTGGTGTCATTGTCCTTTTCTCCACCACCATTAAAAGACTAATTGCTTGAGATAGCGGTGAAAGATTCCATGTTTTAATATAAAACCCTTGCATTATGTAACAACTCAAATGTGGGAGTTCACTAGGATTTGAACCATGGGAACTTCAGTGCTGCATCACAGATCTACTTTGCGTGAACTTGACAAACATCTCCATGTAGCTTGTAGTTGCAATAGGCCGTTGTCCTCCAGTGAAGAGCACAGTAGAGATCAATGCATCACAAATTTTGCCAGTGTATTACACCAACTTCCTGGGTCTGCAAAAGACTGTTTTTGTTAAATTCATCAGTTTCTAATAAATCAGACTAATTTAAGATTCCCAGACTGGCAAATTCTTTTAGTTTTTAAGGATAACCATTAATAAAGTAGCATCGGACCTTTTGACTATGTTCCTGGTAGTTTATGTGGAAGGCTGGAATTGAGGCCATTGAATAACATGTTCACTGGAAACTGAAATTAAACTTGAAAAATCAGCACAACCAGGAGAAGCCACTCTCAACATCTTAATGAGGCATTGAAGGAAGTGGGTCACCTCAAATAAAAATAAGCATGAATATTCAGCCTTGAACTTATTTCTGCTCATGTAAACTTTTTTGGAACATCCGTAGGACAGAATTTAGTTAGGTATCAGAAACATGGATAATGGGTAGCTAAATATGAACATTCATCCAACATCAGTCAATCAATACACTTCATGGCTCAAAGCACATCTACTCATTTTAGGGGCAGGTTAGAATTGCCTGAATTTTGAGGAGGGAAGATTAAAAATCAGTTGAAATGTAACATGCTTTTGTTTTTACTTGGCCCAATGAGTTTAAAACTCAGTAAATTCAACATTAATTTTACACTAGAATTGACCCTATGAAACGCAATCCATGAAGAGAACTATATTGGGGAACTGCTTTGTATGTGAATGCTTAACAGAAAATTTGAAATGAAATGGAAAGAAATTGCCACATATAAAAAAACGCAGCTGAAGTATAATATTAATTCTTCCTAGGTGCAGTTAATAACAGAGTGAAGGTGAACATAATGACCCTAGCATTTCATTAAACCTAATTTGGTGTTAGAAAAATTTAAGCAGGCCTTGTATATGATACCATGCTTTCTTCTGAGGCTATTATTGGATCAGTTAAAATAAGCGAAGATTAGCAATATTGGCCAGGTTAAAATCTGCTTCATCAAAAATCATCATCTAGAAAGAAGCTGCCTTAAAAAATGTTGTAAATTGTAGATAATGTTTAATTTTAGCTTTTCACAGAGAGATTACTGCTAGAAAGGCTACGCTGAATAACCAGCTAAAACTCATTCAGTTACCCTCTTGTGCCCTGTTGCTATCATGTAAGGCGACTCCACAGAGCTAAACATTGTGATATGAAGGATGCTTGCATATTCTACATCATCCCTTACCAAGATATACATCTTTGTGAAGCAGAATCTTGTGGAGTCCCACTGCCTGGGGACTCTCAACATCCATGGGCTGGATATACTTCAGTGTATGTAGTTACTCACACTTTACACCTGTCAACCAGGCATGATACAAATCAGGGGAAAGCCCCAAAGGAAGGACTCCATGAATATTGGAGATCTGGGAGCTTCAAGAGGGACTCCATCAACTTGTAAACGATACTCCTCTCTGAAAATTATGAACCTATCATACTTACTAGAAGTGAAAAACAGCTAGTGAGAAAATACTCTTCTGTGCATTTTCAAGTTTTTACTTTTGCATTTGACAGCACTTTGTGTAGTTTCTTCACTTTTTCCCCTGTGTAGTCAGTTTCCCCCTTGCTGAAGAAGCTCAAACAGCAACGTGAACAGAAAAACCCTTAATGCATTTTTAAAGGAATTAAAAAAAAAAGATTTTTCAGGTAATTCGGGATGCCCTATCAGTTTGACCCTTTAAATGATTAAAGGGATGGATTTCATAATGCTGTCTATAACGTCCTTTTCAGACAGTCATATGAACATGTCATCCAATTTATTGCTCTGGCAATGCAGTTCCCCTACAATGTACTTTTAAGTGCTTTTTTTCTGATTTAAACAACATGCATTTTCACTATTTTCTCAAGGAGATTTCTCTGATGTACAGTGTTTTCCTTTGCTCAAATTTAGTTTTTGCTCCAAATGATAACCAGGATTCTGATTTTTTGCTTTAGTAATGATACTAATGTATCATTTGTTTTGTGGGAGTAGAATGGTCTAAAATGAGGGATCGTTTAGACAGCTGACCTTATTACAGGAGATGGGAAAACAAAAAGCAGACTGCAAACTTTCCTGTTTGTGATAAAAAGACATACATCAGCAGTAGACCAGAGTTGCAGTTTCCTGTTTTTTTTTCCTGTAAGTGGTTGATAAATATTTAGAAGTAAAATGTCAACTATCTTCTCTCCATTGAGCACTTTCATGTTCTATATTCCCATCAATGCTGGCATTTTAAGTTGCAAATTTCAATATTTACCAATAAAAAGGATCCTACTGTGAGCTGGATATATCAATGCTAACTGAACCCTTTTGTACACATGTCCATCACATTTGATCTGTTTCTATAATGCACACATTTCTGTATCTCAGAGATCATTTGCTTAATAAAATTCAAATATCAATTCACTGAATAATAAAACTATATGACTCTGCACCAAGTAGTATAGCAGCTACATGAAATCAATTTGTGTAATGCCATTACAAAAGATTAAATCACAGCTATGTTAGTGGTCTATGAAATTTTATATATAAGAACCTTTCTGAAAGTCTCCTGAACTGCAGCCTTGGTAGTCATTACATAGGAAAGAGTCAATTCCTACTGTTAAGAACTAGCAATCCAAGAATAAAGAATAATCCACTTTCATATGGAAATATATAATTTAGGAGTATATTCTTATATAGATCAAATTAATCTCTGTACTCATGCCTTTGATAATGTTTTATGTGTATTCTATCATTTCACTAAGAACAATGACTATTATACATCAGTGCAGGCTGAATAAAGATTTTCATTCTAATCCTGTTTTCAGTTACTCATAATTTCACTTTTCAGATTATGTTTTCCATATTTGTTCTCTGACTGAAGGTGATGTTTATGTTTGAACAAAAATAGTGCAGACTTTTAAATACAAGGAAAAATTTGTAAAACCCACACTTATTTCATTGTTTTAAAAAAATAAACCAATAGTATTTTTGAATTCATCTATATCTGAACATGGTAAGCATCAGAAGTTTAAACATGATATAGAAATAGCCCTCATTTTTTGACCTTTTCCATTCATTTCCTCAGGAACTCAGCTGGACTACAATCTCATCAATCAAATTCCTTTATTTGGCATGCAACAAAGCCACACGAAGTTGATCACACTCAAGTCTAGAGGGTGGGGACAAGCTGTAGTACACATCCAAAATTACACAGCAAATCTCTTCCTTTATGTACATTTGCACATTACACTACATTTACTCTTTTTTGAATTACTCATTTGGGGTCTGGCTTGGTCACTTTGAAGGAACCAATCCCTGTAGAGCATGCTCAGTTCATGCACGACTTACTCGTTACCTCATCGTTTAGTTCCTGACATATCTTGTCCCTTGTTATCTTGTCTATTGTAAATGGTTCCTTGTGTGTGCCCCCTTATCTTAGCCAGTACAGACATTCTGTTTCCAGCCTGCTGATTCATTTACCTCCCTAATCCTGTCTCCCAAGAAATAAGGCTTCACCCATGTCCAATAACTCATGTCAAGCCAGGCCTACAATACCGAGAAGTGTTTTGCTTTCTGCAGAGAAATTATAGTTTTGATTTGAGTGTGTTACAAACTTTTCGAAATTACATACTGAATGTGTGCAGTAGAATCATTTTAACTAGGCTTGTAAAATGAACAACTAAGGACGATTCTCTCTGCATGTCTACATGGCTAAATAAGATACATAGAGGAACATATGTAGTGAATAAGGGCTATCGACTTTGGGCAGCATGAAGTGTTGAAGAATGACTGCTATTCATGTCCTACTTACATACTTTAGGCATCTCTCTTTAGGATGATACACTACAAGTTTTTTATTACACTGATTATCTTGCCAGCAGCAGTCTACTAATAAGTCAGAAATTTGGGGGGGAGCAATAGAAATCCAGAATTCTCTTGGGTAACAACTTAAGGACCAGTTTCAGGCTGGCTGGGGTTGTGAAAGGAAGGGCACTTTGTAAAATCCATGTCAGGCCCAAATGAAAATAATTTCCTCTACTTGAGGCTAATTTATAGCTACTGTAGCATATGTGCGTTAGAGCCATGAAAAGGGGTCCTTTCTCCTCCCTCATCTTCCATGCAGGAGGCCGTCAAGGTCCAATATTTATGTAGTTGAAATCAGTGGGAGCTGGAGGGCATCAACATCTTGAAGGACCATGCCATGAAAAGCTAAGGGCAAGTGCAGCAGACCCTCTAGTGCACATTTAGCTAAGAAGGTGCAGATCAGGGTATAGTTCAATCATGCCTATAGTTCCCTCTTCTCCCTCCCATCACATATTGATAGAGCAGTAGTAGAGAACTGGATTTACTTTTTTATTGGCATAGCAAGCGTCACTGACCAGAGCTCTACACACATTATCTGCTACCCAAGAGATGCTACCCATCCTTCTTGCCTCCTCAGAAAACAAAGATGCTCTCTTCTCTTCCCCATCTGGTGCCTCTCTGGTTCACTGGGGTGGGACAATTATGCTATGATTTATCCCTGTTTGTCCAGCCTCTTACATTTCTATTTATACTTTCCAGACTGCTACTGTATGTATGATAATATACAGTAGCATTTATTGTCCTTCACAGATTGGTCTGAAACAGAAGGTAATATTTTCTGAAGAGAATGGCAGTGAGACTATAAAAGGTTATAGGTTAGCTTACGTAAAAGATTTTTTTTTAATTACATTCCCACTTTAATTATTTCACAGCCCCAGTAAGCATGCACAAATATCTTCAATAAGCCTCCATAACCCTATTACTGAAAAAAAATCCATCAATTTTGTAATCAATGTAACTGTTAAAAACATGTAAAATATATTTGCTGCCTTTTAACAGGGGAACTAATCCTTAACTCAGATTTGGCATTCCCCGAGTATTTATAATTTAAAACTCTTTCCCATATGCCTGTCTTCAGGAAACGTGATTCTAGCAATATGAGAGACAAAGCTTTATCAGAAAAAGAAACTATGCTACATATATGCTCAACTAAGACTACATATATGCTCAACTAAGACTACATATATGCTCAACTAAGACTAAATTTACCATGCTGAACTGGTTTTATACAGGAAGACAAACTTGTGACCAAATGAGATGAAAGAAAATCCCTTCTGGGGAATTCAGCTCTAATCAAAGCTTCCCTTGCCAGAAAAGACAGTTTCATCATGGCAGTTAGGGGTTTTCTGGCTAAAGAGAAAATTGCACTGGACAAACGATTCTGCCAGAATTGTGTATATTATATTGTTATGACAGGGACTTAATTTATTTTGTGCTAAAGCTATATCTCTTCATAACAAAAGAATATATTATGGGTTATATTTATGTTCTAGCACTAAAAGGAAATGACATCTTTACATGAAAAGCTTTCCAAGTTGAATCTATTTTATATTTTGATTCCACTTTGATAATCTAATACTATAAATTACCCTTTTATTTGAAAAGGCCTTTCATTCCTTAGTGTTAAAATAATGGTTTTAAATAGATCCAGACACAAACACCCATAAAAATCCAAAGCGATCCAAACTTCGGGGAGGTGTGCCTCCTTCCCACGATTCATGTTTCAAAGGAAAACATGCAAAGTGTTGAAGGTTCACCACACAAGGCTGGAGCAAGCATTTGTAAATATTGTATTATTTAGACTGCTAAACTTCTCTTTTGTTTTTGGACCCCTCAGCCAACTCTGCAGGACAACTCTCTCTTTCTAAGTTCACAGGTTGCATTCAGTAGGACGAGAAACTGTGACTTATGTAAAAGTTCATACTTTTTAAAAAATTGTAAGTGACATAATGCTTCTAAATTCCAAGTCACTGTTTCATTACAGCTCTAGTTTTTTCCTCGTTGTGGCACAGTCATGCTCATTTTGGGTCCCATGAAAAGTATTTAGAGAACATGTGTGAAATAAATGAAATGCACCAACAGGCTTTTGATCAAGCTGATTTTAATGGGCCCAATCATCCTCCTAAGTAGCAGTAAGATATTTATTAGCACTATAGTCTTCAATTAATATTTGCTTTAACACAACAATTGGGTTTCTACCCTGCATCCTCCCAAGGAGGAGGAATATCTACTGAGTCCACCTTCCAGCCACTGCCATCTGACAATATTGGCCCAAAGGATAGTAGATCTCTCAATTGTTAGTCATACATGAATAATAGGATTGCTAGGGTCACATGAGACCTCTAGGTCTACAGGGATGGATAGCCTGTGACGTAGGTGGTGCTGACAGTGTGAAAATTACTTATACTTTTAAATTTAAATAAATATAGCCTTTTACTCTTTTGTCCTCACCAGTAAACTTCTTCGCCTCAGAGAGTAGCCCTAGGAGTTCTTAATGCTTGAATCTCAGCTGCTTCATTGACTCCTTAGAGCACAATGTATATTGAAGCTGTTCTCTGTGGCAGGGTGACATCCGTTGTGTACACCTCCCTTGAGATCGGAAAGCAAGTGCTTCAGCACTACTAATGCATTACATGAGATTCAGTTACCACTAACCAGTCAGCACCACAAAACAGGTGACTAGCACTCCACATACTGAACCCAGGCACTTCATGAACTAATATAGCCTATGGGAACAAGGCTGGCTTTGTCTTAAGCAGATTTCCCTGTTCTCCTTGTCCTATGAACAGAACTTGTTCTTCCAGCCCAGTGACTCCATTTTCTTCCTTCAGGGAGATTTATTGGTCCTTGCCAGGGGGTTGTTTGGAAGTGAGTGTCAACAGAAATGCCACTGATGGTGCTGCTCTGGAATATACCTCAAACACAAAATCTCTGTGGGGATTTGAACTCCTAAGGATCTCAAAAGCAGCTTCTTTCTATAGGGTAGGTGTGTAATGTATAGGCTCAGTACGTTGTGTCCTCTTCTACTGTCTAGCTGACATACATTAGAGCCTTCTAATTCTATTAGATATTGGAATTACTCCGTCAGCTCTCATGGTAGAAATCTGGGGTTTGGAGGTGAAGGTCCAGAGCTTTATCTCTGCTGAAGATTTGGTTGGTGGATGAGTGCATATAGGGGAAGGAAGAAGGCTCATTATAAGTAGATTATAATTTTTTTAAAGATTGAAGGAAAATATATCCTTATTATTGATTTTATTATGACCCAGGAACTTTTATTCAGTTTATATAATAAAGGAATAATTCCCAAGTTAATTACTCACTTCTCCCTCCGTAGAATAATTAGACTATAAAAGCAGAATGTCATTTAATTTTCCAGTGTGTATCATTCTAAATTATTATTTAGAGGAATGTGTAACTGCCAAATCAATGTTTGCTTGGCATGCAAGGGGTAGGGCACATCTCTTATTGACAGGAAAGTGTTATATTTATGGTCAGAAGTAATTTTGAAAAAGCTTTATACAGTATGCATGTTTTTTTACTTTTAACTTTTTAAAGAAGTCTTCTCTTTGAAAAAAAATACAATAAAACAGAACATTTTTATGCTACCTTACCTCTATCATGTGTTAATCATTTAGGGTTAACTTACGGTCCTACTAATATATGCACTTTTTTATTAAATACATGCCAGCTTCATTATAAGTAGATTCTTTCCTTACTGATTAATGAGATTTCTATAATGGAGCCTGATTCAGCAAAGTATATAAGCACAACCTTAACTTTAAGCTTGTATTTAAAGTCCAATTCAAGTTATTGGGACATAAACAGAAACTGAACTGCTTTGCTGAAGAGGGATAGACTTCTGATTTTTCAAGTGGATAATCTAAGGTTTAATGGTTTACCATTATTTCTCCCCATAGTTACCTCTCCACACCTTTTTGTATTTGGTTACTCAAACACATGCTTTTCCATGATGTTGCTTTTCTCCTATTTTACTACCATCTAAGGCAGAAATATAGGAGATTTTCATCCTCCTTGTTAGCATATGGATCAGCCAAGAATACTTTACACTTATTGAAACTCTTTCAATAAATTGATGCTAGCTTTGGTAGAAACTTAAAATCATCTTTGTACAGGCTATTAAAATATTGCTTACGTGCTCTAAAGACTCAAAACAAACCACTGAGTAGATTAGAAAAGACACTTTTTAAACACATTCATAGCTTCTGAAATACAGGTTGGTGCACTTTTATAATTAGCTATTTTTAGTATTTACAAAAAACCTCTCTGTATGCCTTTTGCCACAGTTGTTAAAATAAAAGAAACTTCATTGTCTTTTTTTTTTTTAAAGCATGATTGAAAGGGCATGATTTTCCCATGTTCTAAACATCTTCAGATGCCATTGACTTCAATGAAGGTGGAGTTTTGTTTGTACCTTGTAGATTGGACTGCCAGGGTGCATCTTCATGGTAGTTACCCTGGGTGGCATCCCCATTGCAAACCCCTGCAAGGGTCATCCCATGAGAATGGATCCACAGTGGTGCTTTACTAGCTTGTGTACCAGGCTGGATTTCTAGCAGGATATCTTAGAGAATGGATTTGTTCCCTGCTCTGTCCCAGCCAGACAATCCTCTCCACTGCTAGCCTCTTAGAGATATCATCATAGAAATGCCAAGTCCAGCAAAACAAACTAGGAGTCGGGTGGCACTTTTAAAGACTAACATTTGTTTATCACATGAGCTTGAAGTGTCTGATGAAGTGGGATTTTTTCAGGTACATTCCCTAAAGCATGGGTCTTACTAATATCACACCACACCTTTGCCAGGAGGCTGGTTTCAGCTTATGGACATACAGCAGTGATCTTGGATAAGGAGTTCTTAGACAGCATCTCTGTTCAAATACTGTGGAATTCAGCATAAATGCAACAGGCAAATGCAAGGTTAAAATTCTGAGCCAGGTGAACTGGAAAACAGGGGCTGCAGTGCACGTATAATTGTGGGACTGGATTGTAAAACTAAGCTTGAATTGTCTCTGCAAAGTAGGCAAGTTGCCAGTCTAGGGTAAAATGAAACTTGATCTTATAGCTATATCCTTAGCTGGGTCTGTTAGCCTTGGCTTAAAGGACTCTCAAGCCTATTAGAGGTTTTCTGTATGGATCGAAGTGGGGTTAGGGGCAACACCTGGGCCACAGCTTGGGTGAATTCTGCAGTGAAGACATACCCATTGAAAGTTATTGCCCATAACCACTTATCCATCCTCTGAACTTTAAAGACTAGTAATAATAGTGGTGGTTAATAGTATTTAACTTCAAGCAAATACTTATGTAATTTTAATTGTTATTGCAAGAGTCAGTTTTCATCTTAGGAACATTGATCAACTATTCATCAAAGCAAAAAAAAGCTCCTAGTTTCCATTTTACTAGGCAAGAATTACTATAGGCAAGACACATGGGCACCAGCAAGAGATTTCCTAATATTTTACATTTAGAGAATTGGAAGTTCAAGGAAACTATATAAATCTCAACTGGAACTCTCAAATTCTACCATGTCCCCCAACTCCTATAAAACATGAGGATTTGAAAGTTCTTAAGTTCAAGATAGCTTATAACAATATGGAGTCTTTGGCAATTTTATTATATTAGGTAATTTTTCAGGTGGTACAACATGATTAATACATTTAAATCTAATATTCCCAGTCCCAGTCTCCTATTAACTGATATACTGATATCAATACCCAGTGGAGGGAAAGAGCCATAGACTGAAGGAACTGACTGGAAATGCAGTCTGAAAAACATTTACCGCCACATGCACAAGTTATAAAATTTGGCATGTATATGTGTCATTTTGATATCCTTGCTCATACAGTCATGCTGTAAAACACCTTATTTCACTAATGGTCCCATTGATTTCAGTATGTTTGGCTGTGGAGTAAGATGCTATTCAACATCAGACTCTGGCCATTAAAATAGTCAGATGTAGAATGGGGCTGAAAGATAGATAAAATTGTTATCTAGTGGGGTCGATTATATATCATACTAATAATATAGCCTAAACAAATGCTGTTTTGAGAGGACTTTGGAATATGAAAGCCAAGGAAAACTGATCAAATAATGAAAATGAAGATTAACCAATGTATTCACAAGTAACTTGCATATCATTCATGAATATTCAGGGGTCATTCTCCATTATTAACTAACCATTATTCACACCCAACCACCCCATTCAAGAAGCAGAAAAATATCCATGTAACCAATTTCACTCCAAAAATAGCAAATAGCCTATGAATAGCTGACAACCCACAATCTGAAGTCTATTTGCTTCATAGACTCAGCAAAAAATCATGAATAATGAATACATCTGCAGAAACCACAAGCCACTCCCCTACAAAAACACCTAAATTTATCTAAAGTTATCTATTTTTGGTTCAATAATTATTTGACAAGCTGCACTGTGGATACCATTTGAAATAAGTTAATACAAATAGTAGAAATTAAGTTATCTGACCGAGACACAAGCTACTGTGCTGACTTGGGGATCTCAGCACGAACTGTTTAATATAACTAAAGTTACAACTACTTTTTTCTTCTTCTTCCAGATGACAAAATTAGTAGGAGGGAATTCAAGATAATTACCATAGAAGTTAAACAGATGGTTTGTTTGGATTGCCAACAAACACGAGTATTAGATTTCTGATGTAACTTGCGTTGAATATAGGAAGCAGTTAAAATAGCCAAAACACAGCAAGATACTCTGCCTTTTTTATTTTTTAAGCAAATGAAAATATGTCCACATGCCATCATGTGCGATGGTTGAAGTAGCATTTGTAGGAACAGCAATAGCCATAGGAGGATGAACAGAATGCCAAGAGCCCTTTCAGGTACCTCTCTGACCAACTCTTGTTTTAAGTCTGAAAGGACTTTTTCCATTGTCATGCACAAAATTAGGAATTTTAAATCAAGGTGCCAAGAAAACAGCAAGATGTGTTTCTAATCCTGAAAGATGGGATCAAGTCTTCTGTGAAGCTTTTTCTCCAAACATTTTGGCTACAAATGAGATTTCTTTTTTGGATGTCTCCTTTTTTCTGCTGGAAGTCATTCATCAATCACCACAAAACAGGAACTGGTGCTCTGACTTGGCTCAACCATCCCGTTTCAGCACTTAGCTCTCTAGTGGCCTGTTCAAACAGTCTCAGCACACTCATAAGGCTTTCCATTAGTGTCTGCTCCACAAGTGAGAATGATCCATCAATTTCATTTTCAGAATGACATAGCATGTAATGGCTGCCTTTTTTCAACCAGTTTTTCTAACAGAGAATGTAAAAATCCATCTGGTAACCTGCATCCTGAATAAGTTTGTCTTGGGGTACAAGCCATTATTCTTGGCAGAGTTTCAGAAGTTTTCCTGCTTTTACAGGCTGACAGAACTCTGGATTGATATATATTCCCATTATAAGGATGCACATTTTTACAGTATCATCTTTTCTATGGCTAAGGCACACACATCCAAGCATATTGTTGGTACCATTGTGCAGATGACAGGAAGGATCCTAGCACTTGTGCTCTTTGAGTAGTACTATAAAACTCACCTATGTTTCTGAACAGTGGATGAAGACCCCCACCCTTCCCCCAAATGAAGTGCTGCATGGTGCTGGTGATGAATATCAGCTCCAACTGGCAGTTTGGGAGCATTGCTGGCACAGTCTTCCTTTTAAATAGCCTAGCGATTACCACTTCAAAGAATTTCCTCAGCACTCCAGAACCCTATATTCTCCGCAGTCGGCGTGATTGTGCAGCCCTCATGCACAGCAGAGAAAAGGTATTTATGAGTTCCTCGTCACTTTTAATGCATTTATTCACAGAATACTTCCATGAGGTAGGGCAGTGCTATTATCCCAATTTTACAGATGGGGAAATATGAGGCACAGAGAAGCTAGAGTGACTCATCCAAGGTCACATAGGAAGTCTGTCCTGGCACAGGAAATTGAACCTGCATCTCCTGGGTCCCAGAGCTACTGCCTTCATCACAGGATACCACCTCCATGATCAGTATTGTCCGTGGGTTGCATATATTTCTGTGATATATTAAGTCAGTGTAAGAGGGGTTACATACAAAAGGGAAAAATTCAAGTGTGTCCAAGAGATTTATGAATTTATGGCTCATTTTCAAAAGTGACTTAGGCACTCATTGACTTTTAATGAGACCTAGACTCCTAGAGCATCCCAATTATTTTTGGGGGAATAGGATTTACGTGCCATTGAAAAGTTACCACATCAGGATTATTACCCGGAGTATCAATGTCAAGGTTTTAGCAATCGAGAATGCCACAAAAGGAACACCATCGGCACAGGCAGTAGCAATAAATAGCAATAGTGATAGTTCTAGTTGGTGTATCAGAAGCTTTTCTACTTAACATAAGATTGAGCTCTCCATAGAGCGAACACATTCTTGAGTACTGGATTAACAAATGAACAATACATCATGTAAAACTTTTGGTGAGCTGAAATTATCCAACTGCTGCTGGTGCTCCTAGCAACTTACATTTAGACAAATCATAATACGAAAAGTGTGCCATAAATAATGATTTTTCCATCTTTGGTGTTTTCGCCCTTAGGTACGTGTATTGCTGTCATGCCTCTCCTAACCCCCTTTGCTGACCTTTTAGCATGCAGAAATTATATAGATTATTCCTTGATAAAAACCATGTTAAAGTGAGTTATTGTTGAGAGTGCATATCAGCAGAGGATGTTGTAATTTTCTCCAGGCCAACCATTATAAATCCTGGAAATTCAGAGTTAAAATTTAATTATGCAAACAAACAATTAATACACCCAGAAAACCTAAATTCTATTCTGAAGTGATGTTAGGAAATAACCACTCAGTTACACTCAGTGCATGATAGTTAGTATGACCATATTACCCTAAACTGAAAATGGGATGCACAGGACTGGTCCGAGCCTCACCCCACTCAGCTGTTCTCCTCATTCCCAATTGAGCCAAGCAGCAGTGAGAGTGAAGACGACGGTATGGATTAGGATGAGCATCTTTTATCTCAGAGGCAGGAGGTGAGGTGATGGACTACTGGGTAACATAGCCGGGGTCCCATGGCGGTAACACCAGAATCCATGAGACCTGCTGCTCTCACTGAGGGTTTTTACCTCAAGTCAAAGCCTCGAGAAAGGAGGAATCCTTTCCCTAATTCACTTTATTACACAATCCCAGTCACTCTTTATTGACAGGGCAGGGACAGAAAATTGACAGATCTTTGGTCTGAATCCTCAATTATGGAGGAGCTCTGGAAGGAGGACGCCCTGCCAGGGGAGTTAGGGGTATCTGACAGCTATTCAGAAATAAGCTCTGAGAAATAGGAACCACGCCCCCACATCCACCCCAGATTCCTGGCCTATCATTAATAATATGCTCCACAGCCTTAGCCTTACAGTTCCAGGCTGAAGAGGGGCTGGAGGCAGACATCACTCTCTCCCAACTAAGAGCTCCTAGCATTTTTCCACCAGGAATTATTGTTGTTATGGTGGAAGGCACCAGATGGCCCTGCTTGCTACACAGACTAACCAGCTCTTTTTGGCTATGTCTACACTGGCAAGTTAGTTCGAATTAAGGAAGCTTAATTTGAACCAATTTAAGCCTTGGCCACACTAGGCTTTCATTAGTTGGAATTAAGGGCTTCCTTAATTCAAACTAATAAATTCGCTTATACTTTTCGAACTAATGGTTAATTCGAACTAATCGGCACATTGACCTTAATGCAATTGACTAATTCGAACTAAGCAAGTGCCATGCATGGCACTTGCTTAGTTCGAACTAAAATTTGCTAGTTCGAATTAAGTTATTTTGAACTAACTAAAATGAGTTTAAATTAGTTAGCTCAAATTAACTAATTCGAACTTTGGTAAGTGTAGACATAGCCTTTCTTAGTACGTGAGCAAATGTTCAGTCTTCGGAAGACTAGCATGTTACTGTGAGTTCAGTGATGCCATTGTCCTGGGAAAGAAGCTGTGGTAGGCAGCAGAGTTTGCACCACTTTATTCTCTGCATATGGAGACAATTCTCAGCAGAGTAGCTGACTGGGCACCAGTCATTGGCACATGCTGAGATTTCTGGAGGATGGGGTTGCCTATGTGCTATTTGCTTCTGTTCCAGGGCAAGCATTTTTGTGTAAATAAAGCAAATCACATTTAGATGCAACTTAGACACTTCACTGATTTCTCCTTCACCAGGAAGCTGATCCACAAGATCCAGGCCATCCATCTCCTGCTTTGCAATCGGGCAACATTGGCATCAGGAGGATAACAAAATAATATCTAATGATGCCACGATTATTAACAGTGCACATGGGAGTGTGAGGGTCCCAGCTCCCCATACAGATAAATAATGCAGTCCCTGCCCCCTACAGAAGAGAAAATAGGAACAGAGCTGGAATTAGAATCTGGGTTTCCTGCTTTTCAGCCCTGTGCTCCATACACAATGCCACACTGTGTCCCCTAAATCTCAACCTTAAAACATTCCATTTAATCATTTTGAAATACAGTAGTTTTTTGCTTAAATTATCTGCTGATTTGCTTTCTTCTCTAGTAACATCCTTCAGAGAAAAAAATACAAGCATTCACTCCAAGGTCTACTGGCAGACTGTTAAAAAACCCAGGTGGAGCAGCATGTTATGTGATAGGTGTGACTTCAGCAGCCTATTTAGGGAGAGCTCTGGATAGCTGTATGGGAAATCAGTCTTTTCAGTTCCTTAGCTGACAGAGACTGGAAGCATGATCAACTCCAGGGTCTAGGGATAAAGTGCCACAAGTCATTCAACCACAACCCTTCTTGACAATAGAATGACTCAGAGATCAAAGGGGAATCTGGTCTAGTCCACAGCCAATAATATGGTAGCTAAAACCATGAAGGAGAGACTGAAAGCAAGGAGAAAAAGTTTACTTAGTGGTCACAAAGGATTTTTAATAGCTATTCTATGAAGAGTTGAGTTGCTGTTACTTTTTGGTAAGGGGATTAATAATATGCTGATGCAATGTGCTCTACTATAAAACCAAACTGAAATCCCCCCTTTTTTATTTGAAGGTTTGTAACGTTTTATTGTAAAACATGAAGTCCATCCTGTTTATCAGAATTGCATACATACACATCACTTATTGTTTCCACACAGTCTTTTCCGTGAAGACGCTATGTGCCTTTCTGAGAGCTGTTAAATGACTGCAGCTAATCAGCCTGTTTTTCTGGAAGGGCGCTCTTAGCTAGAAATGAAGCATAAGATGTGTGACTTTCAAGTTCTACTGTGTAAATTGTTCTTCCGCCACAGCTGGAGAAAATGCTTTCAAGAGTTTTATGCTGCTTCCTGTGTGGCGATGCAGCTTTCCCCTAACGACTATTTCTCATCAATACCCACAGACACCTATCTTCTTAACCACTGTTTTAACGGTTTCTTACCACTTCCACCTTTCTGAAAAACACTTCATTTAGAAAAAGGTTTACAAATATTTGTTCACCAAGCTGGTGAGGGAGTAATATCTCAAGAGACTTAAAATTAGGTGTACACTAATGTCTGAAAAAAACAGTTCTTGAACATGTGCAGAGAACAGATGTGACCAACAGCATTAGTGTATAAAGTGAATTTTTGCAAATGAAGTCTACAATGCAGGAGGTCATTATTGCAAATCTTACTGTAGCAAAACCAGAAAGGTATTTTTCCAAGAAATAATCAAATCCTATGTAATTACATTTTTGCTGTATTATACACACACAAAATATTGTTCTAAAGGATGGTGTACTAATTTTCATTTTACATTATAAGAAATCTAGAACTGTTTTTATGAGGAAGTAGAGCCCTAAAACTGCAATTTTTCAGTCATATATATATATTAGTGGGAACCTTAAAAATGTGTGTTTCATTTTAAGGATCTTCTATGGTTTTAAAATCAACAGCTTAAATACAATACTTAAACTGGCAAAACTGTTTCTACACAAACAAAAATGAGATATTCCCCTCTCCCCCATGACTCACAACATTGTTACCTATGAACAAAAATTATATATACTACTTAAAACACATGACATTTCTGTTTACACAAATTTAAAAGTTTTTTTGTTACAGATATATTCAAATACTTAATTAACTCATGTATTCTGAAAGCATGATTTAGTTTGCATTGTGCTTGCCTAGTCAATCAATAACCACATTTTAAGTCTTGCGCATATATAATATGTATATTTTACAGGCTCATACTTAAAATTTAATTATTTGTGATTGATTCTCTCCAACCAACCAAAGGGAGGGGCAGCAAATACAGCAAAATGATTAGCAAGATTTCATGGCATACCTCTAACGGTTCAGGAGTTAGTTCAAGAAATTCCTATGACCTGTGTTACACAGAAAGTCAGACTACATGATTATGGCTGTGCCTTCTGGCTTATTTTTTTTTTTTTTAAATCGATGTATCTATTTCATAAAGATCTACAAACAACTTCATTTAAAAACTGAAGTTAGATAAATCAAACTCCAAAAGATCCCTCCCAGAAAAAAATTTGCTGTTATTAGTATGTAGAATTTTGCTGTGTTGTACATAAAATTGTTAAAATGCATAAAAAATAGTAAATACATTTTATTTAATTTGAAACATTCATGTTTCTAATGACAAAAAGGACAACCTAAAATTAATTACTTGATGAGCATCCTACAGAACTAACTACTTGTTTCTTTAGTTACCAGTGTTGAAGCTATTTGTGCTCTTTTATTTGTTGATTTGTTTTTAAACATAGAAATATCTTTATCCTGCTTTAGGCACTTTTAGCATCCTGAATTTTACCAAATAAATACTTAGCATTCTTTTAATAAATATTGTTTGGGGCTAAAAAGGAACAGTGCAGTATCACAAGCTGCACTTTATTAATTAAAAAACGCCAACCCATTAATTAAATTAAAATATATATTTTATTTTAAATGGCCTGCTCTCTGCATCTAAGCTGTGGAAACATTTTGACTTGGTATATGTGGAATGTATTTACAGGAGTTTAAACTGAGCACCACAGACTCTGTAGCTCTCAGAACACAAGCAACTCTTACAACTCTTTTACATTCTTCAAGTTTCTAACTGAGACCAACTTTTTCAAAACTGACTGATTTTGCTTATCTGTCTATCGTAAAGGGACCTGAATTCTTATTGTTAGATGGTGATGAACACCCACATTCTAAAAATCAGATTCTTTTATGTTTCTCATATCGTGCACCCAAAAATCAATAGTCAACTCTGAAAATCTTGCCCATATGATATAGGCCATTTCTTGTGTCCAGTCACCTAATACTTCAGCATGCCTGGTTTGTTGACACCAGTAGAGGGAGAATGACAGTTGTATCACTAAAAAAGAGACTTAAAGGAGCTTCCCCATTATCAAAGAGAGATTAAAAATAACTATTGCTCAACAGGCTTATTGTTTGCAGTTAAAAGGAAAAACAATTTAAAACATATTTTTACAACACTTTGCCAGCTGGAATTGATATCCCACTTAATCAAATTAATCATATAGAGAAGAAGATTAATTTGGAGGTGGGGGGTGGAGAAGAGAGGGATTGTTTTGCTTTTTTAATTTCAGGTTTGTTTTGTTGATTTTAATTCAGAAAGGTCAGTTTGTGGGCATTCATGAGCGATGCAGCAAGCTGACTAGGATATGGAGAGGCCCATTTAAGCAAAGACTCCACTTTGGGTTGGCTATATGGCCCAATACTCACAAATAAAAAGGGTAGGTCTGCCCTGCCAGCCATTTTTGGCAATAGTCAAACGGGATACGCAAGTTACTTAAAATAATTTGACTCTGTCACATCTAGTACATCTGCTATGCTCAGCTGAAAGGAGGGCCTCCCTTACACAATGCTGCTTCAGTTGCCGGGGTGGTCTTCAGCGATGAACTTCCTGATTGACTGAGTAGGTCTTCACAGACCTGATCAGTTGATTGGGCAGGTAGATCTGACAGTGGCAAATTTGCTGCTGTCAATGAAAACTAGCCCCAAAATTTCTACAACCCAGCCCCTTGGCTTACATGAGCAAGTTAAGCAGATACATAGCCAAGCTATGCAATCTTCTGAGGCTTTTGCAGAGATGAAAGAGGTGGGTCATTTTAAATGAATAAAACCAAACAAGGATTATTGGCAGTCTCACCAACAAAACAGTTCAGTTTTATCATCATCCCTTAGTTGTTGAAAATTTGCGATACTGTTCAGGCAGAGCTATCCAAGTTTCTACTCCTCCTAAACACAAAGCGATACAATATTGTTTCGCATCTTTTCTTGTGATGACTAAAAGAGAATGATAGTTTTAAAAGTAATGTATTATAGCAGGGAGAGGAAGATGCTGAACATTCAGATTAATCCAGCTGCATCACTTGCTCTCATACTCATAAACCCACATATTTAGCAGTGCTCACACACAACAAGGAAACTGGGAAGAGTCCAGAAAGGGCAATTACAAAGGAATAGGACTTGCAATAATGCAAAAAAGACAGACAGGTAGAAAGAAAGACCAAGAACACCCACGAAGCTAAGTAGAAATCCCCACTTTAATTTAATTCTTGGAAGCTTTTACTGTTGGGAGAAAAACAACATGGGCCCAGATGACAGGCACTGTTTCGGTAGTAGTCACTGTGACAGGGCAACATAGTCTTGTGGATCTTTCCAGGGAAGAAGAGATATCTGGATAATAAACCCACTGCTGGAGCAGAAGAGAATAGCTCAAACCAACTTCCATAAAATCTGTCCAAACTTCTTTTTCTGAAAGATCAGAGATGACCAGAAGACAACAGTAGCAATAAAGATGAGCAGTATTTGTATTTCCTTGAGAGGTTACAAAAAATGCTGATACTTGACAATTATCTTAGATTCATGTCCATT
This sequence comes from Pelusios castaneus, assembly GCA_007922175.1. Classification (NCBI taxonomy): domain Eukaryota; kingdom Metazoa; phylum Chordata; order Testudines; family Pelomedusidae; genus Pelusios; species Pelusios castaneus. The sequence continues at coordinate 10,955,205 of ML685795.1, forward strand.
GAATCCACTTATTCTTGCTTAATATGACATTATTTCAACTTCCTTCTTTATGGAGCTGGTTGAATCTGCATTCCCATTTTTTCCATTTCCCAAAAATTTCATATTTTAAAATTTGTTTTTACCCAAATACAAATCAAAACAAATATATACATTTTTAATTTCCCATAAAATGGAAAATGTGAACATTTTCATTTCAGTTTTTTTCCTTTTCAATACATTGTTATAATTGCTATAGAATTTCATGAAAAAAAAAAAACTATTTAACTGAAACTGCTTTAAAAAAAAGTTTCAATGAAAATGTTATTGTGCATCTAACCAGATTCTTATACTAAACTCATTGCTATGGCATCTGACATCCTCAGAGCAATCTTAAAGTTTAAGTTTGGTTTTCTTTGTATATAAAATAGCCTTTGTCTATTAGATGATGGGCTAACTCATTCTTATGCACGGCATTCTCAAATAAAATGCTATACTAAAAATATTAGTGAAATTTTCACTTGAAAATATCAATATTCTTTTCTCCAATATTCACTGTAAATAGCAAATTACAATGGTAGGAATGGCTAGGTCACTATTATTCTTAGCTTTCACATGAGCCAAAGTTATAGCTGAGCCTTGAATCCAACTTCAGTTTTGAACCATGCTTTCACTCACACACCTCTCTTTAATTCTCTTTAAGCAGAGTAAGCATTCATGGGATAAGAGAGAAAGTCCTCTCGTGGATCAGTAACTGATTAAAAGATAGGAAACAAAGGATAGGAATAATTGGTCAGTTTTCAAAATGGAAAGTGGTTAATAATGGTGACCCCTCAGGTTCTGTACTGGGACCAATACTCTTCAACATATTCATAAGTGAACTGGAAAAAAGGGTAAAGAGCGAGATGGCAAAATATTCAGCTAATACAAAACAACTCAAGATAGTTAAGTCCAAAGTAGACTGAGAAGAGTTACAAAGGAACCTAACAGAACTGGGAGAGTGGGCAACAAAATGGCTATCATTGATGATAAATGCAAAATAATTCATATTGCCAGCCATAATCCTAACTATACATATAATTCATTGATGGCATCTAAATTAGTTGTTGCCACTCAAAAAAGAGATCTTGGTGAAATTCTGGACAGTTCTCTGAAAACATCCATTCAATGTGCAGTGGCAGTCAGAAAAGCTAACAATGTCAGGAATCATTAGGAAAGGAATATATAATAAAACAGAAAATACATCCCTTCTTTATAAATCCATGGCATAGCCACATCTTGAATTCTTTGTGCAGATCTGGTGTCCTCAGCTCAAAAAAGATTAATTGGAATTGGAGAAGATACAGAGACAGGCAACTAAAATGATTAGGGGTATGAGAGGTTAATAAGACTGGGACTTATCAGTTTAGAAAAGAGATGACTGGGGGAGGGATATGATAGAGATCTATAAAATCATGCTCAGTGTGGCAGAAAGTAAGTATTATTTACGCATAAAAAACAAGGGGACACCAAATGAAATTAACAGGCAGCAGGTTAAAAAATAAACAAAAGGAAGTATTTTAATGCATAGTCAACCTATGGAACTCCTTGACATAGAATGTTTTGAAGGCCAAAATTATAATAGCATTCAACAAAGAGCTAGATAAAATCATGGAAGATAGGTCCCCATCTACTGGATATTGGTCAGGATAAACAGGGATTGCTGTTTCCCAGAGGCTAGGAATGGCCAACAGAATGGATCATTTGATGATTATGTTTTCGATTTACTACTTCTGAAGAACCTGGCATTGGCTACTGTAGGAAGACAGGATACTGGGCTAGAGGGACCTCTGGTCTGACCCAGTATGGCTGTTCTTATGTTACGTTCTCTGCTTTTGTTCTGAAAATTTCCTTGAACTATTCTAATTTTTTGAATTAGGTGAGAAACTGCCACTTTAAAAATATTTTAAAAGACTATTTTTCTCACAGAAGATTCATATGGCTGAACTTTAACAAACATAGGAAGCTCTGCATGTGGCTACATCTCGATAAGGGATAGTTACTTTATATATTTCAGTTCAAAGAGCATCACTGCTAAATTCAAGGTTGCTTGGAGTAGAATGTAGTGATCAGATGGCTATGGATGGTGAAACCAATCTTGTATTTAACTGTGCTGCTCAGGGTACCTTTCTCAGGCCTGAAGAGCCCCTTGAAACTTGAAAACTTGCCTCTTGACCCAATCAAATATATTACCTCACCCACCTTGTCTCTCCCATGTCTTAAGTAATTCATCTAATAACTTGTCACTATAGTACAAGAAGTCCCTTTCACATTGAACAGAATACACATGATCTGAACACTGACTCAACTCCCCTGGGATCCATGCCTTCACCTAAGTCTGGACCTCCTATAGCGGATGAATAGTGCCCAGGCTGGTAACCCATCTCTGTTCCAACGCTGCACTGAAACTTCAATGGCAAAGAGGTCACTAAGGAAAATGGGTCAATACCTTAATGTTCATCACCCAGTTGCTTGCAGTACCCCACCATGAGTAATTGTACTGGGGGACGTTGCACAACAAAGTGCCTTATGCCCCACATGAATGTGCATATGAATGTGCATAAGTGTGCCATGACTCCAGTCCCCATCACGCATTGCTACTACAGGTTAGAATGCAACTTTGACTCCTAAGAGTCTTTTGGAAACATAGCCGACAGTCATGCAAAAGACCCTTTGGCTATGCAAGCTGGCAGAAATAACTCTCAATCCACACTGAATGATTGAAGCCAGGTCAGAGTCAGGGTATATTAGTGCCTGCAGCTACCATCAAAATTAGCTTCCCGCATCAAAGTCACAGCCTCAAATCTAGGGGCAAGTAATCCCAATTAAGGAGGGTCACAGTATTTTTTGCTACATTACTATATATTTTACACTAACATTTTAGATCAAATTCCAAAGGGGTAGCCGTGTTAGTCTATTGTAGAAAGACGACAGAGTCCTGTGGCACTTTTAAAGACTAACAGATTTATTTATCGCATGAGAGGCCACCAGTAATGTCTCTATTTGCTATAACAGACATCAGTTACCAACCTAGCATGCACAGCTGACAAAATGTGTGAATGTCTTTAAAAAAGAAAATAAAGTACAAACTAAAGATATTAATTTTGCATAATATAAACAATCCCTTCTCTGCATAATCTACAGAAGCAGGTCTTCCATCAATCTTTTTCATAACCCTCTTAAAGCCACTTCAACACTAAGGAGCTTCATAACTGCCTGGTGACTGGATGGCTGCCAACCAGCTGCAAAAAAAGCAATCCACCCCCTTTTATTGACATTGGAGGGTTCCTTGATCAAGCTCCATAAAGTGCCTTTGATGTTATCTCTACTAGCTGATACCATCTTACTGGGTCTTTAAGGAAAGGCATATTGCATATGTAAGGCTGAATTAAAAGCCAGAAAGGACATTCAATTGCTAGAATAAGGATGTTTTTGTTTCCTGATTTCAAAGGAACCTTTATGGGTGGTAGGATGCTAAAACACACAAATGTTCTACGATTCGGTATTCATATCATGTTCAATGGACCATGGATCTTATCAAGTAAACACTAAAAAGTGAAATGCTCTTCTTTTAAACGCAAGTTTAAATCCTTATATTGGCTTGTGGTGTTTTGAGCAGATATATAATTATTCTATTGATCTCACTTTTTGTCATGAACGAATGTTTGCCACACTTACATATGGGAACAAAAAGAAAGAATCAAAGCAGACACACATTTAAAAATGACTCACTTTCCTACTTGTTGGAGCAGTGAGACTAAGTGCCATTGCCATATACAAGTGACACTAGTGTTTTTGGTCCTTATGTAATAAAACATGCTGCTTTAGGAATCAGTGTGCTGGGGAGCACACCTGTACATCATGTCCCAGCTTGCTAAGACATGTGACATGTAATTGAATTGGAGTAATAAGGCAGATATACAATGTAATAAGGTGGACAAATATACTTCTTCCCAGCTGTGAATTGTATATTATGAAGCTCCATTGATCTGTATCAACACTGAAATGGTCTTGGGAGAGCTGAGTTCCTCAGAGCTAAATAAACCCAAGGAACTATGTCTTCTTGTTCCCAAGAGCACTTTTCATGTTATTTCCCACTGATCCAGGTTATGTTCTTCATTTTGCATTTATTGTGAGTTCTTTGACAAAAACCTCAATATAGGAGTTTTTAAAACTTCACTCTTTCTATAAAATAGAAAAGACACTAAAGAAACATAACCAGAAAATAACCCAATAAAAATGTAATTCTTTGTTAGAAATGATTTGTCTTCTTTTATCAGTTAGGTAATGTTTGTAAATTATGAAAAAGAAAATTAACTTTTGCAACTTTAAAATGCAAGATCATGCAAAGGTAATGGCATTGAATCAGCTGTCTGGCAAAAATACACATTTATTAAATTACACAAAATTCTTAGTTCCCATTATTATCTCTTTCTATTTGAATTTGTTTCAATTGTTTACTACTTCCGACAATGGAATGAAATGCTGTCAAGCTACAAAAATCCTGATTCTAAAAAGAGAAAGCAAATTTAAGCTGCAAACAATATAATATCCCATGCACATGAATATATTTTCAAAAATACTGCTGCAAGAAAGATCAACACTAACTCACTGCCCTTATTGTATAAAATTAAATCAAAATATTTTCCATGAATTTCTGCTAGAATTTTTAAATTAATTAACTTAGGCCATTTTCATATCTATTTAGCGGTCACCTTCCTCTGAATGTGTACACATTTCATTGGCTGGCCCTAAATGCTCATGGAAAGCAAGTTTCAAAAGACCCATGAAGTATACAAGTAAATCAAATTCTAGATTTGCATGTACAAGTATTTACATCCAGTTGGGGAAGTCAAGTTCCACCATGTGGCTTCAACTAATCAAACTAGAATGGACAGATAGCAAGTGTGAAAAATAAGGATGGGAGTGGGGGATAATAGGCATCTATGTAAGACAAAGCCCTGAATATTGGGAGTATTCCTATAAAATCAGGACATCCTGTCACCATAAATCAAATTGACCATCTGAACTCCAACAGTGAATATCAAATTTTTGCAGAGAATTGTTTACAATCAATTCATAGAGATAGAAATTACAAGAAAAACCATTTAATACTTCAAAATGATGAATATATTCTGGTAAATAATAAATTCAAGGGCAGGAAAAAATAAATAGAAAAGCAAGAGGGCTAATGCAAATTATCTACATATCTTTATTTAACATGAAGATGTGCTCCTATGCATGGTTCTACAGCGTGCATTTGAAAATCCTCATGTTATCATTTCTAGGATAGGAAGAATAATAATGGCACAATATGAGGCATATGCCATGTTACTGGCCTTGCTAGGAAAAATCTATGACACCTGCTAGCAAGCAGTAGGCGTGAAAGATTAAGAAAAAAGTATAATCAGTAGATTTATGAAAACTGTCAATTTCCAATGTTGTCAGTGTGAAGAGAAATTGTAAGAACTGCTTATATTGATAATTGCAAATAAATTAATAGGCATACTTCATATTCTCTGTTATTCACAAGCAAACACCAAAATTAGAACAAATGTATCTGTGTAACTTTATATTAAGGATGGGCAAACTAGTTCTTTGAAAAAAGAACAACTCCTGAACCTCATCTGAATCTTGTGCATTTCTAAACTTGAGCTAATGCGTTCTTGGGATTCCTGTGTACTTGGTTAACTTTTTTCAATTTCTTGACTCCAGTTGGTGCTAAAATGCAAAAAAACAAACAAACAAACAAACAAAACTATAAAGGAGATTGCTCTTATAATAATGCATTTGGACTAAGGGTGGAAACAGGAAGTGCTGAAAAGTCTGTATTTGTTATATTAGAGTTTTAATAAAAAAACAAGGAGTCCTGTGGCACTTTTAAAGACTAACCATTTTATTTATCACATGAGCTTTCATGTTTTGCTGAACAAAATTAACATGGCTACTACTGTTTAAATGTTGTTTAGGTAGTTCGGATAAGCATCACAAAAGCAGACATAGTACAGCTGAATCAGAATTCTGAATACTTTGTGATTTGCCTGTGCCTATACATGCTACTGTACATATTAGGAGAATAAAGTGGCAATTTTCACTTCCCTAACTCTGATCTTAATTGGAGATTTTCAAAGAAATTGTCATTTTCTCCTTTCCCGAGGTGTTATAAAGGTATGTATTGGAACCAAGTGCTAATCTGCATAGGGCTACAGTTTGTTTGCAGTCAGTTGAGGGGGGATATGATTGCTCTCTATAAATACATCAGAGAGATTAATATCAGGGAGGGAGAGGAATTATTTGAGTACAGCACCAATGTGGACACCAGAACAAATCGTTATAAACTGTCCATCAAGAAATTTAGGCTTGAAATTAGATGCAGGTTTCTAACCATTAGAGGAGTAAAGTTCTGGAATAGCCTTCCAAGGGGAGTTGTGGGGACAAAAACCATAACTGTTTTCAAAACTGAGCTTGATATATTTATGGAGGGGATGGTATGATCAGATAGCCTGTTTTGGTAATTGACTGATCTTTGGCTACAGGTGGTGGATATAAAAGTGGCCTAAAAAGGGAGGGTTCATGGGACGGGTTCTGAGTTATTGCAGAGAATTGTTTCTTGGGTAACTGGCTGTTGAGACTTACCCAGGTGCTCAGGGTTTAACTGGTCACCATATTTGGGGTTGGGAAGGAATTTTCCTCCAGGACAGATTAGCTTGGCTCTGGGGTTTTTCACCTTCCTCTATAGCACAGGGCATGGCTCACCTACCGGTGAATTATCTGTATCTTAAAAGTCCTTAAATCATGAGGTAAATAATTCAGTCATAGGTTGGTGGCCTATTGCTGGAGTTGGTGGCTGAGATTTTGTGGCCTGCATTTTGCAGGAGGTCAGACTAGATGATCGTACTGATCCCTTCTGACCTTAGAGTCTATGAGTTTATGAAACTGACAATTGCTAACAAACAGAAAATAAATTTGGTATTTAATTTTAAAGCAAGATGACTAAAGTGCATTTTGGTGCATTAAACTGAGCCCAGTTTCAACACCTAAACAATTTCTCAATACAAGAAGCTGGATTCTTCCAGGGGTTCTCAAACATTTTTTGTTGAGATCCCTCTGAAAACATTTCAGGCTCTGCTGCCCCCCTCACCAGCATATGTGGGGGTTAGCAGCTTGTGGCCCACCCCATAACAACTTCAGGACCCTCTGAGGGGTCATGACCCCCAGTTTGACAACTTCTGCTAGGTTGTGTGTTGCATTTGAAGTTCACCTTACATGAAAACATTTAAGCTGATAGCTACATTTATGTTTGTGAAGTGCTTTCAGAAGTTAAAATGCTAAGTATTACATGCAATTTTAGAGGCTGTCGAACTTGTGTCTGTTAACACAAATACATTAAATACAAGGGTTTAAGCATCTTCAATGCAAGGGGGCCCTTGATTTTACATAATAATCAAGGCCCAACAGTGTAGGCTTTCTTCTCAGCCTACCATATATTTTTCTAAAATAAGTAAATGTAAAAGATACGTATGCATAAAAGAGTCAGCCAACTGGTAGTTTGCCTTGCTTTTTATAGTCACATTACTCTATATTTTCACTAAACGAGGCCACACATGCTATTTTTAAAGCTTGATGACTCTGGCCTTTTTAATGTAGCCCGGGACCCCTCCCTGCCTCCTCCCAAATCCTCAGACTGTCTGGTAACTTACAAAGTAGCTGCTTTTCCTGTGTAAGTATCTCTGTCTTAAGTCAACATTTGCACACTGATCCAATCACCACAGCACCGTCTGTGGCATGGTGAATGCAGAATGCATTTTCCTGTCACAGGATACCCAGTAAAATACCTTCTCTTGAGACTTCAACAAATCTTGTTTCAAGAAATGGTCATTCTTGTTCCATTTCTGATTTACGATGTTAAAAATAAGCAGCCATTCCCCTTGCAATTTATTTATTTATTTATTGCATCTGAAGTGCAACAACTTCAGTTGAATGTTTACCTACCTATTATTAGACATGTTTGTATGGATACATGTCAGATAAAGAAACCCATTTCTCCTCTGTTTAAGATGTTCTGTTAGTACACATTTTTATTAATAAAACGCCCTACAAAACACACAGTTACAAGAATTCTATAGCTTAGATTTAAACTTCAATAATCTTGAAAGTATTGAAAGTTTTTTTTTAAAAAGGACAGATGAAACTAAAGGAGTTCAGATGATTTATGAAAAAATGAAAAATTTCCATGATTGCCACATATTGTTGTATAGTTTCCACAATTCTAGTATGAGGAAAATTCTAATTCCAGCCAGCCAGATCAGGATGCCTCTCAGCCCATGTGGCTAACAAGTCTCAGAATCCTAAAGGTAAAATGTTCCAAAGTGCTTGAGGCCCAGGTTTTTGAAGAGGTTTAGGTATCAAACTCTTGTTGATATCTCATTTTCAAAAGTGATTTGGGTGCCTGACAGCTTAAGTCCCACAGTTCAGGATTTTTCAAGTCCTAAGAGCTGGATTGGGCCTGGAAAGATCTTCATAACACAAACCTCATTTTGTTTTGAAGTTTTAGGTAGAATTCAAAAGCAACATCCTAGAGGATCAGAACTTCCCTTCCCCTCCTAAAGGTACATTGTGAGCAGGGGAACTATAGGGGAGGAAACCATTTTTTCTTTGCAGAATATTCCCCAGAACATGCTCTTGGGGAAGTGAACTGGGGAGGTGGGTAGAGATGGTTTACCTGTCCTTTTTGTGAAATGAAAAGTGTTTTCACCCTAACCCTTATGGGCTTCACACCCTCCTCCAACCCAAATATCTACACAGAAACCCCATGGAGACAATGCATATGGATACTGTGTGCCTCTGCACCATTGCAGAAGAAGCCTTTCCACTTCTATTCAACATTTACCTCAAGGCTCCCTTTAAACCAGGCTTCTCTGAAATGGATTTGGGCTGTTAACTATCTGATGGCCCATCTTCCTCCAAGCTTACCACTTCCCATTGCCAAGTGCATGCAGGCCCTTAGCCCTACAGGGATCTGTCACCTGGTCTAGAGACAAGTTATCTGATTCCTTTTATTTGAACATGCTTTCCAAATATAGATTATAGGCCATGAACTGTCTTACAGTTACTGCAAAAGAACTTGGAAGCGTGTTGCATTGTCCATCACTCAACATCACTAGATGGTATGGCAGAGTAGTTTTGCATTGGGCTACTGAAATTGTAAGCTCATACAGGTCAGACAGTTTCATACACATTAGTTAACCTAAAATTATGTGGGTTTTAGTTCTCTATTTACAATTTTTTTAAAGTATAATTTGAGCTGTAACTGAACTGAATGGCATTTTCCATGCAATTTGAGACTGAAGGAAACAGCATACATGGCAACAGAATTTGAAAGAGGAACATTCAGTATCCAGTCAGAATGAATTTAGAATATGCCAGGAAAGGAAAGGCAGAACCAAAGAAATAGATGGTTCCAGACTTAGGGCAAAATGTTCAAAAGTACATAAATGACTTCAAAGTGCAAGTCTCATTTTCAAAAGTAACTTTGACAGGCTAACAGAATCAGGGACTAGGCCTCGCTTCCCAGGGGAGCCAGCTCCTGAGTTACTTGGCTTCCTTGCTGGACTCCTGGTTCTCCGAGTATGCCTGGGTTTTGAGAGCCAAATAATTTGCCAGTTTCCATCCCAAAACAGAAGCAAATACAAACTCAACATCTCTACTCCATTTCATAGGAGCACAAACGCACAAACTGCTTTTCTGGCACTAACTACTCAGATGGAGAAAAAAAAATGTGCGCATCATGGAATACTAGAGGGGATTATTTGAATGACTTCCCTGGGAAATAGAGAACATTTCTCATATGGTTCATTGGGATGTTTAAAATCTGGGTTTTGCTACACTGAAATAGTTCATGATCTGAATCACAGAATCTTAAGGCTGGAAAGGACCTCATGAGGTCATCTTGCCCAACCCCCTGCTAAAAGCAGGACCACTCCCACTAAATCATCCCAGCCAGAGTTTTGTCTAACTGGGCCTTAAATGTTTCCAAAGATGGAGATTCCACCATGAGATAACTCATTCCAGTGCTTCACCACCCTTCGAGTGAGAAAGTTTTTCCTAATATCCAACCTTGACCTTCCCGGATGCAACTTGAAACCATTGCTCCTTGTTCTGTCCTCTGTTACTACTGAGAACAGCCTAGCTCCCTCCTCTTTGGAGCACTCCTTCAAGTAGAAGTTCAAGTAGGTTCAGTCTTCTTTTCTGCAGACTAAATAAGCCTGATTCCTTTAGTCTTTCCTCATATATCATGTGACCCAACCCCCTAATCATTTTCATTGCCCTCCACTGAACTCTTTCTAATTTGTCCACATCCTTTCTGTAGTAGGGAGCCCAAAACTGGACACAGTATTCCAGATGTGGCCTCAATAGTGCCAAATAGAGGGGAATAATCACATCCCTCGATCTGCTGGCAACACTCCTACTGATACAGCCTAATATGCCATTGGTCTTTTTGGCAAAAAGAGCACACTGTTGACTCATATCCATCTTCCCATCTACCATAACACCCAGGTCCTTTTCTACAGTGCTGCTACTTAGCCAATTGGTCCCCAGCTTGTAGCAGTACATGGGATTTTTCTGTACTAAGTGCAGGACTTGGCACTTGTCCTTGTTGAACCTCATGAGATTTCTTTTGGCCCAATGCTTCAATTTGTCTAGGTCTCCCTGAATCCTGTCCCTGCCCTCCAGCATGTCTACCATTCACCCCAGCTTGGTGTCATCTGCAAACTTTCTGAGCGTGCAATCTATTCCATCATCCAGATCATTAATAAAGGTGTTGAACAGAACCGGCCCCAGGACCGATCCCTAGGGTACTCCACTTGTTACTGGTTGCCAACTAGACATTGAACCATTGATTCCTACCTGCTGAGCCCAATGATCTAGCCAGTTTTCTATCCACCTTAAAGTCCATTCATCTAACCCATACTTCCTTAACTTGCTGACAAGAATGTTGTGGGAAACCATATCAAAAGCTTTGCTAAAGTCAAGGTATGTCACATCAACAGATATTCCCCCATCCACAAATCCAGTCATCTCATCATAGAAGGCAATCAGGTTGGTCAAGCATGGTCATGCCCTTGGTGAATCCATGCTGACTGTTCCTGATCACTCTATTTTCTTCCAAGTGTTTCAGAATGGATCCATGATTTTTCCAAGGATTGAGGTAAGGCTGAGTAGTCTGTAGTTCCCTGGATCATCCTTTTTCACTTTCTTGAAGATAAGTACTATATTTGCCTTTTTCCAACCACCTGGGACCTCCCCTGTTCACCATGAGTTTTCAAAGATATTGGCCAGTGGCTCTGATATCACACTGGCTATCTCCCTCAGCTCCCTTGGATACAGTTCATCTAGCCCCATAGACTTATGCACACCCAACTTCTCTAAGTAGTCCCTAACCTGACCTTCCATCACTGAGGGCCGCTCTCCTTCTCTCCATTCTGTGTTACCCAGTGTAGTAGCCTAGGAGCTGACCCTGCCTGTGAAGACTGAGGTAAAAAAAAACATTGAATACTTCAGCCTTTTCCACATCATCTGCCACGAGGATACCTGTCCCATTCAGTAAGGGACCTACACCATCCCTGATCCTCTTCTTGTTACTGACATACTTACAGAACCCCTTTCTGTTATTCTTCACATCCCTTGCTAGCTGTAACTCTAACTGGCCTTTGGCATTTCTGATTTTATCCCTGTAGCCCGAGCAATATCTTTATATGCCTCCCTAGTCATCTGTCCAAGCTTCCATGTCTTGTAAGCTTCCCTTTTATGATTCAGCTCATCGCAGAGTTCTCTGCTAAGCCGTGCTGGGAAATTTACTTGTCCATCTGCCACTAAACATCAGGCCTCCTTTTAATATGACAACAAAAAGCACAAGAATTTGTTTTAAAAAGTCCTTTTCAGTCATGTTAATTTAGGGCCTGATCCAATGTCCGTCAAAGTCAATGGTAAAGCTGCTATTAATTTCAAGTGTCCGAGTTGTTGACAAAAATGCCTAGTCACAGTAAAGAGTTTTCTTTTTGTTTTGATTTCTTCAAATAATCTCATATACAACAGTAGAATTTGGGTGCAACACATTCCTTTCTCTGGATGAAGAATACTGTAGGAATTCTCTGATACTGGATTTGTTTGTGGCTTTTTTGCCTTCCCCAATTTAGGGACAGCAAACATTTGCTTTGCCCCATGATCAGACCAGGAAATGACTCTTCTCCCACCTTGCTATCTAGGGAAAGTAATCGGCTTCAGCCAACATGTGATGTAAATTACTTTGCCTTCCAATCCCAGCTCACTGGTGCTGTCTGCGACTTTGAGGGCAACACTCAAGATTATACCCACTCCCCATGCACCTGCATGGCAGGGAGTTAGGGTCTGCTGGAGGCTGCTGTCCTTGTGTATGATTCACAATATGGGTATCCCCTACTCGGAGTAAGGGGATAATGAAACAATTGGTTTGTGTGCCTTGTGTCTGGCAGGGTAGGGTTTTTATTAATTATTATTAAACACTAAAGTCTGCCAACCATGGAAATGTAATTTTCCCCTTATTTTACTATGAAGTAAAATGAAAGGGAAACATTGCAGTAAATATAGCTTGTCCATTAAGTTTTCTCTAAACAGGAAAAAATGGTGTTATAAAAATTGCAGCCATCTTCACTAATGTAGCAGCTACTGATTTACAGTCAGACCAAAGGTGGGAGAAGTGTATTACCTGAAAGAAGATAGTGCTTGCCACGTCTTGGAATCAACTTCCCTGTCTCCCCCTTTCCCTACTCATCCCTTCTCCAGTGCTTCTACAAGTAATAGATTTCATTCCTGGTTTGCTATACAAGACTCATGACAGACTAAGAACAGGACCCTGGGAGTATTAGAGCTTGTTCCTAATCCATTGAAGACAGTCGAAATACTCCCTTTGACTTCAGTAGACTTTGGATCAGCCCTTAAATTGGTGGCAGGCCAATGTCTAGTCAGAATAGATGTGTTCAATAAAGCTGGTAGCACTTTGGAATTAACACTGCAATGGCTCAATATTAATGAAGGCTCCCAGGGAGCTGGGACACAACAGTGGATATAAGAAATGAGCACTAAATGGTTTTATTGATGGATTAATTACTGGGGAATGCATGTTCTCAATTGATTTGATTTGGAGAGAGGCTGCATTTTTAAACTCAAATGCAAACATTTAAACAATGCAACTGGTGTTAATAAACACAAAGTTAAAATCAATATAGTTGCAGGTGCAGAGATTTCTCTTCCCCTTATGTAGTAGCCCTCACTTGGAAAGCCTGGGGGGCTGAGGCTGCAGTGTGATAATTGACTTTGTATTGAAAACTAGTTTGTTGCATGGCAAGAATGTTTGATAATCAATAAATAAGCTAACATTTAGAGCTAATTTAGAGATTGGAATGCTACTGCATTTGAAGTCTCTTCAAGGTGACAGTTCTGCAAGGAAATCGGCCTCAAAAATAGACTCGGATCTTAAGACAGTGCTTAACTTAAACACTTAAGATCTTAAGATGTGTTTAACTTTAGCTCATGAACACCCCATTGACTTTAATGGAATTATTCCTTTGCCTAAAGTTAAGTGCATACAGAAATTCCTTGCTGGATTGGGGCCAGGTGTGTGAGATCCAGGAACTACTTGCTCAAGTTAGTCAGCATGGATAACCGACATGTCAAGTTACCTCCGGTCATTCTTTCTACTCATTGATAGAAATACTTTCATCTCCAGCACATCTCTAACTATAAAAACTTTACATTCATCACGCTTTGCTTTGAATTCAAAAGCAGCTTTGTATTCTGGCAACCTTAATGAAATGTCAACGTAATTCTAGAAAAGATTTTAGCAAATTAAGCAAAGAGTATTAAAAGATGTTAGGTGACTGACAAGAAAAGGATACAGTATATAGCTAGAGTAAGCAGAAGTCCACATTGGCATTTCCTACGAGATAATTCAGGACTTTTGCCTTAAATGCTGATAGCTACATACCAATAAAATCACTAAACACTAGTAGCAAGAGTTTCACAACCATAAATGCTTTCACACTAGTGATTATGTAATCCCTATATCTGGTGCCAGCAGTATGGGGAAAAAAACTAATCCTAGCACCCTACAGTACTTAATGTTAGTAAAATGAAAATCACGTTTATTTTTCTCACTATTTGTAGGTAGTTGGAATGGGAGACCCTACAGGCAGAAACTAGGGGTTCTAAATAGCCAAAGAGTGTGCTTGTTCCACAAAGGTCTTGTTTCTCCACTGACCTGATGACACTGTAGTCATCAACACCAACATACAATAAGAGCAAAATGCTATCATTCTGCTTTGGTAGTGTTTTAGGGCCTCTAAGGTGCAGAGCAATGGCTAGCCAATCGCAAAACGTTTTAGAACTTCCTAAAAAAAATATTTATGGGAAGTTACTTAAAATGTGATCAGACTTTTTGAATGTTTTTGTTTTGTTTGCATTTAAAAAATTAACTTTTCCCTTAAAAATATAAGTCAGAATGAAACAGCTACCACCAAAACAAAAACACAATCACCAACAGACACTTTACGCCACATGGATTTGGTCTAAAGCCTAGCCCTAGACATATCTCCCTAGGTTAGATTCGTTCCTCACTTTTTTTCCCCCTTGGTTCCCTTTTAGTTCTCCTGATCTCCCTCTCTACACTTTTGGTCATGCATATTTCTTACTTTTCCTCTATTTTTCAGGCCTCCCACCTTTCTTCCTGTAATTGCAGTATACCCTCAAACCTCCTGACTAGCTCTTTCAAGGCTTCTCCTTTTTCAACTCAAAAACATTCCCATTACCTTTAAGCCTCAGTGCTTGCATATATTGCCTTCCAACAGCTACCCCAGAATACCAGTCAACTGTGATAATTCCAGACATTCCAGATGCCACAGATACTTGCCCATTGCATTGTCTCTCTCTGGCCCAGCTGCTAAAATCAAATTTGCTGGATCAGGCACTAAGCAATTAGCACTCACTCCCCTCCCTACCCTGCCTCTGAAAGAATCCAGCCAGCTTAGGGTCAGCGACAACAACAGAACTTTGAACTCAAAACATTTGGTCCTGTCAGAAATTGGCCAACTCAACAAAATTAAAATTAACTCATGATTGATCAAAATAAGTCTTTGTATTTCTATTAAATGTGATTAAGCTGATGAAGAATCTTTCCAGTAACCCATCTTGGAACTATTTTGGGACTTAAACAGCTGATGTACAAGCCCTAGAATGGAATCAGGATTGGTTAACAAATAAATAGTAGCAGTGGGTATTTATCAATGCAGTCATCTTTAAAGTCTTCACTAACCACATTCCTATTTTATGTACACATATACTGCATACCATCTGCTGATGTTTATTTTAATTCACTAGAAGAGGCCTGTATTTAAGTCAGAATTTAAGTGACAGAATCAGAACAAAAGGAAAAGGAGAGCAGAAAAAACCTGAATAAATTCCAAATATGACGTGTAAAGGCAGACAATATAAAAGCTATAATCTTAGTTTAAGACCCACACTTTTTAAACACAGTAATTACTAGACATCTGCTGGTAACACAGCTTTGCTATTGGATAACCTTAATTACCCTGTAATATTTCCTGACACTCCCCAAAATATGCCCCATGGATAATAATTCATTCACAGTTCAGCCCCATTATTAGCTACTAATTCAAACAATCAAGACAAAGACAACGAACAGATGACCTTGAACAATTACCCACTCAGTGAACAGAATTTATTTCATGCCTTTCAAAGACTTTACTGCTTTCCTGGCTTCACAAACACTTCAGAATTAGCAAAACCCAGGCAAGAGAAAAGAGCTGCAAAATAAATGCAGAGGTCTGTTCGCCCTCCCTTTAAATACTGTTTGCTCAGAATTACAGTTATAATGCCTCCTTCAAAATGTTTCAATTTCTAAGGTGAAAAAAAATCTGGAGAGTCTAAGTATAAATCCAGATATTGCTGAATTCTTCATTATAATTAACAGAATGGATTTGTCAGTTATTTATTCAACATTAAGAAAAAAATCAAGCAGTTTGGGACCAATTTCTTTTGTTTTAATATATATTTAGGAAGTATTAACAGGTTTACAAATCCTTACCCTGTAAATATCAGAAACAAAACAATCATTACAACAGTGATCTTTTGTTTAAAGAGCTATTACACAATAATATAGTGATCAAATATCTCTATTTAATAGTATTATGAGTCAGAAAAAAAAATGCTCATAGCTAAAGCGAATAGGTCATATCTAGCCCTAACATTGGCATAGCTGAATTAACTTCTTAGAGTGTGGTTGAATGTTCTCTATGGGCTCCCATGCAAGTTATTTAAAAATCACCAGGTCACATTGTGCCTTTAGTTAAAGTGATACACCTCCTTACCTTCACTCAGGGCTTGTTGACACTTGAAACACAACTGAGACACAGTTATAGCACTTCAAATGTAGCATCTACCTACACTGATGGGAGGGGTTCCCATCTTGTGCAGTAGCTACAGTATTTTGAAATTTGTTTCTCAAGGAGTTCACTGCTTCACTGTGTCTGCACTTCTTGAGTTCTTGGTTATGTCTACCCAGACAGCAGCAAATTTTCTGCTGTCAGATTGATTTATCTGGATTGATTGAGTAGTCAGTAAAAAGACGCAATCAATCTGGAAATCAATCTAATAAAACCACCCCACTCAGGATGGCAACTTAGGGGCAGTTTACTCTTTGCTTCACTTATTTCTAATAGCTATCACATCAGTCTACAGAGTTCTGCAGAACAGGGCAAAAAATCATGTAGTACTGGGGAGCAATGGGAATCCAGAGACTGAAGTCTCTGTACCAAGAGTTGTTCAGTACCCATCAGCAGTGGTGTTTCTGGCTTGTCTACTACTGACAAGTCCCTGGAGCAGAGAAATTTTTGCTGTATCTAGAGGTCAGTACCAGTACAACAGTTGAGATGGATAGTACTGTTGATCTGGAACGTGCAGATGCCAGGGCTGAATGTGTCTGGTGTTTTGATTTTGCTGAAGCATGAAGTCACTGTTTGAAACTCTAATATAGACAGAGTTGTTCTAGAAGAGTATATGTCCTGGGCCTACTTGTCCTTCAGATATGGTATTAGGGGTATGCTGGAGTCAGGCTTCTCGGGAGTGCTCTGGATCTCCCTTCTTCACCCACACAAGGGGGAGTGTTCTTCACCTACACAGTACTGAGTTGAAAGGCCTCTGAAACCAAAAACTTAGCAAAAGAGCTGAGGCTTTTGGGAATTATCTCCTTATGATGGGAGACTGAATTCCTTTTCTTCAGAGCTTCCTTGAGTTCTCCAGATTCTTCCTCCAGTTATGCAAGACCTTATCCAAAGTCAAAGGGGACCTGAATCTGTCTGGAGACAGATATACTGGGTGGCAGGTCTTCTGACTTAACTCAGAAGTGCATCAAAGGGAGTGCTCCATCATCAGAGGCTTCACTTTGGTCTCCTAATTATTCTGTGCTCTAACTTTTGTCTGGCTTTCAAGTCTACTCTTTTGAGAGATACAGGACCCTTCCATGCTCAGGATATACAGAGTGGCCATTTCTGAGTGAAATAGGCTCCTGACAAGTGAGGTTGCGTTTGAAACCTGGCAATTCAGAGGTGCTAAACCAGGCCAGATAAGCTCCCCAGGAAAACAAGAGCAGGGAAAAGAGACAGGAAATATCCAAGCCCCTCACTACTATCCAACTAATTCTATATTAACACCACCACTAAGTACAGAACCACTGCAAAACACATTGTGGCACTCAAAGTAGGCACTCTCTGTATCAGGCTGAGACAGCAGAAAAGGAACTGAGGGCAATTTGCCTGCATAGCTCTATATTCCTTTGGTGTGCATCATGAGGATGAATAGAGCCCATGCATGGGCCAGACAGATGCTGCTACAGAAAATCTCTGATCCAGGACTCAAGAGGCCTGCGCACTGCTGAAGAGAAGCACCCATAGGGACAATATTCAAAGAAGTCTTCTCTTGGCCTTATGCTGTCTACACATGGATGTAGGTCAGCTTAAATATGTTGCTCAGAGATGTGAACAATCAACACCTCCAAGCAACACAACTGGGTTGAAATCATTTCCTAGAGTAGACCAACCCTCAGACTGACCAAGTGTAAATGAGGGTACAATGTGAACCACAAATGCCAGATCAATCTAAACAAATCTCCATTGCTCTTGGATTCTCATCATCTTGTCTGTAAATTACAGTTTTAATGAAAAATCAATATGAATAATTGATTTTCCTTTCCTTTTGTTACCATGATGGAAGCTTTTGGATAAGTTTGCCAGTGATTAAGGATAAATGGAAAGTATAAATCTAAAGCTGTTTGTATAAAACATTTCCAAATGTATGATGAGTAAAGCAACAGAATGGAGATGGAAGTAACTATGTACTTGAAATCACTGCTTTATAAAGTGGCTCTGGAAGAGCTGCATTCATTTCAGGAGGGTTTTCCCATGCTTAGGTAAGGCTGGGCTGATGTATTCAAGCAAGAACAAATTGCAGGAAGGGTAGAGCATATATTAAATACAAATCCGCTAAGAATGGCACTTCCAAACATTCCTGGTACTCATCCATTGCAAGCCCAGAACTGAATACAGAGAATTTAACTCTGAAGAACTAATTTGAAAACCTGTCTTTGGCAGTTTTTCAGTTCCTCAGATGCAGCAATGGTAATACTGTTTCAACGGTCATCTGACAGTGCTGTAAGAAAATCCTTTCCCTGAAAATGTAAGGTAGCTCTACTTAGCTCTACTTCCAACTATACAGCCAGGAAACCGCTCAAAAAGGAGTAGCCAGAATTCTCCTTCCCTGCAAAATGAAAGAATTCTGAGGAGGCATAGAGCATATAGAAGGGCACATGCCAGAGTCGGTGGAGGCAGAGTGGTGTTCCATGATGCTCTGCCTGATCCTTGGCAGACATGCCTTCTCTATGGGACTGATGAAAACTTACTGACCTCCAGAGACTTCCTTCCTCACTTAGCAGAATCTTTTAGCCCCACCACCTGAGCTCCCCAGTCTGGTGAGTGGAGAATGGGTGGTAGCCACATGGGGCTCTGTGAGCTGCATTAACTTCAAAAGAATAACATGTGACTCATTAGCCATTGTTTGGCCACTCCTGCTTTAGGGCATCCCTTAGGCTGTTCTAAATTATGCTGTGGAGTTCTTTCCCCTGGATAACTCAGGATCAGGATGGAGAGGCGGCTTAGAACCACTGTTTCCCTTTCTCTCCTCAGCCATACTGAGTTGCAGATATGATTGACCCCTTAATCTTCTCATGGAGATTATTTTAGAATATACTCCAGGCTTCCAAATTCCAAAGGGGTAGCAGTGTTAGTCTATTGCAGAAAGACAACAGAGTCCTAGTTTAAATTGGAGCGTCCCATGGAATTGTAGCTTTAAACATACAGTTGATTAAAAAAGAGTCTAATAAGGACATGCTTAGATTTAACAGTACACCAGAATGTCCAAGGAAATGAAATGAGAGACTCAAGGGCATGATTCTTTTTTGTTTTTGTGTTTTGTTTTTCCAAACTGTGTGTCACATTTTTATGAAATTGGAATCTAGTGTGCAGCTGAAGCACAGGTATAAAACTTTCACTTCAGGCATGGAGTTGAGTTCCTGCACATTTTCCTGTACGTTAGTAAAGATTCTGGGGATCTATTTATCATAGGGAATGACATTGCACTTATTTGCATAACATTTTGCTGAATAGCTAGCTGCATAAGTGTTGATTACCCCAACATGATGTATTTCATCAGAGTTCCTTTGAGGTAGTGCTCAAGAAAACATCTGATGTTTTCAGCTCAAATCTACCAGAAAATAGCACAAAACAAATCTAGTGGCTGGATGTTGGAGCTAAGCAAATTCAAATAAGAAATAAGGCATATTTTTATCAGTAAGGGCAATTCAACTTTGAAACAACCTGTCAAGGGATTTTACTGATTCTTCCTCCCTTAAAATCTTTTACATTAAAGATTGGATGTCTTTCTAAAATGTAGTTTCCATCACAGACATAAGTACCAGATACAAGGCAGGAGTTACTGAGTGAAATATTATTGCTTGTGCCGTGCAGGTAGCTATTGGTTGGCCTCAAAACCTATGACTGACTAAATTATGCAATAACTTCCTCTACTCATAGTTACATGCTGATTATCTGATCTGATCTATCATTTTAAATCCACATTTTAGACTGTACATTTCTCGATTCTAAATATCCTTTGGGGCTAGATAGTCATAATCCCCAGCTTCAGAAGATCTTTGCCATCCCTGGGATCCTTACCTGAAGCCACAGAAATCAATAGGAGTCTGTCTCCTGACCTCACTAGTTATGGATCATGACTTGAAAGACTATCCAAGTACCAATTCTTAAAATATATACAGTCTATTGATGGATAAGTAATGGGGAAGACGATAAAATATTCTCCTGGAAACAGACCAGAACAATTACTTTTTACCTTTCCCAAATGTGGATGTATTAAAAATTTTATGTCTGATGGAAGCAAACATGAAGCACCTATGATATTTCTGATTTCTACACAGACCAAATTAATGCACTTGCCTGAAGCTCATGTTCTAGGTCATTTGGAGACTGAAAAGCCATGTACAGTAAGATAGCATTTTCTTCTAATTACTAACGTCATAAAATGACCAAGAGAGAATATACAAATAAGGGCTAAGTTGATTACATGAAAACTATCCCTCAAGAAAAGCAAATATTCAAAAGAAAGTATTCAGTTTTGCCTCAGTGGTCTTGAAAAGTCCATCTGTTAAAACAGACTATTTTGCTTAAATTACATCAGGTTATTAACAGGTACTATATTTCCATTATTTCAGAGATCTTAGTCGATAAAAGATTTGGGACTAAAGTTCAGGTTCCAGTATGAAGTGCATACTTCTGGGTTTTCCCATGCTTTATGAACGATGTTGAGCAAAACTCAAAATGAAGTTCACATTTTTTGTTTCAAAGAAAATCTCCAGTGAGCTTAGGGTGGATCTAGATAATTTCTGTTAAAAAAAAATCTCATGAAGTCAAAAAGATATGTTTTATAAAAGGAGCCCTCCTCATGTTTTAACACATTACAGTCTCTAAATGGTTTCTATAAAATTAAGTAAAGGCTAGTATAAAAACTAGGAAACTTAATTACATAATGATCCTTAACTATGAAAATATGACTCAAAGGCAAGATTACCCTTTTACATCAGTGATTCCATTATTGTTGAATATTTAACATGTTTGACCAAACCTTCAGGAGCATGTAATGCAAGGAGAGCTTTCTGTGATCATTTTATGACATATTTATTTAAGAAATGAAAGCACAAGTCTGTTTATAATCAGAACCAAGAAATGATGAGTCTCAATTTTAAATCTTCAGGATATACCATTTTCTTGGAAGATTAGCATAGCAGAAGAATGGTCTCTGATATGAAACTGGACACAGTCAAGATGACCATTAGCACTTCATAGCAAAACGTGGCACTCTCTTCAAAGTTATTACCTAGCTGTTTTGACCACAGAACCTCAATATGTTTTCTTGGTTAGGTTTCATGGGGTCACCCCTTATTCTAGAACCATTACTTGCTCATTTAAGTTATCAAGAACATTGGGTTTGGAGCTCTTCCAGCCCCACCTATCAGGCACATGCAAATAGAGAAAATGTCATCAAAACAATGCATCTATTACCACCACAGCCAAAAGATATCAGATTGACTCAATAGACATTAGACAGAACACAGAAAGTCAACAAGAGGGAAGTCTCTCAAAGTGAGTGACAGAAATATTTCCTCCTTAGCCTTGCTGACATATACTCATCAGGTTCTGGTTTGTAGTAGTCACACAACCCACATCAGCAAAAAAGAGTAGAGATGGGTGTTTCTTGCCTCTGCCTACAAGTCTCATCTCTCCCTACCTTGCCCTTTGTACTCCACCTAATTTTACCAAATTGGTGCTTCTTTTTCTCCTCCTCCCATGTTCTCATGTTTCCTCTCATGCTGTGCCTGAAATGACATCCTTTTTCCTGAGCATCAACATCCTTACTGTCCGATTTCCTCCCCAAATCTTGCTTGTTTCCCTTCTTGCTTCCCATTATTTTCATCCATTCCTGTATGTTCTAATCCTCTCCACCTTTTGCCCTATCTCAAACTCACTTTTAAAATGTGAGAACTTGTGAGGGTCACTCGGCTATACCATAGAACCACGGGGTTGGATCCCAAGGACCATCTAATCCAACCCAAGCCAACACGCAGGACTTGTTGTGTCTAAATTATCCATGATAGATGGTTATCCAACCTTTTTTTTTTTTTGGAAAACCTCCAGTGAAGGTGGATCCATAACTTCCCTCGGCAGTTTGTTCCATTGTTCTTCTGTTGTTACAGTTAGGAAGTTTTTCCTGAGATTTAATCTAAATCTACTATGCTATAGCTTGAACTCCTTCTCTCTTGTCCTGCCTTCTGTGTCAAGAAAGAACAATTTAGGCTTTCAAGTATTTGAAGACCATTTTCATGCCCTGTGTTCATCTCCTCTTTTCCAGACTGAACATACCCAGTTCCTTTAGTCTTTGCTCATATGGCTTGCATTCCATCCCTTTGATCATTTTTGTTCTTCAGCTCTGGATCCTTTTCCAATTTCTTTACATCCCTTCTATACAGCAGTGACCAGAACTGGACACAGTACTCCAGCTGAGGACTAACAAGTGCAGAGCACAGCTTATTTTTTAAAATTTTATTTAACTCTTCCCTCTTCATCTGTTTTTTTTTTTGTTTGTTTCTTGCTTTGATTGTCCATTTCTATCTACCTCAGAATTAAAATACTTTGGGGAAAGAGCAGAGTATTTTTCTGAGATATGTTAATTCCCTAGTTCTATAATAAGGTACAGAATGTTTCTTAGGCAGATTGAAATAAAACAGACAAATCTCTTGTGCTATCATAAATCATGGAGGATACTGAGAAGGACTGAACAATTGTGTCAAATTCTTAAATTCGTTGCCTGTTTCATGAAGAATGTTCATAAATTGTAGCTGGAGTTTTGATGCATAAATATTTGGTGTCAATTTATTCTCTGATATCTTGTCTGAGATTAAATTCCTTGTACAACAGAATGCCCACCGTTCTACCTGGTTATATATATTTTTTTGACTCTTGGGAGTTCTTGATGGGTTTCCATGTGCTGATTTCAACACAATCTGTCTTACCAGGAACAGAAGAGGACATTTTCATATTTTTCTAAGCATGAAAGTGGTAAGAATATATGACCAAGTTTAAGGCGGTATATAATGATTCTATTCTATTCGTGGAAAGGAGGGACTTCTAGCAGAAGACATGGCTTTTCATGATGCTATGCATTGAAACTTAATCACTGTTTGGCATCTATGGTTAGGGTGGCAGTCCGGCCAACTTAGAAGTGGACCTCCTGACATCCTAACATTCCTGGTAAGTAGCCATAAGATCATATATGTGCATTAGATGTGAAACTTTTGGACTATTCCCAGGCTTGATCACCATCTGTCTTTTTATCCTTAGTTTATATGCCTGTGATTAAAGGGCAATGCTGTGCAAAACTATCTTTGAACATGATTAATGGTAATGAAAAATAATTTAAAAAAGCTCCTACAGTGAGAGAACTAATAATAAGATAGGCATGGAGCAAATTTAGAATTAGGTGGAACAGTGGGAGGATAGTCATTGTAATTAAGTTCTCACCCCATTTTTTTCTTTGTGGGAGTCCCCTATTGATTTTCAATTGCATTTTGTATAAATAAGTGTCTAAATGATGCAGAAACCTGCTCCTTGACTTCTTCCAGGCTCCTACATGTGGAAAGGGGATACTTAATTACCAAAGCCAGTTCTTAGCAAAAGCTGGGCCTGGTACACTTAGACTCCTAATGGAATGGAATCTCATATTTCAGTCACCTCACTATTGAGCCCTTCTCTACATTTTCCACGGGGCAAAGTTAGAATGCCATGAAGTCATTTACATTTTACTTTTCTTGTTCTCATTAAAGACTGGAACATTTTTTATTCCTCCTGTATGTGCTGCTCCAGCCAATGCCACACATCCACTAATCAAACATCCAGAAATAAAACCATTTCCAATATTATCAGTTACTTTAAAGTCTGTGTCCAAAACCTCAGTTTTATTGTAAGTAATTTCAGACATACTTATCTCAGTGTCTACAAACACTACCTCAGTTATGTTGCATGCCTCTGTAAATCTGTTGATAGAGAATAATTAAAACCAAAAGTAAATACTGATGTGGGTATTTTGAGTGAGTGCTTGTCAGAAATTTAAAGCTTTCTGAAATTCATGCTTTGGCTTTAAATATGTTTGGATGTTACTTCTGGCATTCAATCATCAATAACACAAAGTTTTACTGTAAGATGCTATTTATATACCCTGATCATGAAAATAATGATCTAATTATACTGAGGCTTGAGAGCAATATGTAAGATCTGGTTACATGTTAATCTTGCTTTTAAAGCTTGAAGAGCATAAATGAAGTTGTGTTTATATTTTGTTACTTCAGTACAAGTTAGAAAATGTGAGCCAAATCTGTTGGTACCAGAACTACCAATAGTATTTTGTATCTGTGGTTGTAGATGAGTAGGGTCCACTGTGATTGGCCAGGATATCTTCCTATATGTTGGGAAGGATAGTGGCTTGTTCCTCTTTTTGCTTTTTAAACATTAAAATGCCAAAATTTATACACCAACTCTGAGGCTGTGTGAGGTTATTTTTTAGAAATTCAGGGAACCAAAGGACACAAACTAACATTAAATATTCCAGTCTTGCATTTCTAAATACATAAGCCCAAGTTACATGATAAGTTATTACCTATAGAGATGATTCCTATACAAATTTTTGGATTCAAGCTTTACAGACTCACACTACCATCTAAAACGGGACAACTAAAAAATGATTGGATTAAAACATTCCAGAACTTAGAGAAATGGGAAACCACATCAGAGTTTTCCAGTTTAGCACATCTATAATCATTTCATATTATTACAACACTTTGAAAATATAAACTGTGATATAGAATTATGTGTTATTCATAATAATGATCAAGGAATGTTCTACTGTAAGTGCTTTTATTTAAGGGTAGCTCTCTTCTGAGAAGAGACTGTAAAAGTGACATCATGCATGTTTGCTGTGTTTCAATGACTCCCAAATCATATCTTTTCAGTTTACAAGAATAGGTGTCACCCCAGAAAATAAGCTTCAAAGCTGAAAGTCAAGCTGGATTCTTGTGCAACATTAAATGCAGTATAATGCACATTGGAAAGAACAATGGAACTATTCATGCATCTTTCTAGGTCTAAATTAATAAAATCTCTATTCAATGTGCAGTAATGACTTAAAAATCAAATTGCTATGATGCATAGGAATGAAACAGAAAACACAATTTAGAAAGGGAATGACATGACTAAAATGGAACATTAATGAGGCAACCAAAACCATGAAATGTGTAAATATGGTACTTACTATCTTATAATGCAAAAACAAGGGGCATCATATGAAAGGCAGCAAATGAAATGAAAAACGTAAAAGCAACAAGAGGAAATACATTTTAAGGGCATAACTGACCTATATAACTCACTGCCCCAAGATAGCAGATGATCCAAAAGTTTAGCTAGATTAAAAAAAATAGGCATTTATATGGATAGTTAACTGCGACAGGGTATTTAAGAAAGAAAAGAAGGATATGAACTATCATGCTTCTTCACTAGCTGATGGGAGTTGGGAAGAAATTTTCCTGATAGGCAGCCCATTAGTTTGACCTGTTATTGAAATTCCTTTGATTGACAACTACAATACTCAAGGCCACATTCCTCCTTAGTAACATTTGCACAATTCCATTCCCTCTCCTCACCATTTTTCTTTCATTTAAAGTTGGTCAACTCCACTGTACAACAGGGTTATATATTTTTAATTTAGGACAAAACATCTCTCTCATTTGGAGATTGGTTAAACTACTTTTTATTCATGTGCAAGCTAGACCAAAATATATCTCACTCTAATACGCGGGTAGCCTCTGAAGTTCTAACTGGAGTAAAAAGTAGTAAACCTATTGTTACTGAAAAAACAAAAGCATCCCTCTCTGTATATATTCAGCAAAGAAATCAAGACTAATCTGAGACTGACGCTTTCCAGAGGACAACCACATTTAAAAAACCCAGAATTTACTTTTAAAACAATGAAAAAATGATCATTTGAAATTGTGTTGTGTTGGAAATGTTAAAAACTACATATACAAAAATGTTGGCCTTTGGAAAAAATCTCAGAAGTGTCTTATTTTAGTCTTCACCCCCTCCTATTGTTTAGAGCCTTGAAATAGCCAAGATTTGTAATATATATGCAGAATGATTTTAGCTTTCAGTTGTTGGGGGCAGACTGTGGCTTGGCTAGCACAGTGCTGCAGAGACATAAAAAGAGAACACAAGGCATCCACTTATTCTTCTGTGGTGGCTACTCACATCATGATTTGCTCCACGGGAGGGATTTCAGAGACGATATTTTCCAACTTCCTGGGCAGGGCACTGAACAGAGCAGAGACTGGGTAAAACCTTGACTGTCTCTCCAATGCCCTGGCTGGCCAACATAGCTTTTCCATCATACTAGGGAACACTGGCTGTAGACGTAGTTCAGTTTATTTCTTCCCCCAAGAATCCAGGAAATGGAAAGACTATTTGTGCCTCACTGTCACAATCTCTCTCCCAGGATACTTCTGGGGAAGCACAACAGCATGCCAGTCCTTAGTCTGGGCATATGGTAAAACCGTAATCAACCTTTTGTATTCCAATACCAGATCCATAAGAGGAAGAAATGTTTTAATGATTTTTTTTTGCATCAGTTTTCAGTTTTACTAGCAAATCATGTGTTATATACAGAGGAATTACTGACCGTATGGCCACAGATGTAGAAAATATAACCGAGATATATTTTTAAGACTTTTGGGGGCCTTAGGTTTTTAGAACTGCTCTGAATATTTTTTAATCCCTTGTATTATAGAGCATTGTGTATTTTGAAAAATTACCAAACACCTGTCTTACCCAAAATTTTCCCTAACAATTATCGCAGCAAAATGCTAACATTAGATATTCTGAGTTTTGAAATTAAGGGTGTATAAACCCAGATTTTTTTTTTTTCAGGAAGATATTTCCATTTCAGCTGATCTGCCCACTGTACTATTTTTTTTCTTTTTGGACTTCCAGATGTTGGACTTTTGTCCTAATTTTGGTGGACCTTGTCTGAATTTCAATATTGCAAAGTATAATATGTCCATCTGTTAGATTCAGAAAGTTCCTTTTTTATAATCCTTTGAATCTTTGTGTATAATCCTTTGTTAGGCCCAAAAAGTTCTTTGATTGCATGCACATTATTTTCTATTGGTTGGTTGTGCTCATTGTCACATGAAAAGGGTGTTAATCCTCTAGTAATTAATGTCTTGCTGAGGTCAACAGAGGTCAGTACTTACATTTTTGGATCTGGTGAATTTGGTTCATTGGAACTCCTTGTTTTCATCAGTTCAGTTATTCTATCATTTTTTCTCGGTGTGCTTTGTTCTCTCTGAGCACTGGTATTCCCTCTCTTTTTAATCTGCCTGCTTTTCATTCAGTCAGTGAAGGATCCTTTTTGCTTTTGTACTGTAGAGTGTCTATGCTGTACACTCTACAGCTGCCTTTATGGCATGACAGTTGCCTTCTGGCTATTTACATAGTTTGCCAAACTGGAAGCTGATTTTGCATTCTTAATGCCTATGATGTTAGCTAATTATACCATGGGGTTCACTCTGTACAAGATTTCACAGTATACATAGAATGCAATCATTATGCAAAATCATTTATAGGTACAATAAAAAGCACATAATTTTAGCTATGGGTGGAAACCCTGCATCATTTTGAAGGACAACATTTTTATTTTGTTTTCCTTTCCTGGGGATTTTTATTCCACCAAGAAATTATATAAATAATTCTCCATTGCCTCAGTTAATTTGAAAACTCAGTCTCATTAGTATGAGACAGTTTTCGTTTCTTGCTTCAGCAATGCCTGTCTTCAGCAGTCTCATGTGCAAGAGATATTTTTGACACAGTTGAAATCCCATGAATCAGGTTCCAAGCATTAATTTGTTTGTATCTTTATTATGTCTTTCTTCTCTCTGTACATGATATTAAGGACAAATATAATGGTGGCTTTCTTTGGGAAACGGATACAATCTGCAAGTATCTTCTTCTACTTATGCAGAATTAATGAGACAGTTTTTGCTGCATTTCAGCAAGCTACACTTCTGTTTTAAATGACTTCACAATAAAAACTTTCAGAGTAGTTCTGAGCTTCGCCCTTGCCATCCTCAGTATTTTCTTATAAATGTATTAACCACTGCATTGTATGTCCTTTGCACCTTGCATACAAACATATAAAAGATAGCAAGTGTTATTGTGTTCAATTTTCATACAAAGAAAACAATTGTATTTGATGCTATATAAGGAAGTGAAGGACAGTATAGTGTGCTCAATGAAAAGCACCTTACATAATATGACATCTTTTAGGCTCTAGGCTACAGGAGGAAATAAATGATATCTTCACTGCATGTGAAACCATAAAAAAATCCCCCTTCACAATGCTTTCAACAGCAGCTATTATAGCACAGCTTTATTTTTATTATTTTATTTTATTTTATTATTGCCTTATTTTCTAACAACTTTTTTTTTTTAACTGGTGCTTCAAATTGCAATAGTTTGACTAAATTTTTTAGTTTTTACCTCTTTATTTTCAATGTATTTTAAACAAGTTTTGCACATATTTAGTTCAGGCCCCATTAATGGCTTAAACCTGGATTCCTTGCCCTCCCAAAATTCACTCAATAGTCATCTATGGCCCAAATGCACCAGAGTATTTAAGCACATCCTTAACTTTGAACACATGCCTCCCATCTATTGACTGCAATTTACTCAACCTCAGTAGGACTAAAGTGCTTTACTGAGTCAGCTAGAATTTTGGGTGTTCAAGGAACAATTATTTTCCCCCACATTGACTTCTTTTTCCACCTCTGTAAACTTTTTATTCTGCGTGATTTAGAACATGCGGCTGTGGTGGATTATCTCAGTATTTACACAGCCCCATCACCATAGTGTCCAGATACCTCAATTTTTTTCCCCACATTCTGTACGAAAACATCTTTCTCCCTTTACACACGTGCTGTTGCACCTAAACTGAGTGCTTTGGAGGCTGGATGTTTCTGTTTTGACAACACCTTGGTAAATGACAAACACCAGGAGCATGTTGCAGATGTGTTGATGTGGCAAGCAGAATACAAGTCAATTCCACAGGTATTATTTTTACTGCATCATGATTCATTTTATAATGAAAGCATATATGAAACCATTAGAAAAAAAAGACTACAGAGGTGCTGATCACCCTGAAGAAAACATCTATAAAAAACCCTAATCGACTTAGTTTCAGTTAATCTAGGACCACATACTAATGCATTAATCACAATTGCATGGATATTATATGGAATCACCATATATCAGGTTTAAGGGTGTTTATCTTGTGTGAATTTCTTAAAATTAACCTTTATTTTCTGAGTTTGTAAACTTTTTTGGTGGTGGGAGGAAATTATTACAACATAACTAATTTTTCCTCTGAAGTTACTGACACACACTTTAATTGTACTATAACATGTTTTGTTATCTGGGAATATTTAAAACAAGATAGCTTGATTCTTTTAAAATATTGTTCTTTAGATACTGTTATAATAATATAGTAGCTAAATGAATAGGCACTATATTAAAGAAAAGGCAGAGTTTTTAAATGAACTCTTGAAAATTGTGCATAACTGGGTATCCATTGTGGTGATGGGTGACAGCAATAAGCCTGCATGTTGAACTCCAGGCTGAAAACAGCTCCTACTCATAACTTTTTCAATAAGGCCCTCTTAATAAATGTTTAGGAGCATCTCCCATTGTAAATCTTCAGTAAATGGACAGGTACTATTTATTCAGATGTGGAAGAAATAATTTACAATCACAGGTTGCCTTTGATCCAGCTTTTGCTTTGAAAAACATTTTGCAACTCCAGATTTAAATTTCAGTCTTCAATTTTTAACTTTTTGCTCCAATCTGTGCTTAATATAAAACATAACGATAGAGTCATTTCAGCTGTATAACTCATAGCAAATAATTTTTTCCAATTAATTTAGTCTCTTTTTTTTTTTTTTTTGGTTTGTGAATTGTCTGCAAAGGCATACAATCTTCTCACATATTTCATTTGAAATTACTTGCCAAACAATTCTTATAAAAATTGTATCTGTAGTTTGTTTATATCTAATAGATGGAATTTATCCCATGTTGGTAATTTTGCTTGGACATGTAGACAACATAGTATTGTTTCTGTTCCCTGAGTTAGTAAAAAATCTATATTGATTAAGTCTATCAAGTTATACAAAAGTAAAAGCATTACAAATATATTTGTCATTAAAGCAGGAAGAGAGGGGAAAAAAAGCTTCTAAAATGATGTCACCCTTCCTAAAAGGGCTTCTCCCTGTGTATTCAGAATCTATTAAAAATATAAATAAAGAGTAGAACTATACTCTGTGGGTCTAGATATATTGCTTTACATGGCCATCTGTCTGGGAGATGGCAGACTGAGATATCACCAAGTCTGATTTCTAATAAAAGGCATACCATTCCTTCCGGAGCATTAGCGTATATTTTGTCCCTTGATCCATCAGGAATAACCAGAGATCTGCTACTTCAGTAATCACCTTTAAATAGGTCAGGTGCAATAGTGACTCTACAAACTGAAACGAAACATGGCTCATTGCTGCCCAGTTGATCAGCAATGTTTTCATCCAGGCGTGGGGAGTAGTTGAAAGCTGATCTTCCCTTTTTTCAATTCCCTGGCTGGTCACTCCAGACACGTACACTCCCACCCTTTAGTTCTGCCCCCACTTTGTTATATTTTTATTCATTGGAGGAGAGGAAGCAAAGAAGCTCAAAGGGAGTGGGTGACTGACTGGAGAAGAAGCCTCTGCACCAGCTCAACAAACTGCTTAGCCCCTAGCTTTCTCTTTTCTGCCTTTGAGACTTAAGCCACAGAGGAAGGTGATGAAGGAAAGAGAAGAAACAACAAGGAAAGAAACAAGAAGTAGATCGAAGTGCATTCTATTATGGTTCCTCTTCACTGCTCTGGTAGAGACCAGGGTTTGTAAAGATGGCTAATAATCCTATCAGGGGATATCCACAGCATGGTGGGCCAATATAACCAAGTCTTTTGCATAGTAACCCCTTGCACAAGGGACGTATAGAAAGCATGGGTGGAGGGTAAAGTAGTTTGTTTAACCAAAACACCGTTGTGCTCAGGATGTTGCCAAACAGCTGGAATGTTTTCTTGGTCCATAGGTACTTAGGTTTAAGATGCTCCTGATGACTTCTTAGGGCTGCCCTGTCAGGTTCTTGGTGGCTTGTAAATAGGAGAAAACAGAAAGATGGTTTAAATCCACCTTTGCCTCCTTCTGTGCAATTCAAAGAATCTGACAGGGCATCCCTAAGCAGCCATCAGGAGCACCTTAAACCTAGGTTCCTATGGACCTAAGAGAACATTTCAGCTGTTTGGCAACACCCAGAGCACAGTGGTGTAGTTTGTCTAGAAGACAGAATTAGAAATAGGTGGTGGGGCATCAAATCAGTTCAAAGAGGAAGTCAAATTGGAAGGTAAAATAGAAGGGAATATGACAAAAAGAAGGAAAATAGAGGAAAATTAGGGATGGAGACTTCAGGAACATTTGTAGGGAACAAAATCAGGCTAAAAAATACACAGCAGGAACAGGGGGGAAACATATTGAAAAGAAACCTAGCTCAAGAGGGCACATGTGGGAGCTCAGGCACTTCAGAAGAAAGAGAGAAGAAAAGAAAATACACTCAGAGGGGCAAGGAGAAGAACTTTTAGGGAGGCAAGAATTAAGGAAACCTCCTAAAGCACTCCCATCCCCATCCTTTGTCAAGGAACACAGAGAGAGGCCTTTAAGAATTGCCATACTGGATAAGACCTGAATTTATTCTGCCCAATATCCTTGCCTCTGGCAATACCAGAGACTTCAGAGAATGGTGCAAGAATTCCATAGTAGGCAGATGTGGATAATCTGCCCTCCCAAATAAATTTCATGATCTCTAATAGCTACAGATTGATTCAAAACCTAAAGATGATGTTTAATGCCACTTCCAAAATTCAGATCATTATTAAGTCTGATAATTCTGGATATTCTCATTATCCATACAAATGTTAACTCTCTTTTCGAATCTTGTTATATTCTTGGCCTCCATGACTTCCTGTGGCAATGAGTTCCACAGTTTTATCACACTGTGTGAAAAAGTATTTCCTTTTGCCAGTTTACACTGGCCACCTTTAATTTCATTGAAATGTCTTTGTTTTCTTGTGTTGTAATACAAGGAGAATAGTAGTTCCTGACCTGTCTTTGCTAGACCACACATTGTTTTAAAGGCTTTTATAATGTCTCCTCTTATTCGTTTCCTTTCTAAGATGAGTGTTTTCAATCTCCTGTCATGACACAGTTTTCCCGTACTTTTGAGCTTTGAACAATGAGATGGGTTGACCAATACTGCACAGACAGATAGGGTCACAACACTCAGTCATAAAAAGATAATAGTCTCCATTTTCACCATCCTATTTCTTATGCATCCTACTAGTGTTTTTTTTAATTGCACTAATTGTTTAATTCCATTAAACAAATGGCTTCATTGTTTACAGTGATGCCTAGGTTTCTTTCTGGAGTTGATATATTAATTTAGAACTTTGTAACATGCCTGAGTAGTTTCAGGTTTTTTTCTCCTCCACATGCATTGTTTTACACTTTTGACAACCCAGTTTCATTTGCCTTCTTGTTGCACATTGGCATCGCTTGTTTAAGTCCTTCTGAAGATTTTTGCAATCCTCTCTGGTCCGCATGCCGAAACAGAATCTCCCTCCTAGGTCAGGGATCTGCAACCTGAAGTTCTGAGCAGCATGCGACGATCTGGCTGCCTCTTTGTGGCTCTAGGCAGGCTCCCACCCTGCCACCGGGGGATCCTGCAGGAGGCTTGTTCTCTGGCTCCAGATTCCTCCCCACCTCACCAGGGAACCCTGCAGCAGGTGCCCTGGCCCAGCTCCCCCAACCAGGAGGCTACACCCATTGCGGCTCTCAAAACACTTGGTTATTGAAGGAATTATTTTAAATGGCTCATTTTTTGGGTTGCCGACCCCGTTCTAGGTGAAACAATTGATTTTTCTTTACAGCAATATGCCCAACAAAGAACCTGCTTGTGCTCCCAACACCCAGAGTCTCCCCCTCCTCTATAAATGGTAAGTAGCCTAGTTTTTCTGTGAATGGTGTCCTGAGTAATGGTTATGTGGTCCAGAAAGCAAAGATCCTTAGCTTTCCAAACTGCTGCCTTTCTCTGACAGTCCCCGTAATTTCAAGTCTCCTGATTACAAACAGTTACACTCAAACTACAGAGCAGAGGCAATACTATGTGGCCAACCACAAATGACACAACTAGCACAAATTTCAATATCTACTACTGAGCGATTGCACCAACTATTCATAAATGTTACAGAGTAAAATAGAATAAAAACCTCACAATAATCTGACAATGAAATACATTTGTGGAAGTAAATGCTCATTTGCTCATTCAAAAACAGAAAAACAGGAAAGAGAAGTTGATTACATATTTTCTGCTAAATATTCATTTAGTTGAATCTGTCTGTTACTAACCCCAAATGTTCTTTTGGGCATATTCTCTGCACATGTACTTTTAAAAGATGCTGCTATTGACAGGATTGCTACTTGTATTTCTATTTCAATCATTATACATGCCATATCATAAATATCAAGTTTCAATAAGTTGGCAAAATTCTTTCGATTCTTGCTTGATTTAAAAACCCTGCACATTTTGCTAAGTTAGCTTCTATCAATGGCCATAACTGAAATCACAGGGAGAGTGTTACATGGATACTCTATCTGCACCCATGTAGAATAAGATACAATATTCAAACAGGGAAGAGGCAATAAGATGCAATAAGAGAACAAGATCAAGAAAATAATTATTAATTTTGAATTAGTCTCACATTTTTATATAGTTAAAACATAAGCATGTTTACTTACTTCAGACCTTATTATTCTTTCCCCAACAGTTCTCCATGTTAGGGTGAAATTCTGTGCCCATGATGTCTACAACAAGACTCACAGTTGCTTCAAAGGGGCCAGAACTTCACCCTAAGGGCACTATCTACCTAGTTCATGCACATGCAACACATGGAATATGGATGGAACAGGGTCAGAATCCGCCAATATTCATTTGGGAAGACCTTTTTATTTGAGGAATTTATAAGCAACCCTACTTAAAATTATTATATTATAAATTTTATTTTAAATGTTTATATTCCTAAATGTGATGTTTTCGTTCTTAGTGGAATACATGGGAAAAGTAAAATCTTCATCTATATGATTGCTATTGACATTTAATACTTTGTAAGTATTTCAAGGGAAAGAGTAAAATATTACTTTCTCTGTTAGTACATAAAAATTGGAAACAAGTCACAGTTGCTTATATAACCTGGAGTTACAATATATTGTTCATATAACACCACAAAGTGCACTACATTTAAAAGCAATGCTAGAAGGGGGTTAAATTACAGTGGAAGAGCTTACATTAAATGATAGATTTTTCTAAAATAATTTGAGTTTGCTTTTCACCTGTAGGGGATAGCAGCCTGACTGGTTAAAAACAGGATAAGAACAGGCTACAGAACAGAGACTACATCATCATTTGGAGAAAGAAGGGATTATACATGGAATACTGAGCTGCTGGTAACTGATTCTAATCCAGATCAGACTGGCGGTGACAGTCATCTCTACTACTTTCTGATAGTAGTTTGGTGACCATCTGAAATGAACTTTTGATCTCAACTCATTTCCTAGTGGACAGGTCTTACAATCATTGATTCTATTGGCTGTCTCAGCAGAGATTTTGAATGCTCCCCTGGGGCTATGCCTGCACCCCTAAAGTTCATATTTAAGCACACTAGTGAAGAAGAATGGGGATGGGAAATATTCTATTCTCCCAGTTGGTCAAAACTGGTACTTTTCATAAGAACTGAATTTCAAGAAAATATACAGAGGAGCCAGTTGTTGAAAAAAAATATTTTAAAGTATCAGAATATTTTTCCTGCAGGTTTTCAAAACAATTGTTGTTTAATTGAAGTTACTGATATTTAAGTTTTCCATTTGTTCTCTTTTTCCCTCCAACCTTTTTATTCCCTTTTCCATTTTGCCTGTGAAAAAGAAAAAAGAGAAAGACGGTAGATGGGGTACGTGGAAAATAAACACAAAACCCATTTAAAAAAAATTCCTTCCTTTTCATTCTCAAACAAAGCATTGTAGGAAAATCTTCATTTTTGAAAAAAGGGGTTTTAAAAAATGAATCAAGTGTTTCATTTGAAAAATTTTGACCATTTAAGAAACTTCTTAGGGTACGGGGAAAGCATTCTCAAATTTCAAATCCATCTCTCTACTTCCTGGCTGGAGAATAGTCCACCTAGTTAAGAGAAAGGGATTGTGGAGGTCTCACTTTCTCGTTTAACACTGCCACAGGCAATGTTCGCTCAGGAGTTCTGCAGCCCCCAATTATGCATCACAAAACTTCAGTGGCACATGAGGACATTCAGCTTGTGTTCATATAGTCAGGACCATGTCCTTTTCTGGGTCAAATCCTAAATTGAAAATAATAATCCAATTTATGACTGGTATCACCTTTCTTTATGCATTTAATTAGAATGAATTTTAAAATAGATATTTATGTCTGATTTGGGACTGCTACAATCCCAGAAAAATAGTGATTCTTTTGCATGTAAATCTATTCAAAACCAAAATCGCACTCGTGAAATAAGATTTCCAAGTCCAGCTGAAAGTTAAAATGGACACTTTTCAATCAAAATCCACCTCTGGCTGTTGTTTGTAATTAAAAGTGTCTCAGCCATTCTTTTAATGAAAATTTCTGAAGTTTAGATGCAGACTTAGTAACATGTATTTGTTGGCATTGTGATTAATTACACTGTATGTGAAGGGTGTCTCCCAGACATCACTGCATAGATGAAAGACCATAACACAGTTTACAATAGGAAGTGAGTGATCTTATCCTTTTAAGTCTTGATTAAAGGGAAAATTAATCGTATAAATTGCATGTTTTAAACTGATATTGTTATCTTGCGCTCAGTAATATCCTAGCCCAGCAGAGGTGATTCTTGATCAAGGAGATGTCTATATATTTTGACAAACTAAAGTACCTCCAGGGTGCTGAAGTTCCATGACTCTTACTTCACATCTTAGCCATTTAGTGGTGGCAAGATGAAGGCTTCCCTGAGGGATCACTGCCTTGTTACTGAGAGCTTTCAGCTCCAGTTAAAATAAGAGGTTTATTATCCCCATAATTATTTTTGAATGGGCTATTTTGACAGTACAGTAAAGGGGATACTTGAACTCTAATTAATGCAAATTTACCCTCAAATCACAATAGTATATAGATGAAAGGATATATAATTTCTCTTTGGAAGTATCCGGTTTGTATAACTTCAATAAAGTACTTCCAAAGGTATATTACTAGATAATCACTATCCTCTTCTATTTCTAGTATTATTATGAGTGATAATTTAGGTATGGTTATAGATACAATACAGTAAACTGATGATTGACTTGAAAGTCAATTATTTCCACGTTTTAGCAGCCAAGAGCTTGAATTTAATGCAAAAATTAAAATTTAAAATGGTGCTAAAATTTTAATATCTGAAACAGTTTCATTATATAAACTCTTGCTTTCCTTCAGTAAAAGTAAATTAGGCCAGGAGAAAGAAAAATGTTAAAAAGAGATGATGGTGAATCGTGACAGCAGCCAAGTAAATAACTTAACAAGAAAAAAGCTTTGCAGAATATTGATTTAATGCATCACTTAAGCAACAGAATCTCTCAAATCAGCATTATACATGCTCTATTTCCTTGTATCTTGGACAGTTTGTCTGTTCACCTCTCTCAAAGGAACAAGCACATATTTCTCCATGAATTGTTTTTCTATGATGTACAGTTTTTAACAGTAGGATAAAAAAAAAAAATGTATCCTCAGTAGAACTCTGCTTCTTTGAGTGAGATGCTTTTCCAGAAATTCTAGCAAGCTGGAATGCCACATATAAAAAGCTATTAAAATAAATTTAGACCAACATAAGAAAGCTGGTATTATCCTATTGAAAACATAACAGAAAATTCAGCATTTTTAATGTGCACAAAAGATTGTAAATTGCAATTTGACCTCATTGTATAGAATTTCAATAGACATCTGAAGCATCAAAAGAATTTAAAAATTCAGTTTAAAAATTGCATTGACTCCAAATTGTGCCTTCAAATGTTATGTTCAGTACAAAGAGTGTAATAAGGAGAACTGTAAAAAAATGAAGGACAAAAAGCAGAAATAACTTGTCAAGTTCGTTTTTGTTGTTGTTTTAAAGAACATTTTATACCATGTTGTGATCAAAACACAGGTTTTCTGTTCAAACCTGTAGGACCCAATTTAGGTAAAATTAGCCCCAATGATTGCTGGCCCATGAAAAATCTTTGAATGATTTAGGCTCCATAGCTATAAAAGGTGTCACTTATTTGTCTGGGGGGAAGGGCTGGAACTGAACTCCAGGAGTTGCAAAAAAAACCCAGAACTGAGCATATGACTGCTTTCTTATTGTAGGGGAAGAGTTTGTGACTCCACCTTACCCAGTTACCATATATATGGCTCTATTGCAATCACAATGATTCACTCACTGAATATACTCAGTTACCCAAAGTCTCAGTTTGGTAAATGAATCTTATGAATGGTGATAGGTTCTTCCCCAAAGGACTGAACATTAGCTAGCCAGGAAAGAATTTTAAAGGGCCCATGGCCCAAGTTATTACATTTTCCCCGCCTTAACACTTCATGCCAGACAAAATGGGCTAAGGGAGATATATATATATATATATATAAGCAGACCCCAGAGAAGCAGGTGATGTAGAAGCTGCACCAAGCCAGAAATTGTCCCAGGAAGTATGACAATTTAGACATACTACTTTTACTTGTGTTTTGGAGTACAACCCCCAGATGATAGCATTTTAGCAATGATGGGATTCTCCCCAAAGGAAATGAAGAGATTTTTCATGTCAGTTTCCAAAGCCTTGAGCATCTCCACTATACTGAGATTGGATTACAGTTTATTTGATCAGAGCATCTAAAGCAGCTCCCATAATTGTAGTACAACCCCAAAAATAGTTCCTGAGGAGCCCACTGTAAAGTCTAATAACAGACTTAGCACCAAATCCTGTGCTAGTCTAAATGGGCAAAACCCTTTTGAATTCAGTGCTTCTTCCATTTTCAACACAGAGATTTTGGCTGTTGACCTGTAGGTCTCTTTCCATTTAAAGAGAAGATCGCATTATTCAGCACTCATTACCTTTTAATTTCTTTTTCCAAGCTGTGGTAGATATGAAATGGCACCCAATCCTTTGTAATATTGGCAAAGCAGATTTAAAGAATGACAAATTACCTCCTGGCTAATTTTATCCTTCACAATTAAAGGATGCTTTAACAGTGTCATTTGGGGTCTGTCTGGCCACCCTTTGAGATCTTTCCAGCTGAGCAAGGCAGGGAAGATGACTCATCTGTTCATCTCATGTTGACTCGTCATTTGACATCTGCATCAGAGCAGTGCCTTATAAGAGTAGAGACTTTGATGCCACCGCAACTTTCCCTCTGTCAAAAGTAGAGCCGGGTGAACTATTCATTGTGAATAATTTACGGATTTTGCCCCGTTTTGGCCACCTCAATTTTCTACCAAGTTTTACTTTGTAAAGAGTGGTTCATTATCTGCACTGTTCAAACAATTTACTTTTAGTAGTAAGAGTATTTTTTTTAAATACATAAGAGTATACTGAAAAAAGACAAGGAATAAAGTCCTTGCCCCACTGACGTCAATGGAAGAATTCCCATTGACTCTGTGAGGGCCAGAATTTCAACAACGGCCCTTGCATTGGGTAACCTATAGTCTAGATTTAACACAAATGAGGCCAATAATCATACAATAGGGAAGAAAAGGAGAAGTAGGACAAAAGTAACAAAAAAAGCTACTGTAGTTGGCTCTTCAGAAAATTGGTATCTATAGAGATCACACAGAACTCAGTTAGGACATAAATACATCCTGAGGGCTTGGAGAATAGTTTTGTTTTTGTTTTCTAAACTTCCTATAGGCAATTGCGTGAACCAAGGGTTCGTTCACCTGCTCATCCACCAATGTGATTTATGCCATCATGTGCCGGAAATGCCCCTCTGCCTTATATATCGGACAGACAGGATAGTCTCTGCGCCAAAGAATCAATGGACACAAATCTGACATCAGAAATTGCAATACTGCAAAACCTGTAGGGGAACACTTCAACCTCCCTGCTCACTCCCTTAACGACTTGTTAATAGCTGTGTTGACACAGATGAATAACAAATCACAGCTTCAGAGAGAGTCTGCAGAGCTCGAACTTATATGCAAATTTGACTCAGTTGCCTTGGGGTTGAACAGGGACTATGGATTTTTCTCGCATTACATCAAGTGAATTGACCTCCCCCCTCCTCTATGTGCTGTTCCCCAGTGTTTTGAATCCTAACACCTACTTTGATTTGCTGTTACAGCCTGACTTGATGCTATGTCATACACTCCCCTGCATTTAATTTCCTCCCACTCTGTAACTTTCCTATCTTCAAAGCGTCTGACGAAGTGGGATTTTCTCCCACGAAAGCTCATGCGATTAATAAATCTGTTAGTCTTTAAAAGTGCCACAAGACTCTGTTATATTTCACATAATAGTAGTTATGTGTACATGTTTCAATTTGTGTTTGTGAGCTGTGTGTTCAGACTTAAAAACAAATAAATCAACCTCTTTTTTCCCCTCCGCCATTCTTTACTCAACCCTGATATTACATTTTTCGTATACAAGAATCTAGAAATTCATTGCTAGTTAGCAACCCTATTTTATTATATTCTATGCTATTTCTTATAATATCCTGTCCCTGTGGTATTTATGCACCTAAGAACATAAGAACATAAGAAAGGCCGTACTGGGTCAGACCAGAGGTCCATCTAGCCCAGTATCTGTCTACCGACAGTGGCCAGTGCCCAGGTGCCCCAGAGGGAGTGAACCTAACAGGCAATGATCAAGTGATCACTCTCCTGCCATCCGTCTCCATCCTCTGATAAACAGAGGCTAGGGACACCATTCTTAACCCCTTTCTGGCTAATAGCCATTTATGGACTTAGCCACCATGAACTTATCCAGTTCCCTTTTAAATATTGTTATAGTCCCAGCCTTCACAACCTCCTCAGGTAAGGAGTTCCACAAGTTGACTGTGCGTTGTGTGAAGAAGAACTTCCTTTTATTTGTTTTGAACCTGCTACCTATCAGTTTCATTTGGTGACCCCTGGTTCTTGTATTATGGGAGTATTTAAACAACTTTTCCTTGTCCACTTTTTCCACATCAGTCATAATTTTATATACTTCTATCATGTCCCCCCTCAGTCTCCTCTTTTCCAAGCTGAAGAGGCCCAGCCTTTTCAATCGTTCCTCATACGAGGCACTCTCCAAACCCCTAATCATTTTAGTTGCCCTTTTCTGAACCTTTTCTAGTGCTAGAATATCTTTTTTGAGATGAGGAGACCACATCTGTACACAGTATTCGAGATGTGGGCGTACCATGGATTTATATAAGGGCAATAATACATTTGCAGTCTTATTTTCTATCCCCTTTTTAATGATCCCTAACATCCTGTTTGCTTTTTTGACCGCCTCCGCACACTGTATGGACATCTTCAGAGAACTATCCACAATGACTCCAAGATCTTGTTCTTGACTCGTTGTAGCCAAATTAGCCCCCATCATATTATAGGTATAGTTGGGGTTATTTTTTCCAATGTGCATTACTTTACACTTATCCACATTAAATTTCATTTGCCATTTGGATGCCCAATCACTTAGTTTTGTGAGATCTTTTTGAAGTTCTTCACAATCTGCTTTGGTCTTGACTATCTTGAGTAGTTTAGTATCGTCTGCAAACTTAGCTACCTCACTATTTACCCCTTTCTCCAGATCATTTATGAATAAATTGAATAGGACTGGTCCTAGGACCGACCCTTGGGGAACACCACTAGCTACCCTTTTCCAATCTGAGAATTTACCATTTACTCCTACCCTTTGTTCCCTGTCTTTTAACCAGTTCTCAATCCATGAAAGGACCTTCCCTTTTATCCCATGACAACTTAACTTACGTAACAGCCTTTGGTGAGGGACCTTGTCAAATGCTTTCTGGAAATCTAAGTACACTATGTCCACTGGATCCCCCCTGTCCACATGTTTGTTAACCCCTTCAAAGAACTCTAATAGATTAGTAAGACACGATTTCCCCTTACAGAAACCATGTTGGCTATTGCTCAACAGTTTATGTTTTTCTATGTGACTGACAATTTTATTCTTAACTATTGTTTCAACTAATTTGCCCGGTACCGACGTTAGACTTACCGGTCTGTAATTGCTGGGATCCCCTCTAGGGCCCTTTTTAAATATTGGCGTTACATTAGCCGACTTCCAGTCTTTGGGTACCGAAGCCATTTTAAGGGACAGGTTACAAATCTTAGTTAACAGTTCCGCGACTTCACATTTGAGTTCTTTCAGAACTCTTGGGTGAATGCCATCTGGTCCCGGTGACTTGTTAATGTTGAGTTTATCAATTAATTCCAAAACTTCCTCTAGTGACACTTCAATCTGTGACAGTTCCTCAGATCTGTCACCTACAAAAGCCGGCTCAGGTTTGGGAATCTCACTAACATCTTCAGCCGTAAAAACCGAAGCAAAGAATCCATTTAGTTTCTCTGCAATGACTCTATCATCTTTAAGCGCTCCTTTTGTATTATCATCATCAAGGGGCCCGACTGGTTGTTTGGCAGGCTTCCTGCTTCTGATATACTTAAAAAACAATTTGTTATTACCTTTGGAGTTTTTGGCTAGCCGTTCTTCAAACTCCTCTTTGGCTCTTCTTATTACGCTCTTGCACTTAAGCTGGCACTGTTTGTGCACCTTTCTGTTTGCCTCACTAGGATTTGACTTCCACTTTTTAAAGGAAGTCTTTTTACCTCTCAGTGCTTCTTTTACATGGTTGGTGAGCCATGGTGGCTCTTTTTTGGTTTTTTTACAGTGTTTCTTAATTTGGGGTATACAGTGAAGTTGGGCCTCTATTATGGTGTCTTTAAAAAGCGCCCATGCAGTTTTCAGAGATTTCACTTTAGTCACTCTACCTTTTAGCTTTTGTTTAACTATCCCCCTCATTTTTGTATAGTTCCCCCTTTTGAAATTAAATGCCACAGTGTTGGGCTGTTGAGGTGTTCTTTCCCCGACAGGGATGGTGAATGCTATTGTATTATGGTCACTAGTTCCAAGCGGTCCTGCTACAGTTACCTCTCGGACCAGCTCCTGCGCTCCACTCAGGATTAAATCTAGAGTTGCCTCTCCCCTTGTGGGTTCCCATACCAGCTGCTCCATGAAGCAGTCATTCAAAGTATCGAGAAATTTTATCTCTGCAATATGTCCTGAAGTGAAATGTTCCCAGTCAATATGGGGATAGTTGAAATCCCCCACCATTATTGGGTTTTTAAATTTGATAACCTCCCTAATTTCCCTTAGCATTTCCTAGCAAAGATAGATTCCTTAAAGCATCAGCGAATCCAACTCTAATATCTAAGCATCTTAGCATTTTACTAGCAATTTCAAAGTCCTAGTGATTGAATCTTGAAAGACAGAGACTACTCTGCTTACATTATTAAAACAATTTAATTTAAATTTTCATAAGGTGCCAAGGAAAAATGC
Source organism: Pelusios castaneus (assembly GCA_007922175.1). NCBI lineage: Eukaryota > Metazoa > Chordata > Testudines > Pelomedusidae > Pelusios > Pelusios castaneus. The sequence goes on from ML685795.1 coordinate 10,998,241, forward strand.
ATTTCTGTAGCCAAGTATTAGGCTTGGTTTCTTGCAAGGAAAGCTATGGTAGTGCCTCTTTGGGGGGTATTAGCTTCCCTTAAGTAAAGCATGAAATAATTTCATTCATTAAAGGGGGAAATGTGCAAGGCAGATGGTTTCAAAAGGAGAACTGTCCCAATTTGAGACCACCCAAAAACAGAAACAAGAATGGGGCAGCCTACCTAGACTCATCTCCAAAACACTGAGACATCAGAAGAGACTAAGAAATCTGATTTAGGAGATCTTATTAGAATGCCTGCTTCATCCAAAAAAATGAACAGAAGAAACCTCAATGCTAGACTTTACCCTAGTGCAGGTAAACTTAGGGTCGGGACCCAGTATTGGGTCACAGACCCTTAGGCACTGGGTCACACCATTCTCTGCTGCTGCTGCTGCTGCCGCTGCCAAAAGATTAGAATGCATTGCTGAAAAAATGTAATTGCTGGGTTGCAGGCATAAATTATTTTTTTCAACTGGGTCCCAAGAAAAAAAGCTTGAAAACCACTGCCCTAGTGGGCACCCATATATAAACAAAAGTAAACTTTTATTTTGAAACAAACTACCCTACATTGTAACAGCTTTACTTTACTGAATAAGAAACCACAATATATTTACTGACCTCTGTCCTTGCAGTGAATCACATCATTAGCATAGCATCTTTCTAGCAGAGACTGCAGCTGGGGTGGAACACTATAGAAAGGGGTATTATTTACTTGTGTTTAAAAATAATTACAAAACACTCCAAATCCATTTGTCTGTTTCTTTTATGAGAAGAGAAATGATAAATCCTGAACAAAGAATAGAAACCAGTTCAAACAGATTAAGAACTAGACCAAATTTCAGTCTAAAATTTAAGCCATTCCCACGTCCCTCTTTTTTTCAGGTTTGAAAAAATTAAAAATATCTTACTCCTTCCCCCTAGCCCTTAACATACCCCCAGCTCTCATGATCTTATTTGGTTTAGTAGCTCAAATTAGATATCTGTCATCTTCAAATCCACAACAGTAACATTCAGAGCTTCCTCCAATAAGAAAAGAGGAAATTTATTCTGGTGTGTCCGAGGCCTTGGAAATGCTAGAGCACCTTGCAACACATAGAAGAACGCTACCATGGAAGTATGAACCCTGAGATCTCCTTGACAGGATATCACGAAGGCCTTGTCTACACTGCCACTGGTTTTCAGCAGCAGTCAAAGGGAGATATGCAAGGTAGATAAAATACCTTGCATATCTCCATTCGACTTAGTAACTCCACTGTACACACAATGCTAAGTCAAATGCAAAAAGCATATGTTCGACTTTGAGCTACTCTCATTGTCAGGCTGGCATTACTAAGTCAAACTCTGGTTCGATTGAGCGTGTCTTGACTAACACCTCAGTTGAACCCGGAAGTTCGAACTGATGGTGGTGAATTTGCTGCTGTCAGTATAGACAGAGCTTAAGATATTGGTGATGGTGAGAAACCAGGTGTGTAGAGATCGAAGAACTGATGTAGAAGCAGCCAAACAAACAAGGAGTCCTGTGACTCTTTTAAAGACTAACAAATGTATTTAGTCTTTAAAAGTGCCAGAGGACTCATTTGTTTTGCTGAATGAGACTAAAACGGCTACCCTTCTGGAACTATTTATAAATCAGGGACCCTTTAGAGATCAGGTCAAGGAATTGAAGAAAGAAGGTGTCTACTGATGAAGTAGAGACCTGCTGAGAGATGGAGAGATGGCACTGTGTGCTGGGGAAAGGACAAGAATACATTAAAGATGAAAGGAGTAAGGGAAAGGAATGCATTGGAGACAGAGGAGAAAGCAGGAAGACTACCAAAAGTTCAGGTAAGTTTAATGACTCTCTTTTTGGAATCTGCAGGTCTATAATATTAAGAAAGCATTTCAGTGTCTTATTTCTCGTATCTTTTTAAGATTAGTAATCAATATGAAATGCAAGTCTGAGTTAGTTGAGCTTTAATGCATCGCTAATCACGGCATTGCTTACCAAAGCTTGAATTGGAGATATCAGCTCAGTAAAGGTCTAGAAAAATACCCCATTCCCGTATCCTGTAGTCAGAATTAGGCTCAGAAAATATGATGCAACATCAGACATAGAATCATAGAATAATAGGGTTGGAAGGGACCTCATGAGGTCATCTAGTCCAACCCCCTGCTAAAAAGCAGGACATGGATGGTTGGTATTAGTTGTAGTGAATTTCAGTATATGTAGACATGGCCCCTTCCATTCTGAGGCACTTTTGACTAAACCATCATTCTCTGGGTACGGGTTGGCTACATTCTACAGCAGGAATTGATCAATGGGGACAGTGAGGGAAACATTTTCAACTGGTGCAAAAAGGAGCTAAAACTTTTAATTACCTTTAATTACTTTTAATGGGAGTTGGGCACCAACTCCTCTTTTGGCCTTTGACAAATCTCCTAGGTAACTTACAATTACACATGCAACCTCATGGACTGTTTAAACTAGTTCCAGAGGGGTAGCATGTTAGTCTAGTTCAGCAAGACAAACAAGGAGTCTTGTGGCACTTTTAAAGACTAACAAATTTATTTATCACATGAGCTTTCATGGGGTAAAATCTCACTTCATCACGTGCTCCAAGATGGGGAACTTACAAAATGGGAGCAAAATAAATGCAGGGAAGTATAAGTCATAGGATCAGGGCAGACTATGACAGCAAATCAAAGCAGTTGTTAGGATTCAAACAGTGGAGTACAGCAAATAGCAGGAAGGTGGGTGGGGGACAGGGAAGGCAAAATTACCTGTCGTAATGGGGAAGAACCCATACTCTTTATTAAGCCCTGAGTTCCCAGAGTCAAATCTACATATGGATTCCAATTCTGCAGTTTCTCTTTGAAGCTTTGATTTGTTATCCATTTGTTTGAGCATAGTTATTAACCAGTCATCAATGGAGTGAGATGGGAGACTGAAGTGTTCACCTAATGGTTTTTTAATGTTGTGGTTCCTTATGTCAGATTTGTGTCCATTTATTCTTTTGCACAGAGACCGCCCTGTTTGTCCAATATATAAGGTGGTGGTGGAGGGGAGGGAGGTTCTGGCACATGATGGCATAAATCACATTGGTGGATGAGCAGGTGAATGCGCCCTTGATGGAGTAGCTGGCTTGATTAGGTCTTATGATGGTGTCTTTTGTGGGCAAAGTTGGCAACATGGTTTGTTGCAGGGGTATGTGCCTGCTTTAATGTTTTTGCTATTAGATCTGTAGTTGCTGGTGAGTATCTGTTTAAGGTTGGAGGGCTGTCTATAAGCGAGGAGAGGTCTGCCACCCAAAGCGTGAAAGATTGAGGGATCATCTTGTAGAATAGGCTGTAGAGGTTTGACTTGGGTGTTGTAGGTGATGACCAGTGGTGTTCTGTTTTCTTTCTTGGGTTTCTCTTGTAGTAGTTGACTTCTGGGTACCTGATCTGGCAATGTCGATCTGTTTCTTCACTACTCCAGATGGGTACTGTAGTTTTAAGAATGTTTGATACAGATCATGAAGATGTCCGTCTCTGTCTGAGAGACTGGAACAAATGTGATTATATCTTAGGGCTTGGCTGTAGACAATGGATTGAGTGGTGTGTCTTGGGTGGAAGCTAACTATAGTGGCCTGTAGGTTTACAGTATAGAGTGGTTTTTGTATGTCCAGCATTAAGTTGTACAGTAGTACCCAGAAAGAGGGGTATAAAACAACCACATAAAAATAATTGTATAATTAACAAGTGCATTCGCAGTTTTATTTAACTAAATAGAAACTGACCACTCATTCCACATATGCTTGACACTCCAGAAGACATTTTAACAGTCATTCCAATTAAGTGCACAAAACTGTCTGCTCTGCATTTTTCCAATATATATAAAATTCTTCCCTATCTTACTGTCATTCAAGTTTTTTTTCCACATTAACTCAGGACTGTGCATAACCAAGGGGTAAAACAGCTTCTGACAAAAACATAAATAAGCTATGTTTGATGCTTCCAGTCTGTGCTAATCTTTCCTGGCTGCACTAACTCCATGATGCCTTCCTTCCTCTCTCTGCTGCTTTCCCTCCCATACAAGGGCTTCCACTGACTATTCCCTCTGCTACCTGTTTCCAGGCTCCTGCTTAGCTCCTGTTCTGTGATGGCTTCCTCCTTCAGCAATTCAATTGTAACAGAGCAAGATTTTAATAGTGGTGGCCAAGAGGTACATGGATTTAAACTTTAGAAGACACTACTCATTAAGTTTCAAGTTTATAATTTACCATAATTATTTTCTTGCAACAGTGTTAAATTATTAAAATAGCTACAAACATTGGACAAAATGAAATTTAATGGCGCATACATGCTTGAACTGTATTTTATTTTCTAATTAAGAAAATGAAATATTTTCAGATCAATTGCTTTATACAGTATGGTACCCCACTCTACCAGTTCCAATCCTGCTTTTATTCTACATATATCTGAAGGAATGCCATCTCATTTTTTTTATATTGCCCTACAAATACCCGATGCACATAATTACATACAGTGGTGGAGGGGAAAATTAGGTACCATATGTACTGTATCTAACCATGTTCATACTACAACACATCATCATAACTCAGTGCCATCATGTTTAAGCATCAGAGTAAAAGTATTTTAGCCAAGCAATGCCATGTTGACATACTATGATAATTCTCTGGGTCTCTGAACTTGGCTCATGTTCTCTCAGCAACCAGGAAGGGGTGGTAGAAAAGAGGAAGAAGAAAGCATTATGTACAGAGTAAAACTGTACTTGCAGTCTAAAGGAAATTATTGTAGTTGCAAGATAACCACTGGAATGAACACAGGTAAGATCCCCAAGACAACACAGGGTGTGACATGTGTGTGTTAATGCTGATATACCCTGCAGACACAACTGTTAATCCATTATGATTAGCAACCCTGAGAACAGAATGTTTGCTTCTAGCCCCTTCAGAAGAAATCTTGAAAATTTAAAATCAGAATAATATCTGCATGTAGGCTACATTATCATTTCTCTTTATGCTGATACACTAAGATTTGTGGTCTATGCTAAATGTACATTCAGCACCTCCAAGACCTGGTTGTGGCTTAAAAAGCACAAATGGATTACCACTCCTGTAGGTTCCTACCTTTCTATGAAAATGGTGTTCACACACGTTGGTGTGTCTGAGGAAAGAGCAAGATAATACTAAGTGGAATCAGACATTTATTTGCACCCTCCCCCCCTCCCCAACAAAACATTTCAAAACCAAAACCTGACTTCGGTGCTCAAAATACATTTAAAACAAGACCATGCATAAAGGCTTATAGCACAAAGAGTTTACTGCTCTTTGGAGTAAGGTTCCTTTTATTAGTATTTCTTCCCATTTTAATTGAATTTTTTAAAGTAACCAAAATTACAAAGACCACCAGCACTGTACGAAAAAGAAAGAAAGAAAAAAAGTCTCCCGGGGTTTGCAACTCTGCCCCCTCAGTGTTCTGGAGTCCAGATGTGAAAGGCCTATTGGAGATGAACACATCATTGGAAGGAGGAGAAAAAGTTTTAAAGCTACTGCTCTAGACTCATTTTATTGCAACTATGCAGGTACCTGTCCTGCCAATGGCTATTGTTCTTCGGCTTGTTAGATGGGCAGAAATTATGTTTTTCTGCTTTTTTATTACCAACTGTTGCATAATATTTTTAAAGGAGACCTACACAGAGAAGAGAATGTCCTGGCATTCATAGAATAATAGGGATGGAAGGGACCTCACAAGGTCATCTAGTCCAACCCCCTGCTAAAAAGCAGGACCACTCCCACTAAATCACCCCAGCAAGGGTTTTGTCTAACTGGGCCTTAAAAACCTCCAAAGATGGAGATTCTACCACCTCTCTAGGTAGCCCATTACAATCCTTCACCACCCTCCTAGTGAGAAAGTTTTTCCTAATATCTGACCTTGACCTCTCCAACTGTAATTTGAAACCATTGCTCCTTGTTCTGTCCTCTGCTACCATCGAGAACAGCCTAGCTCCCTGCTCTTTGGAGCACCCCTTCAAGTAGTTGAAGGTTGCTATCAAATCTCCCCTCAGTCTTCTCTTCTGTAGACTAAATAAGTCTAGTTCCTTCAGTCTCGCCTCATAAGTCATGTGCCCCAGCTCCCTAATAATTTTTGTTGCCCTCTGCTGGACTCTTTCTAATTTGTCCAAATCCTTTCTGTAGTGGGGAGCCCAAAACTGGACACAGTATTCCAGATGCGGCCTGACCAGTGCCGAATAGAGGGGAATTATCACATCCCTTGATCTGCTGGCAATACTCTTACTGATGCAGCCTAATATGCCATTGGCCTTTTTGGCAACAAGGGCACACTGCTGGCTCATATTCATCTTCCCGTCCACCATAACCTCCAGGTCCTTTTCTACAGCGCTGCTACTTAGCCGATCAGTCCCCAGCCTGCATTTCTTTGTTCATAATCAAAAGGTCTGAAAACTGTCATCTCTATTCCTTTTCTGAAAATTAGATAGAACCATAAAAGTTCATGAGGGCCCTCAGCCCTTCACTGAAAGGACTGGGAAAGATTTTAATCCCATCTGTTTAAATAGATGTTTGTTTTTCTAAAAAAAAAACCCCACTAAACACTTTTGTAACATGAAAATATTAAAGACATTTTGATTTTCTTGGTAGGTCACTTTCCCTAATGATCTGCTGCCAGATTCTGGCAATATTAACACCACTGCAAATCCACTGAAACAACTCAGGCTTATGATCATGTAAATGATTGAAAATTTGGGGCTGAGTGACTAAACTCCAACAGATTTGGAGTGAAAATGATGGGAAAAATGAATTGTGTACACAATGTTGCAAATATTCATTAGTATGTATTAATTGTATAATGCTAATATCCAGCTGCCCAATCAGGAATGTGACACCTTGCACCTGAAGATGTATATAAATACAAGACGACACGATCCCGGTTCCAAAGATACCATCCATTGTATATGCATGCATCTACATCCCTCCTCTCATATTAAATAGCCATCTATTGGTCGGTAAAGACAGTAATCCTGTGAGTTTTGGTACAGTTCACTGTTCATGAACCCATGCTGTCAACAAATTTACTGAGACAGAATGGCAATTTTAATACAGCAGATCAATGAAAAGATGCATTTCATAACATTCATTTGTTCGGTTTCTGCTTCATTCCCTTGTTAAGAGAAAAATCATGATACAACCATTGACAACATTTTCTTCTTCCATGAAATAGCTTGTCAAATGACTAGAAGACTTAGTTTCATATTCTCTGTATTCGTAACACACAAAAAACCAATTTGTTATGGGAGCATCATGTATACATCACAGACTAAGGAGAGAATAACCCCATACACTATATGGCTTTTCTGCCATTACACCTGCAATAATGTATTGAGATGAGTGATGACAAGGGTAGACATAATAAACATCAATAAATAGTTTGAGTGTAAACTCAGAAACAAAAGATATTGTTTAAAGGTAGCATAATGGTGCTTACCTAGCAGAATGGAAAAAATAAAAAAGCACTTTTAGGGTAAATAGCAGTAAAATTTCCTGACATCAATATCTGGGTAAGGGATGCTGAATAAGACCTACAGAGGAGACGCTCCAATTGATGGTGGGTTTGGCTATGCTCGGAAATTTACCAAAACAGCTATATTAATACGTTTCCAAGTGTGAACAAGCTTTGTTTAAACTAAGGAAGTCTCCCATAGAATTTACAAAAGTGCCATTGTTTAGGATATTTAGAACCAGACTAGATTAAAACCCTTGAAATGTGGAAGAGGGGGCAATCAGACTCACAGGAGGATGGATTAGGCAACTCTGATAGATCTCTTCTATCTCTAATTTCTGTGATTCTGTGCGTGCATGCTGGATTTCAGAAAGGTCTTTTTAATAAGGGTTAATTGGGGTAGTATGTTACACGTGACTGAATACCGTTTCAAATTGCCAGTGATGCCTGCTTAACTAAATCAGGCAAATGGGCAGAACATTTAAATAGAGAAGAGCAAATCTTCTCCCCTCTTGTTTAACTCTAATAATTTCTTCGTTATTCTTGCATTTACCATATCTTTGTAACAGCGAAGTTTATGAAATTTTAGTTGCTCACTTAATATAATAATGTTAATATAATAGTTCTGCGCTGTTGGGTAGCTTTGTAAAAGTTAAGCTTTTTGTTTAACCACAAGTTTATGTACAAGATATAGGAACCACTGAATGAATTTCTATGGTAGACATGGGGTCACACCAGGTCACTGTTTCTCAACCAGTGTTCCATGGAACACTGGTGCTCCTCAGACATAGTTCAGGTGTTCCATGACCCATCCCAAATCCTTCTCATGGGGGGGACTGAGTGGGAGAGGGGGAAGGAGGAATTTAATGCCCCAGCCACAGCAAAGCTTTCAGGCATGTGGTGGTGGACATTGACACACTCCTGTAAGCTTTGCTATGACCAAGGCATTTTAAATCTCCTGCCACTGTTACCAGCTTTTTTCTAGAATGTTTCCATCAGGTGTTCTGTGTTAAGTAATTAATACCTTTAGGTGTTCCCACCCCACTAAAGGTCGAGAAACATTGCACTAGATGATCATAGTAATCCCTCCTGGGCTTTAAATCTGTGAGTCTATGACAAGTTAAAATAAATAAACCTGTTTAGTCAGCTAGAACCACACTGTAATGAATCCAATAAAATCACCATGCTCCAATCTGCAGTATTAAACCTTAATCTAAAAAACAAAAATCCTTGCTTGACCCCTGAACAAGAACTTTTAACTTTGGAGATGAAACTATAATTTCCAACACGCAAACTCCAGGCAAAGCTGCAGAATACACACACATACACACACATCCCTTCAATCCCCACCCACCAGTCTCAGTCGAAGGATGACTTCAGTCCCTTTCTTAACTAATCCTGTGACTAAAATCCTACACTCATTCTTCCACACACAGAGGGAAAGGGACTCACCAGAAGACCTAGTCTTTCAGTTTTAACTATTAACCAATAGTGGAAAAACAAGGATTCTTAAGTTATGCCTTCATAGCCAATAGGGTGGATTTGTGTGTCCCACATGACAGCGTTTCCCCTGTCTTTCACATGGGCAGTATTTAGTTCAATTCAGAACTGCAGATAGTACAGCTTGCACAGCAGCAATGGGATGTCTGAGCACAAGTGGCTGACTTCCGAGTGACTTTATGAAGCACTTTTGTACTTTCCTTCTTCATTAAATTGGGATCTGCATCCTTGGCATTTGCCCACCACACTCAGCTCTACAGGAGGAAAACAGAATGACTAGCACATCTTAGCCATATGAAACTGTGAGTATCGATTTTTATTTTCACCCTTCAAACGTGCACTGTAATGCAGTTTACATGTTGCATGCATCATATCTTGAAATATGCTCTTTTAAAAAATTTTCCTGGCTATGCAGGTTGAATGTTATCATGGGGAATCTTTCAAGAATATTTCCTGCATGCTTCAGTAAAGGACGGTTGTGGGGGGGGACAGACAGTTATCCCTCAGGGCAGTGCCTGCATAAGAGCTGCATGCCACACTGCTTCCTAACATAGCCAGTGTGCTGCTTTGTTCATAAAGAAAAATGAAGGCAAAAAAGCCCAACACATGTATGTTATTCAGGCCTGATTAGACAGAGGGCAAATAAAAATGATCTGTCCCCAATGGGAGGGGGCGGGCCGGGGGAATAAAGGCAAACTTTGCTATCTCTGCCGGCAAGGACAGTCCAGACTTTCCAGACATCTGACAGTTATTATAATTAGCTCTGAAAGACAGCAAAGACACTATGAGACAAATAGCTCTTATGTTTTGAACAATGAAATCAAGCAAAGTTCCCATCCCACGCCTTCTAATGTTCTTTGGGGGGGAGGGGGCGAGGGCATGTGGTTGTATTTTTTTAAGAGGTAATAAATATTTCAATCTGGAATTGTTCAGAACAAGGAGGGGCTTGGACAGGCTGCTTTAAACATTTCTGAATCCTGCCTTCCATTTAGAAAGAATTCAGTCAGATTCCTGACGACTTGAGCAGGGGTATGAGGCTCTTCACAGCATAATGTCAGAAGGTGGGGGTGGGGGAAGAAATAAGACATTCATAATGAGATGCATTTTGATAGCTTACCAAGATCTTTGCTCGCCAGGAGACTTGGATAGATCTAAGTTTCTTTCTATGCAAGATTTACAAGAGTTCTCAAACAGAAGCAACAGACAAAGCAGAGGTGCCCCCCCCCCATACTCACACACTCCATCCTTCCCTAGAAATGAAATTGAATTCAAATAGATAATTGCACATTGATTTATCTTTTTGTATTTAAAATTGAGAAAAAGTCATAGAATCTTTTACTTGAATAGTCCAAATCTTCTTTTAAAAAGTTACATTCTGAAAGTATTTTCACAGGCCTAACAGAAAAGAAAAGAGAAAAGACAATGGAAACCTGATTCAGACCTAGCTAGTCTGGCTATGAAAGACAACATGAGGTGAAAACAGATACATATATATATAAATATATTTTTAAGTATGAAAAAGAATATTAAGTGCATTACAAAAAAATAGTGTCTGAGCCTTTCAACAAAGTATGGCTTAAATAAATCTTTCTGGGCCAATGTTCACGTGCTCCCATTGTAAAGAAAGGAACCCAAAGATGTTATTTTTTAAAAGGAGAACTTGATATAAATTTTCATATAATCTCTTTTACGTACACCATTTTTTTTCTTTGTCTGCTCTCCTGTTATCTACACCTCCCCCAACTGCCGCCCACTGTGAGCTGAGACACCTGAAGGCTAGACATAATGATCAACAGAGCGCTATGCTAGCCTGTCTGGATTCCAGCCAGATTTCCCCCCCCTCTACAATCAAGGAGCCTGCACGCAATGCACGGCAAGCCTATTCCTCTGCTATGTGTAGAGTAGGCATAGAAATCTTACCCATGTTGCAAAAACATTGAAGACAAACTATTTCTTTTCTCTTATTCTGAACGGACTCAGTTTTAAGTCTTGTATTACTTTAAATATATGAAAAATGCATTTATAAATAGGTGTATACATACATAATATATATACACACACACACATCCCAATATTTTTATAGCATGATAGACTATATCTATATGTATTGTACAGCCAGTATCTTGATTTTTACTTTGATTACAAATAGCATACGCCTATACACTGTCTATATGTATTGCATACAGTACATTGTTCACATAGATCACATACACTTATGTAGAAACATTGTATGCATATTACATGTGTATAACTCTCACACACAAATAGTAATTCAGAGACCTATTTTTGAAAGTTCAAATATTTAGATATAGATTAGGTTTTAGAGAAATTAGTAACTCTCTCAGATTATTCCGAGAACCTTCAAATCTGGTGCCATTCAAACACCAGTTGGTGGACCATGTCCAAATTGAGGGGGGTTATTTGAGGTAGTCAGTCTAACTATTGGAATCTGGCCTTCCAATAGTCATGCAGTTACTGGATTCCCTGGAGAAACTGATTGGTTCCCTGATTGGTTGTGTTTCCAGAAAGTTTGCCTTTTGAACACAGTACTTCTAAAAATAGTCACACATATTAGTTTGGTGTGGCCTGGGGTGGGGTTACCACAGACAGAGGAAAAGAAAATTATTTTATTCTTGGAACTATTTTCCCTTTAATTTTTAAATGTATATACTAGAAATTATATTTATTAAATTTGTATGCATTTCTTTGCCACTGGATACACAATACAGGGGTGTGGAAAAGCAGATTTTTTAAAAAAAAAAATGGAAATATTCAGAGTAAAACTAAAATACTTGCATACAGTATACACTTAAAAAATATCACCTGACAAGGTTTAAGAAAGTATGGCTTACTGAAAATATCAGGTGACTTTTAGGAAAAAGAAAAATGTCTTCTAGTGATTTTCCTTTATTGTGTCATCATCAGCACACTACAGCAAATATCATACTAGATTTAGACTTGGAAACAGGACCCACAATATGGATATGCCATATGTTGATTATTTTGGGTGAGCTGAGCAGTTTATAGAACTTTATAATAAAGTTGCTTAAAGAAGGAAACAGAAAATAAGATTAAGTTGCATCTAACAGCAACAGTATCCAGTACCTCAAAATAAGACTATGGGTTTCTAGAGCATAATTCAAAGAAATGAAGCTAATGAACTTGAGTGATGTATTCAAACTATATAAACACAAATTTTAATACAAATAAACAAACTTCTCTGAAAGAACAATATAGTATCCCTTATTTGAAAAGGCATTACATAGCTATAGATATTTCAATACACTGATGGATGTACCTATGAGAAATATATACATACAACATGCATTTCTTATAATTGCGTTATTTGCTCATTCCTTTTTCCAGTATTATCCTTGAAAATAAAACCTTTTACTGATATTTCACACACAATTCATAATAATTTTGGTAGCTGTATAAAGTGCTGATGTGTATTTCTAAAGGTAATTATTATAATTAGTGTGGGGGGTTCCCCTCCAAGGGTCTGAAATGCTACCAAATATACATCAATTTTCCTACCAAAAACTCAAGGTATGGATTATCCACAAGTTTTAAACAGGAGTAGATTTTTTCTAGCTAGCAAAAGTATATTGATGTACATCACGTGCTTATATTGAGCAGCTCATTTTTAAGTCACGGAAATACAAGCCAAAATTTTCAGTCCTGGGTATTTACAGTTAGGCCTGAGGTACATATTTAAGTGTCTAAACAGAAGTGTCTTGATTTCTATAAGCACAACGTATTCAACAAATTCCACTGAAATCAATATAAATTGCAGATGCACACCACCATTGAAAATAAAGCCATTTTTACTGAACCACTAACTATAGACCCGGGAGACTAATTTTGTAACCAAAGTGTAAATTGAAAATTTTGGCTTGTGTTTTTTGCTAATGCACTTTTTCTTTAAACTTGCAAATAGCTGCTGATCCTGAAGCAAAGCAGTCATGAACATTCACACCGTCCATACAAAATGAGAGTTCGATGTCTGTTCCACATGGTCTGCTAAGCCTGTGGACTGCAATTAGTTGTGTAAACACTGCAGCACAGTGCATAGAAACTTTGAGTTCTAATGAATTAAAAAAATATCACCTCAGTATGTCTCCTTTAAGTATTACTGCAAACCATCAGGCATGAGTAGAAATCGCTCAGGATCATCAAAACTTTAAAAAAATTTGCCTTTCTCTGTTGATACCTTTATGTAGCAAAAGTAGCCTCAGAGCGATTGAAATCTTGCCTGCCAGAAACTCAGTCCAGCTCAGTAAGGCAATGGGGTCAAATGAGCTCATGCATCACAGATAGGAAATGAATTGTGCATTTCATATTTATACATACCATAAATATATTTATGGTATTTCACTCTAAACAGGTTCCTGTTTGATTTTTTGGCAAACTGTTGCAAAGATTAAGACTACAGCTGAGTTTAAATGACTTTTGGCATGATGTAGTTATACCAGATGGCCACGTGTCCTTTTCTTATTTAGATGAGAATTTTCCTTTCAATAACATCTTTATTCCTGACCTGCTTTAAAATTCCAGCAAATGAAATCAGCACAGAATTTTCAATTCTAATTGACCATGTGCAGAGGAAGGGCCAGTAGAGAAATCAGTAGAGCCATTGTGAGGCATGCTGTATCAATCTTCCCTTTGTCTTGTATCCTTTCTAGCCAGAGCTGAAATAATTAAGAATATATAACTTATATTACTTACACAACTGTAAGGCTAGATGTCTTCAGGCAAAATCACTGTAAGTTCCTTTTTTCTGTTTGGAAGGCCAAGAAAAAAAGTTCTGTTTCACTCTCCAGGCAAATAGGTTCTCTCCATTTATTCTTTGTCCATTATACAAAAATCTAAACAAACATGCATCACAGTTAAAGGAAGGAAAAAGCAAATTAGGAATGATGGATTTCTTTCCATTGTCCCTTGAAGTTGGAAGATACAACTGAGTTGGAATTTTTCAAATAAAAAAATATCCAAATGTTTTAAAATATTGCCAGCAAAACATAATTTCAAACTGCTTAAATTTTTATGACACCAACATATGTGAAACATAATTTTTAGTAGCTTGTGCTCTTGTGCTACCTACAGTCCCCTAAGCAGAATTTTAAACTAATCTTGTAATGTAAACCGTGGCAGAATTGTATTATCTATAACTGGTGTGGGTGAGAATGTGCATGCACACACGCACGCACACACGCCCCCAATAGATAAAATTGACATAGATTGCACCATGAGACCCCCCCGCCCAACCCCATCGACAATTTAATTTAGGTTTAGTAGAGATTTATTATGGATGAATATTTGAGATTTTATAGTTTTATAATATATCAGAAATCGAAAAATTCCTTAAACCTGTAGACAAGCTAAGTGGATAGGATGGACCCTTAGAAGGGGAGCAAAATTTCCTGACAAACCAATACAGAGCCCTATACAATAGTTAAAGATCAAAGACATTAATAAAGTTGTTATTGTTGTGACCACTAATCACAAAATTTCTGTACTGTTGAAGTCTGGGACCATTGTTATGTTTCAATTGTTACCCATCACCATGAGCCCGAATCAAGAGATTTTTACATGCACTATGAAATAGTCATTCTTCAGATGTAATGTGAATGAGGCAAAGGGAAAAGATGGCAGAACAAAAGTTAACAGGCATTTAATACATATATATTCTTTAGGAATGATTCAGAAAGTATAAACAAACTAGTAGATATGCCTGAAAACATGAAATGGGGAAAAGACATTAAGGAAATTCCTGCGTTTGCACAGTCTAGTAGTAAGAGCATGGGACTAAGTCAGGAGATTTTGGTTTTAGTACCAGCTCTCCCAATGAGTTGTTATATAGTTGTGGGCAAGTCACTTAACCCCTGCCTCAGTTTCCTTATCTGTAAAAGTTAGGGTAATAGTCAACTGTCTAACCCAACGGAGGATTAATTAGTGCATTTAATAATTATTACAAGCCCTATACTCAAATACCACAAGGAAGGTCATAAGAAGCAGCACTGAGCCGAATATGTAGGCAAATTTCCTGTTGACTTCAATGTTAGTCTGCACCAGGACCTAATAATTAAAAAAATCTATTTTAGCTGGAAAGGTAGAAACTGTGCATTTTTAGTTACATACAATACACTATTTTCATTTAATATCCTTAACATTTAATCTCTTTTGGCATATAGTATTTTCATTGTTAGCAAATATTATTTTTATTTAAGGTGTTAAGAAAGAGGAATTATTACAACTATTATGATAGTTTAATCTACAGTATAAAGTATAATCACTTAAGGCCTGATTCTGAAGCCTACTACTGTGATGTTATACTCTGCAAGTTATCCCATTGATTTCATTGGGATGACTTGAGAAGTAAGGTGCTACTCCATGTGAGTAAAGGTGGCAGACTGGTCCTCTTGTTTTTATCTGGGATATTGAAGTGTTTAGGACCTGATTCGACAAGGTATTTAAGCATGTGTCTAAATTTAAAATGTACAAGTAGTCCAGTGATTTCAATAGGATTACTCCAGTGCTTAAAGTTCAGCACGTGCTTAGGCATCTTGTAGAAACTGGTCCTTAGTCTCTACAAAATCTCTGCAATAGTTTGAACAATCAGATGTCCTTAATCTGATTCTGCTCTCTGTTAACCAGAAGTAGGGTTGTATGAGTAAAGTTGAGCAGAGTATTAAGCCATTCTGTTTTCTATTTGGTAACAAATATTGTTGCTTAATTGATCTAAATCACAAATTCATGGTTGAGCATTTCTAAAATCACTGCACCATAGCAGAAATCTAATGGGATTGAAGAACATGAGACTAAATACTGGTTTCTTCCAGGTTGCCATTTTGTGGTGAAGTGAAATAAGTGAAATTGCTCTCTGAATCATATGCATAAGACTAGAACAATTTTATTTTTGCCTAAGTACAACTATGAGGGTGCTCTGCACAAAAGAAGAAAACACTCATTCTCGCCCTAGAATAGAGTTATTGCATTAATCAATATGCATGCACAGTATGAAAGAAGAACTCATACATTCTTTCTAATGTCTTGTTAGCTCTGTTCAGGTTACAAAAACCCTTTAGGAAAGTGAAACTGTAGCAGGTCTGTGTCCATCTGTCCTCTTCTTCTCATAATGGGCGGGGTGATAAGAAAGACATTTGAGGTGAAATATCCTGTGTGGAACGTCAGCTTAATACAATGCATAGGATAAGAAGAGGAAGTTAGCAAAAATGTGTGGGCTAAGAGCTATTGAATGGATGCATTTCATCAGCCTATTTCTGTTGTCAAGGCACCAGAATATGTTAGCAGTTTATCTAGTCTCTTAAACTGTAAGATCATAGAATAGAAGATTAGGGTTGGAAGAGGCTGCAGGAGGTCATGTAGTCCAACTTCCTGCTCAAGGCAGGATCAGACCCGACTAAATCATCTCAACCAGGGCTTTGTCAAGGTGGGTCTTAAAACCACTAAGGATGGAGATTCCACCACTTCCCCAGCACCTCCCACTCCAGTGCTTTCCCACCCTCCTAGTGAAAAAACATCCAGCCTAGCCCTCCCCACACTGCAATGTGAGATCATTGCTTCTTGTTCTGTCACCTGCCACCAGCCTAACAGCCTAACTCCATCTTCCCTATAACCCCTGTTCAGGTAGTTGAAGGTTGCTGTCAATCTTCCCTTCACTCTTCTGCAGATTTGATGATGTGGATGTGGATAAAGGGCCTGGATAAAATGACTAAAATAATGTCGTCTCAGGATTTCCTATCATAAAAGGAATATGTGCAAAAAAAAGATTTAATTGTATGGATAAAAGTACAGGCACCACTTTGTTTTACCTTTAATTTTATTTAACATACAGAAGTATTTTCTTCTGGACATTCTGTATAAAAATAAGTAATCACCAGGAAGTCCAGTAACTGAAATAAATTTATTTTTACCAGGAAAATAAGACTGAAATGAACATTTTTTCCCCTCATAAATATTATGTGAAGCCTTTGTTTAAAATGGTCTTCAGAAGACTTCGGTTAAATTATTTGCAGGATTGTATGACTGTTATTTAAAAAATCTGGTGATTTTCCAGGATATGTTGTCCATATGCTGAGGTTTAACTTCAACTTTCAAGTATTATTTTTAGATCATTTTAAATCATTTTTCCAGAAGAATAGTTTGCAGAGGGGAACATTTAAAATAGAAGCATAGTGAATGACAGCAAAGGGGAAGATAAGCAGTTCCCAAAGTTTATCAAAAGACGTAAGGGTTAAAATTTCCAATTTTCATACAAGTGGGAAAAATGGAAGTTAAAAAAAAGGGAGAGTGAAGCTGCTGGTGACTTGAGTGTATTTATGCCTTGAAAAGAAGAAAACCAGAGTTGTAAGATGACACTGCAGGGGTTGTCTGGACTTTTCACTGAGTGTGAAGTCTGTTTAGTCATTGCCTTAATGCCTAATATTGACCTTTGTCCTCTTCACTCCCCCTCTGTTCCAGGTGCAACATTTTTGCAAGTGCTTTAAACTTTATTGGAAAGTTGGTGCAGGTCTCTCTCTCTCTCACCCTCCACCCCCCTCAACAAAGTGTACGGACTATATTACATGGCTACATCAAAAACATAGTTGACATCAGTGCTTAGTCTATTTATTTCATGCACACAGATTTGTTTGTGTCCCTCCTCCCCCGACAATAGCTATTACTACATTAAATTAAAGAGAAAAATCATATTTGAAATAATTATCCTTCTCTGTCTCAGACTGTAATACTCTACATAGCCCAATGCAAGATTAAATTAACTGATATGACATATTAGCCAGTGTAGTAAATTAAAGCAAGGCTCTGCAACATACAGCAACAAAATTATTGATCTCCTGTAAATTCATTCTTTTTGCTTGGCAATGTGAAACACAAACACAAGAATACACATTGCTATGAAGCAGCTGAAGCACTTTGGCTAACTGATGTTTTCAGAGCAAATTGATTTCTTGTACTTTAATAATTATACTTTGACTGGTATAAATATTGAGGAAAAACTAAATGTTTTATGTTTCCCTTTACTACTAGACTATATTACATGAACTCTATAAATTCAGGTTTGGATTTTTAAAAATAAGAGGATGTACCTTTTCTGGTATACCTTCAATAAAGACACTAAAAAAATGACATATTATACATGATACATATATATTGCATACCCCATGTAATATTACATTTGTGTGTCCCCCTATGGGATTTGATAAATAAGTACTGAAATTGCCTATTTGCTAAAATTAGGCTCCAAGTGTTGCCATCTTTCATGCACGATGTGCAAATGGTATCCTAACTGATGGGTCCAGAAAAGATTTATGTAAGATTACCTATTTTTTTTCCAGCTGCTTTGGTTAAACTCCATTTCCAGGGGACTTTCCCCTCCCATCTATGTCCTGCTAAGAGATTGTGAATGTTTTGTTCATGTGTGGACTTGGCTACGGTGTATTCTGCCTTTTTCACCTTGAGATGCAATTGCTGAGGCGTATACAGGCGTAGGAATTTAAACATCAAGCTGGAAATTTAAATGGGTGACAGCCCACTTGGTAAGGGGTAGCTGTGCAGGGTGTTTCTAGAGAGAATTTAAAAGTTAACCTATAAAGCTTTAAATGATTTTTGTATCATCCAGTTCAAGAGACCTTCTCTCTCTTGTGCCAGCTTGCTATAGTTGCATTGTGTAGAGGTGTCTGATTTAAAAGAACAGATGAGTTGTAATGCTTTCTCTGCTATGGTCCTTATTCTTTACAATCTGCTCTGGCCATTGATTCAAAATAGCTCAGGACTGCTGACTCTTAGGGCATGTTTCAAGGCCTGTTTCTTCACTCTGGTATTTGGGTAGAGTGAGTCTCAAGAGGATTTAAAGTTCAGGGCTTTTTAGATGAAGTTTTTGGCTGGGGTTGAATTTTGTATTGGGTTAAAGATTTCAGCTGGACTGTTTTTCTAAACATGTTAAAGACATCTAGGGTGACATAAGTGCCCACACCTTTTTGGACTATTTTGTACTTTTTACTATAAAAGTAAGTATATAATTAACTTTTTCCACCTTTGTTAGCATTGCAGTTTCAATTGGATGCAGCTTCCTTGCCCTATGCTGTGGCCTGGTGATGGGCCTGCGGCAGCAGTCGTATTTCATCTCAGGGCTGGCTGCATTTCACTTATGGATGATATGGTTGAGTTGAAGGTTCTTTGGACTTGGTATTCTAGTGCAGCCAATTTTTGAGGTAGCCTCAAGTCACAAAGCTTTCCAAAGTTCTGGGAAAGGTTAAAGTCTGTTTTCTGTTTTGGTCTCATCTCCATTTGTAATGTATGAACAGCAAGAGTATCAGAAAAATATGGGAACTAGGGTCTTGAATGGCACATTCAAAATATATTTCCTAAACAGTCAAGGATTTTTCTCGCACAGATCATGTTCCTGTTAACAATGCAGATGTCAACATGTGATCAATGCTCTTTGCCTGAGAAGAAGTTAAAATGAAGAAACAGATTGTTAAAGTGACTTTAAATGTAAACATAGTAGTACACCGTGGACCTGGAATTGGTTTCTACCTAAAAGAGAAGTTTTCAAGCTACACAGAGCTCTTCTTCAGGTCTATATACTTCAAAAGCTTGTCTCTTTCACCATCTGAAGTTAGTCTAATAAAAGATATCACCACACCCACCATCTCCAATATCCTGGCATCAACACAGCCTCAAAACCCTTCAAACACCTTTATTTAAGACAAGCAAATAGGTGCTTAAAAACATTAACACTTGGGCTGACAGAAAGCTGGAAGGTTATGTCACACAAAACTTTGTTGCAAAAAGACTTGTATTAGGCTTATGTGCATTTTCTTAGAAGTTTGATTCAGGTATTATCCCTACCTACTGCACTAGCTATGTAACAAAACTGTTCTGTCTGATTGATGTAGTTTGGGCAATTGTTCATGTTTGTCATCACAATATCAAGGACTGTACATAAACAGCATGAGTGTCTGAATATACTTGGAGTCTGGTGTCACTTTTAAAGACTAACAAATGTATTTATCACGTGAGCTTTTGTGGGGAAAAAAATCCCCCTTCATCAGTGGGGAACTTATAGAAAGGGAGAAAAATAAATGCAGGGAAGTCACAGGATGTGGTCAGACTGTAACAGCAAATCAAAGTATTTGTTGAAATTCAAACAGTGGAGTCCAGCAATTAGCAGGGAGGTGGGCGGGGGACAGGGAAGGCAAAATTACCTATTGTAATGGGAAAAGAACCCATAGTCCTTACTCAGTCCTGATTTTATGGAGTCAAATTTGCATATGAATTCCAATTCTGCAGTTTCTCTTTGAAGATTTGATTTGCTGTTACAGTCTGACCAGATCCTATGACTTCCCTGCATTTATTTTGCTCCCATTCTGGAAATTCCCCATCTTCTAGCGTCTGACAAAGTGGGATTTTTTCCCACGAAAGCTCATGTAATAAATAAATTTGTTAGTCTTTAAAAGTGCCCCCAGACTCATTTGTTTTTCTGGACTAGACTAAGATGGCTACAGCTTTGGAACCTGATATATACATAGGAAGAAATCCTAGCCCCACTGAAACTGATGGGAGTTTTGCCAGAGGAATCAGGATTTTCCCCTAAAGGCTAATTTCCAGAGTCCTCAATGGGAGTTTTGCCTGAAAAAAGTGTTTCAAGACCAGGCCTTCTCTGAGCAGTAATTAGCCTTTAACCTCAGTCCAATATTAACAGAAGCGATGCCTCCACCACATCTTTACTTCCTCACAGAGGAACGACATGCACACAAACTCAAAAGGCAAAGTTGCAGCCACATGTTCCCACATGGAAACATGGCAGTGAACAGAAAGGACTAGGAGGAGCACATTTTGCTTCTTTTTAAAAGTAGCAGTTAGGTTTCACCTCATCCATGTGTTCCATCTCTACTCCCAGCAACCTCCTTGAAGTATCTTGCCTTGTATTGTCAAATTGATTCTGGTCCCACTTCAGAGCCAGCAGAAATCTACCCCAGCCTCTGAAACGTGTCCCCAAATTGCAAGAACAAGATTTTGCCCATATTCCCATGAAAGACCAGGAAAAATAAGTTTAGAAGGTTTTTTTCTTACTAAAGTAGCTAGAATTTCAAGTGTTTGTAGTACAGGATTTCTGGACAAGAAGCATCTTGAACATTAGGGACTGCCTGAATACCTGTACTACACACTTCCAGGTTTGTTAGTACATGGCATGCACAAGTACTCAGTTCCCCATGATAATAGTGGGAATCATACAAGTGAATACACTACGCTGTGGACTCAAAATTTACTCTATCAGAGGCTACCAGACTTGCAAAACTAGGACCAAACAACTAACAAACAGAAGCACTTACGAGGAAGCTAACATTTAGTCACATCAAATTTCAATGAGTCAATATATAAAGAACTCACTTATCTTAGTCTGTGGGATTAATCTGTCAGCATTTTATTTCTAAATCCAAACTTCCTCTTTCTCCCTTGTTGCTGTCATGTGTTCAAGTTTTTCTTTTCGTTTCTTTTCGTTTCTTTTTCTTTTTCAAGTTTTATTCTGTGGTTAAGATCCACCCTTGCCTCTTGCCTTTTTCGATAGCTTCTACATAACACAAGACACTTTTCCTTCAAACACCAAAAAGTCATGCTCCGAATACAATGAAGACTTACATAACCTCATTCAGGAGATTATCATTCATTATGGCAGCTCAAGTGGCACTGTCATTTAATTCAATCCAAACTTCCAATCAATTCAATATCACAATTTGGGGCTTTCAATAACACTCCATTCCTGAAAAGCATAGTGGACACATTCAGTTAGTAAATGAGGACCAAGCCACTTGGGAAATTGTCAAAGCTTGTCCACACTCAAAAAACTATTTGCTTAGAGTAGGTTGCTGTAACTATGATAAATAAAACCAAATGCTTAACTCTCAGTTACAAAGAGGACCATACCCCCCCCCCCCCCCCGAAAAGCCAGGAAGCAAGTCCCTCTTCCACATATAGTTTAGGTTGAAGTGCTTGAAAATGTTGTGTTTCTTACTGTATATCAAAACAACTGTCCTGTTAATCTTAGTAAGAAGAGATACTATAAAATATTGATGAAAAGGGCAGTATTCAGAGTTTCTAAATAATTAAATTGCATTATGCCAATATATTTATTAAATATATTGGTGTATACTCTGCAGCCAAAGTCACTTTTTACTATGGCAAAAGCAATTTATTGAGGGCATTTGCAAGCTATTAAGTTTACGCCAGATACGTATTAAGACAAGTCAGATAGTCAAATGATGGGTTCATATCTTCTCACAACCGCTCTCTTATGAACAATCTGTTTTAGCACCTTCTTTATTCCCCAGAGGATGAAAACATTCTGAAACTTAACAAATGTCCAGTCTGGAATTTTGTAGAGATCCAATCAAACTGTCTGACATGCTTGACAGGCCTCAGATTTGCTGGAGTTTCTAATCAAACCAACCCTAGAACTACACAACCCCCTCTTGTGGAAAAATCCAATCTGAATTCAAGGGTGAAATCCTGTCCTCATTGAAATTGTGGCCAAAAACCATGGCAAAACTCGCATTGACTTGAGAGGCTGAGGATTTCTCCAAGGTTCCCAAGAAATGCATCCATTTGTGTTTAATGGAAGGAGCTTGACAATGGCCTTGAAAGCTTGAGAACCGTTAGGATCTCATTCAAAATCTACTGAAATCAA
Organism: Pelusios castaneus; assembly: GCA_007922175.1. Lineage (NCBI taxonomy): Eukaryota > Metazoa > Chordata > Testudines > Pelomedusidae > Pelusios > Pelusios castaneus. Next base: position 11,020,974 of record ML685795.1, read on the forward strand.
TAGAGAGACTCTTCATCCCCTCCAACTGTCTTAAAAATATGGAGAAAGGTGATTTCCAAGAAGTAATCTACAAGGTCTCCAACAAAAAGTGGGCATTGCTTGGTTCTCTCACTTTGCCCCAAAACGCATCTCCCAGCAGATAAGAGTCACAGTCCTGTTACTTTAATACATCCTTGGTGGACTTTCTGCTCCCTTTCTCCAATTAGCATTGCAGAACAGATGAGAATATGCAGAAAGTTGGGAGCATACAATCTTTCTTTTGGGAGCTAATCTAATATTTTAAATGCAGAAATGTGATTGTGCTAATATTTCTTTTGCAGCATTAATGTGAATTAAATGGAGTTCAAATTCAGTGTGGGACAGAATTAAAATATAAAAAGACCTTTTCAATTAAACTATTTCATGTCAAGTAAAAAAATTTGCTAAGGAATGTCATCCTACATACAAAGTCTTTGGGGCACTTTCATTATATGAGCACATATCTGAATGAAGACCCTCTGTATTGTTTCTCATTTCCTTAAGAAGGCCTCTGACTGTACCAGCTGTCTAAACATATTTCCAGTCTCCATGCATTCTGTTTCAAGTCCACTGTAGTGGAATTTCTCTTAAGGGTCAAAGGTACCATAACTGCAGTGACTTGGTGCTTTAGAAAGAGGAAACATAACAGGGCTTTTAAAGCACAGGTTTTTATTCAACTCTGTACTTATTTTAACATTATTTGTTAAACCTTGTTTCAGCTCTAACCTAAAGAAAAAAAAACCTCTCTAGTTTCTGTTTCTTTTAGCCATGCAAAAATAAATAGTCATATTTTTGAAATCACTAAATATTACATAAACATAATATATTCTGTAAAGGGACGCAGAGATACTTGCTCTTGAGCAGCCTGCACTTGATCCTTATTCCATTTGCTCTCTGCTTCAGTCACATCCATAAAGATTGAGATAGTGTGTGTGCCTGCACACACATGTACGCCATCTGCTATAATATTCACTTAGCCTCCAGTTTGATTTATGTTCTATGTGTCCATACAATTAGAAAGTAATGACCTCAGAGGGATGTGTTTATTACTAGTTTTGGACTACATGATATGATTTATGTCCATATTGAAACCAGGAGCTAAAATCATATCAGACTAACCAAAATGAAGAGAACTGAGCACAAGAGGACTAGTGTAGCATATTAATTACTTTAATTATTCAAAGTCTTATTAAGATGTTTAGGATTTCTTCTAAAAAACAGGGTAAATAAGTTTACACTTACTCCCACTCTTAAAGACAGACATCTGGATAATACAAAATGAAGTTTATGTGTGAACATTCCATCTAGTTTCAGTATGTTAAAAAAGCACAGAATTCCAAGTCATCCAAAAAGAATGAACAATGGATATCGGTATTTGATCTAATGCCATACCATCACTTGTATTTGATCTTTAAAAGATGGTGGCACTGCAGAATTCACAGAAGTCAAAATGTTTCATATACTGAAAGTCTCTTCCATAACTTATTATACATCATACAAGTCTTGGATTTTCACTTTTTTTGAAAGAAAGACTGACACAAAGCACCTCTCATTCAAATGCTACCATGTATCCTCTCACTTTTGATCTTGTTGGATATTTGGAAAGAATCAAGGAACACATTTATTAAAAGGTAATAATGTAAAGCAGCAAAACGACTGAATAAGTCCAAAAAGAAAATTTGGTATTTTCCTTTCCAAATTATCTTTAAATGGTTTAGAAACCAAATGTTAAAGTCTCCAGGAGGCAGCTCAAAGTTGTGCACTTGTATCTTCCACAGATTATCACTCTAAATTTCAGAGTTTAGCAGCACTTTTTTCAAAACAGATGAACTATTGTTAAACATAGTCTTGTCCAGACCAGTGTGAAACATGTCCCTGAAATACTGAAGGAAAAACCATATATATTATTTCTCTTTTCTTTTGAGCACTCATTTGTTGCCACTAGAAGGAATATTGTGCTTTCTATTAATGGCTACACTTGTTCAAAATACTGGTTTTCATTAGTTTCTTCACAGTCGCAACAGGACACTAGATCCCATATCTCTGCTTTGTAAGAGCCAACTTCTCCAACACTTCAGTACAGCAACTGCCAGGGTTGAATTGTGAGGACTGTCATCATTAAGCATGTATGTTTTGAAAGGAATCTTTTCCTTCATATTCAATAATTGCCAGTAAAAGAGATGATGCAGTAAATCTGACTATGTAAGATGTCAGCTGCAAAGTAATTCAGAGATCCACAGATGTTTCAGTCATAGAGAGACCTTCACAAAAAGTTTCCCATCTATCCTTTGAATAGTCTGGCTTCATTAGATTGCCTCATTTGATCACAGAGGAAAAACTGAGTAGATTTTAATATATGTGATAAGGTGACAGGGGTGATGTAGACTGTTGGAACTGAAAGAAGGAAAGGGCATTGTAAGGGAGATGGAGGACTGTATTATTGAAATAAAATCAATGAAGAATGTGTGATTACACCAAGAGTTAATCTTTTTTTTTCTGAATCCTGTGTCACCATTCACATTTAATGGGGAAAAAACAGGAGGGGTAATTTCTAATTAATTAGTCCAGTTTTCCTGGATTTTGGTGAAGCAGTTAAAATCAGGAAGAGTGAATGATTTCTTTCTACTCACACTTATGACAGTGAGGACCATAGACACTGGGTGGTAATTGGAGATACTAAGGGAGCTGAAGGGAAAAGGTTAGAAAGAGTTCATTGGAGACTGACTAAGGGGAGTGCAGGGAGATTATGCATTTAACCTTTTCTTAAACTCTAGCTGACTGTATCATCTCAGTCTCAAAGAGCTTGAGGTTAGTTACTGCCCAGGCCAAAGGATGAGAGCGCACTAGGTAAATGATATAGTTTAACAGGAGGTGGCCCACTAGAAGGGAATAAAATTTTTTTTTGTCCAATCCACAAAAGGTTGATGTGAGAATTATAGGTTTTGGGCGAGCCAAGGGGGAAATTTTAGTGGACATTGATTGTATTGAGCAATAGGAGATAGGAGAGGAGACTATGTTGGCTGTGAAAATTGTTTGTGCATCCTGGCTCAATACAGGGCTTTAGAGGCTGCATCCAATTCACTGGTTGATACATATCTGGGAGACCATAAGCATAATAATGAAAGGACCCTCAGAAGAAGGCCTGAGTTGATCTGCTTGATGTCATGGAAAAGAGCATCATGAACAGCAGAGCACATTATGGAGGAACTGGAGGTGGATGAATCAAGAATCAGGGATTGTGCTGAGGGTTAACTGTGTTGAACGGAGATTTTATTTAGGGCTTGGCAAGCCAAGGAGATCATTGCAGAGAGAATATTGATACGTCCACTCCCGGTTAGTCTATGTGGGGACCTGACTGCAGTCCTTCAATGGTAAACAGCATGTGCAAAAGGGTTCAACCATGCCACCACAGGCTGTGCATTCAGGAATACAGAAGAGAGGCCAGGGAATAGAATTGGGACTCTTAATATATGGTGGTCAATGCAAGGACAAGGTCAGTATATATTGTATGAAATTAGATTCATTGTGTATAATATATATTCTCTGACTTTTGTCATTTGAAGAACAGGTGATCAGCAAGACACAGCTCTGGCTCACTTCTTCAGTTATAAATTTCAAAATCTATCACTAAATAAACAGTTAATACTTATGTGATCATTTACACCATTGATTTTGCATGCATAATGGTTGTCTAGTTCATCCTGTAATACTTCTATTTTAGATGCAGGTTTCTAACCATTAGAGGAGTAAAGTTTTGGAATAGCCTTCCAAGGGGAGTTGTGGGGGGCAAAAACCATAACTGCTTTCAAAACTGAGCTTGATAAATTTATGGAGGGGATGGTATGATTACCCTGTTTTGGAAATTGACTGATATTTGGCTACGTGTGGTGGATATACACATGGCCTAAGAGGGGAGAGTACATGGGGTGGGTTAAGAGTTATTACAGAGAATTGTTTCTTGGGTATCTGGCTGTTGAGACTTGCCCACGTGCTGAGGGTTTAACTGATCGCCATATTTGGGGTTGGGAAGGAATTTTCCCCCAGGGCTGATTGGCCTGGGCTCTGGGGGTTTTTCGCCTTCCTCTGTAGCACAGGGCATGGTTCACCTACCGGTGAATTCTCTGCATCTTAAAGTCCTTAAATCATGATTTAAGGGGGTAAATAACTCAGTCATAGGTTGGTGGCCTATTGCTGGAGTGGATGGGTGAGGTCTTGAGGCCTGCATTTTGCAGGAGGTCAGACTAGATGATCGTACTGGTCCCTTCTGACTTAAAGTCTATGAGTCTATTGCAGAAACTGACTGAGTAACCGTTCAGCATTGTCTATGACAGCTGTATCAGCCATCCAATTCAGGAAGGCTCCAGAAGCAAACTCTTCTGATACAGCTTTTTTCCCCCCACTTGCAGCGGAGTGACTCAAAATACATTTAGAATAGCATCATATTGGTGAATAGTTTCCCTCTATGAAAGCAATGCTCTGTAACCCTTTTTCATGCAACTGCTCAGAGTGGTAGCCTTGGAGTTTCTAAAATTTAATATTGTGGAGGACCTCCATGTTCATATGCATAGTAGCTTCAGAATTAGCTTTGGATTTCATGTCCACAGACAGACAACCATGAATCCATTCTAGGGGGTTATAATTCAAGGCATGTAGACAGTGACAATCTGGATGTTGTGTTCCTTCAGTCCCCTCTCAAGAAATGATATGATTAAGTCTTTGTTTTGGATTGGCCACCATCTTCTAAAGTTAGGAAAAACACAGATGTGCCATTCCTATTGGGGCAAAAGATTTTTTTTTTTTTAAATCAGTTCATCCTGGGCTGCTCATGTAGCAATTGCTTTCAAATTGCTGAGAAGCTTCACTAGCTGAGTTTCTGGAGAAGCAAAAACAATTCAGGACACTGACTACAAATTGTAAATATGCTTTATATAAGGCAAGTCAAAAAGACCAACACTAATGACCTGGTAGCACATTATAATACTTTCCCCCTACCCTATTACTGGTTATTGATATAGAAGTTCCCAAGACTCTTCTGTCTTGCTTAATTCTTCTCAGGGAACTAGAAAGACAGATAGCTATAGTAACCCTGGCTACAGAGACAGAAACAGAAAGTGATAAAGACATCCACCTAAGAATAATCCTAGATTAATGGTTATTCTATTAGGCCACCTGGTTGCTATGTAATTCTTAAGTGCTCCTCCCCAGTCCTATACATTTTCTTGTAATAGAATGGAGATAATAGTCTTGATTTGAAATTTTTGCCATGTGTGCATACCAATAGAGCCAGAAGATAAATCTCATTCATGTTCTAAGTTCCAAACCCTTGACAGTTATATTTCATGGTGGTTACAGCTGCTTTGAGCATGAGAGATAAGGATGTCTCTCCTTCTTCATCCCTGCTTTACCATTCCCAGCCGCCTGCAACTTCCTGCACCAATATTTCCAGCTTCCCCTCTCCTTCACATCTCACTAAGACATTTGCTGGAACTGTAGAAGCAATTGACATGCAAGAAATTGACCCTTGCTGTCTCTTGCCTTATACTGATGCATACACATCACAGGCAACATATTGCTGGAGGACTAAATACTACCCTGGTTATGGAGCAGAAGCTGTATGCTGAACTGGGCTCCTCACTTACATTACCCACCCTCACCTGGACACCTGCCCCTGCTTCAGTTAGGCTTCCTCAGCCATGCCACAGGTCTATCTACTTTGCCTCCCTCTCAAACTAGACCTTCCTCACCACACTCAGAGGTGATGTTCATCTTAATTATTCATTTTCTAGATTTCAGATGTTTAGATTCACATTATTTTCAGTCTCCATCCCTTGATCCCAGATCACATGGAGAGTGAAGGTAAAGGTGTCAGATACCCAGTACCAACAAACAGAAAGGAAGAATTCAAGTCTCACAAGCTTCCCCGTCTCTAACCCCAACTTTTTCTTCTACCCTCCCCCTTTCCTGAGGGGGTGTAGGAAAGGCCAGAATATCATAGATGGGCTGATGCCCCTCACCCTCCAATCTCTAGCCCATGTGAGGGGAATGTGGAGCTGATAGGCACCCTTTCTCCTATTATTCTGCAATCCTTTTATCACCCCAGTATGTCCCCTCCCAAATGTTTCCCCTATTCCCATCACCTCACACCCCCAACTCTTTTTTCCCTATTTCCACCCACTCCTAACACCAGGCATGTTTTTTTAATTAAAGAAATAACTACACAAACAGCTTTGATGACTTTTGAATATGCCTGCTGTGCTCAGCTTACATTTCACCAATGTAAAAAAACACTAACAGGGACAGATTGGAGCAAGCTGCCTCCTATCATTTCCAATTTCTGCCCTGGCTTAAATTCAAACTCAGAGTCCCTTGGGTAGTGCTCGGATTCCATGACCAAAGGATCCATACTGGTCCTGTAACATAGAGGTAGCTTAAAAGACTGTTAGCTTCTTCTCTGCACATAATCTACTTGGCATGTAAACCTTAGAATTGCTTGGTTTGTCCCTCATGTAAGCAGCCAGCTTTTTCAAACATTTTAATTTGATTTCCCACATAGGAGTTGGGGGTGGGGTAGGCACTTTGTTGGGGTAACCTTTGATCTTTGGAGACAGTGGTGCCATGATTGGAGCCCTGTGTTGATCTCCGTATACAAAAAGTACTTTCTGGTTGATGCTAAAAACAGCTTTCTTGAGGCGGTCCCTATAGCTTAGAAAACCCTTAGCAAAGTGGCACCAAATTTGATTTACTAACTCTACCCAGAACCCCCATCAGGCATATCAAATTTCAAGGCAATCCAAATAATATGAAGTTACAGCACTTCGAATAGCCAAGCTTTAAATAGAAAGTTGGGAGACCACCTGAATTTATACTTCCTCCCTAACGACCATTAATCCACAGTCTGCTCTCATTTCCCATCTCACTCATGAAAATACCCATGGCAAGAAGATCCCAGTGCTTTGAGATTGAAACATCTAATAAGGACAAAATGAGTTAACTAACCAATGAAGGAGATGATCTTTTTAGGAGAACAGAGTGCCTCCCCTTCCTATCTTGTCAAGATGACACAGAGGACAGGATTAGATGGTAGTTCTGTCTCAAGTATTTTCTTTTACTGGAGGGTGTAGACTAAATTGCAGGAAAAAAATTGGTTATGGACAAATCAAGGAGTATTTAATTTGTTGGACATTTGTGTTGATATACCAGTAATAAAATTAATGAAAGTGGACCTAGAGAATCAGGCTTTAAAAAAATCCCCTCCTCCCCATACTCTTAGTGAATGCACCTGACCATTCTTACAAACATAAAAGAGTGGGGGAAGGAATGGGAAGGATAATTTGTTTGAACAAAACAGCAGCTCCAACTATCTTGAAACCAAGCATATTCCAGGTGTACAAATGCAGCTTAACATGAAAGTACTCTCTTTTCCATATACTCGGTCAGCTTGAAAATCAAGTATATGTTTGATCAAGTTTTGGCAGCCTTGATATTTTTACAATCTTATGAATTACTACTAAATAGCATGTTGAGGCCCAGGTCTCTCAAATCCCACTAGGATTTACAAAAACTCTTTCAATACCCTGAGATGTAAAGACTATGGAGGCAACTTTTTGTCAAGCATTAGAAATATCAGAATCAATTTATATGGTAGCAGTTCTCGGTTTCTATGCATTATTCAACAATGAAGGCTTCATTCTGCACAAAAGTTAGGCATGTGCTTAGCTTCACAATGCATAAAGTTAAGCATGTGTGTAAGTTTTTGCAGGCTCAGGATCTTGGTCTTTATTTAAAAAGCATGAAAAGATCACATTGCCCATCAGGATACCTGCTGGTTTTTCATACAGAATTGAAAAGGAATTGAAGATTTGAGAGCAAAGGCTAAATATTAAAATGAACAAGAAGTCGTTTTATTGACTACATCATCCATCCTTAATGGATGTCTACCTAGGACAAAAATTAACTAAAACTCTGAATAGATATTCCAATACAGGACTTCACAAGTTCTTTGGCAGTATTATGAACTCTGGGATTTTGAAGCAGGCTGGGCTCCTATTATTCCAAATTCCTACATAGGTATGTGGAAAAGTTCTTTCTACTGCATTATGCTCCAAGTAACTAAGTTAGGAATTAAATCTTCCCCCATTCCTGCCATCCAAAATTGCTCCCTTGTTAAGTCAAGAAAACACTTGTGCATCAGAGACTTTAAAATTGCTTAATCCTGACTTCTTGTTAATATAAACAATCAACCCCATTTTCCACCTACTAGTGACAAATTGCCAATTAGCAAGGCCCAATGCAAAAGTAAATAAGTAGGTATGGAATATTGTCCAGTATGACTATAGTGCAAATACTTCAAGAACTAGTCATAACCACAATTTCATAGTTGTTATAAAGATGTATTGGATTCTAAAGCTAAGTTTTTTTTGAGGGGTAGTGATTCTATTTCTCATTACATTTTATTTCATTATTTAAGTCTGTCTTTGTGTTCCTTCCCACTGCTTCTCAAAACCCTGAAAATATTGTGTGTTAGGGTGATCAGAGCAAAACATGCTACATTTATAACCAAACATCTTCAAATACATCTCTACCTATACCCACACCCCCCAAATCATCTTTGTTCATTCTTATAGCAATATGGCTGAACCTTTTACTCCTAATTAGTACATAGTCCCAACATAAACTAATTTTTTATTAAGATGTTTAAATTATATAATATATAGCTGGTCAGAACACAGATGAAATTTCATTTTGTCAAAGCTGAAAAGTTTCAGGCATTTGTCTTGCCTGCTTAAATCACCTCGCTACAGAAACCCTTCCTGAATTGAAAAGCTCAGCATTTTTTTAAAACCTAAAAATGGACATCAAGAATTTTTTTTTTTTTTTTAAGCAAAAACAAAGTTTTTCCTCCCCCCTCGTCCCCAAGTGCAGAACAAAAAAGATTTCAAAACAAATTGTTGTGAAATAGAATCATCTTTCTCCGTATAACTTGTGTGTATATATATGCATCCACGTCATAATCCTACGCATGTATTAGATACAACATACTAAATAATTTAAAAAACAGAAGTGACTCTCTACAACAGAAAAATAAAAGCATACAAGCCTCAGATCCTAAAAACATATAACAGCAGAACTAAAGAATATGGATATCTATTATATTGATTGCATCAGTTAATTTGACTCAGTTGTCTTGGGGTTAAACAGGGACTATGGATTTTTCTCGCATTGCAACAAGTGATTTGACCTCCCCCTCCTCTATGTGCTGTTCCCCAGTGTTTTGAATCCTAACATCTATTTTGATTTGCTGTTACAGCCTGACCTGATGCTATGTCATACACTCCCCTGCATTTAATTTCCTCCCACTCTGTAACTTTCCTATCTTCAAAGCGTCTGACGAAGTGGGATCTTCTCCCACGAAAGCTCATGCCATAAATAAATCTGTTAGTCTTTAAACGTGCCACAGGACTCTGTTGTCTTTCTACAATAGACTAACACGGATACCCCTTTGGAATTTAAAAACAGTATACTGTTTTATCAAAACTGTGCAAATAAAACTACAATGTTAGATTCATTCATGCCTTTCTCCCCCCGTCAAGAATGAAAGCAGACTAACAAAGTAGAATGGGTTATATAGTCATAGTATGACTGTCCTGATCCTCTCCTCAGGTCATGAAGAACTTGACATCTTATGCCACATAGCTCTCTATACACTGCTCTCCTATAGTATACACACCATCAGTGCACAGAACTGTTGCCATTTTTCTGTCTGAGAAATCAGCAATATGAAGGGATAGGAGCATTCAGAAGTGGAAGAATGTGCACTACTTTTAATTTAACAGAAAGTGGCTTTTCATCCTTTAGCCTTGTTGGTGAACTTGTTAGTAATGTAATGTGTCACGTAGGTTACAGTGAAATCACACTTCGACGCCCAAGGATCAAATATGTTATAAATGAGATGCAAGAAGGTTTCACAGTAAATTCCCCTTTCGAGTCTTAAGATCTACTATGGGTTTCCCCAGTTGAAAAAAAGCCATCAGTGTCTGGTACGTAGTGATTGGTCTCAGTATGAAAACTTTCACATGGATCAGAAATTGAACATTTAAGGGTCACATGTATTCACAACATACTGGATCATGCCACTTTCTTCTACGATAACACAGACTTGTGCCTTAGGGTAACGATTCAGTCTTCTATCATGTAATTTTACTGTTGTAGCCAATCTGCCAAAAGTTTCTTGAAGTGGCTTTTAACATAAATTAATAATAGATACATAATTAACAACTCTTCTGCTGCACTGGAAAGGAAACCTTGTGTGGGCCTTCAGTGTCACAAAGCATCCTGTGAAACACATTATTAGATTATACAATTTGGTAACACAAATGCTTTTAGTTGCTGTTGTGGACAAGTGTGCTTAAATTTTATGCTTATGAGAGTTTCATTTTCAAATTGTAAAGAGACCTAGTGAAATGAGCTAATAAAGAAGCGCAAAACATGAAGGCACTTTTACACGCATTAATTTATGGTGGTAGAAATACCTGCCACTTTCAATAAGCACATTAATGTAAATACATTTTACATAGTCTAATTATTGCAGTTTTGCAAGTAGTATTGGAATTTCACAGTGAAAGAGAGAGGTCATGTTTTTACCATACTACTCATAATGATTTTAGTGTGCTATGTTTATAACATTCAATTTACCACCAGAGGATTCCCTTGCAATTAAGAACTGATAGGTAAACCATTTCAGACAGAATAAAATCCTACTAAAACTGCAGCCCAATTTGGGGGCTGAACTAAAGCATACATATTTCACTAAATACCCAAGATTTATCTCTAGAGCTTTAAGGTCCAAATCATAGGCAGCGGGACCAAAGAGATACTGCCCTTGCTGAAATCCATTTGAGGACATCAGCAAGAGTGGCTATGCCTAGCCTGAGTGCTATCGTCAGAATCACATGATTTCCAGAGCATCTGTGGATCCAGTACATTCTGGGATGCTTCTCGCATGGCAAAGCCCTGGAGTACACAGAATTTCAACAGAGCATCTGTCCAGAGAGCTGTTTTAGACAACATCAGTTTTTAAATCTCTCATAAAAAAGCAGCCTGTTAAGGCTCATGTATAAGAAACTGCAGGAAAGGAAAGTATGGGGTCAGGGAGAAAGGATCTATTTGGGCTGAAATATCAGGCAGGGGAAAAAAAATTCTGATACACTATGGATCTTCGGAGCTTTACCCAGTCTCTTGTCTTAGAATGTTGTTATGGCTCTTCCGAAAAGAAACTTCTTTTGGAGTTAAATATATATTGTGAATTATGTACCAGTTTACTTCCATAGGTGTTTGGTACTTGATGTTAAAGATCCCACTGATTATAAAAGCAAGATCTCTGAATTCATTAAAAAAAATGCTATTGGGAACACAATATAGTTCATCTTAAAACAAAAACAAAACAAAGATGAACCCAAATTCTTAAAAAACTTAGGAGCATTAACAATGTTCCCATGACTGGGGGAAAAAAATCTAGTAAAACAAATTTTTAAAAAGTATATTCATTTTCATTAACTGCAAGCCAAACATTGTAGCATTATGCTAGTGTGAGAGAACTAGAAAGGAAATTGATTAAAAACTCAGAAGAATGCACAAAGTTCACCCAAATTCAGAGAAGACCATTAAAGTGTATCAAGAATGAAAAGTGCATTTGATTTTTAATTCCTTTTTCCAATATAGTGAATGGATGGTAGCTAAGGATTAAAAATATGGCAGAAGATAGCTATGCATTTTAATGGCAGAAAATAAATATAATAATCTTAAGACATTATCACTAGAAAGATATGTTGACATTTTAAAAGTTTCCTAGATTCAATCAAGCTTAAAACAACAAGTAAATATGGAATAGGTTCCAGTTTAAGGGCGTGATTGTGGTTCCCAGGGGGTGGCTCAGGGAAATGCTCATAAAAAAGATTAAAAGGTCCCAATTTGAGAATTAACAAACACTTAAAAAAAAAAAAAAAAGATGACCATACAATTGTGCTCTTAAAAAAAAAAAAAAAAATCTAAAGTCACTGTTTCAAGCTCTTTAAATAATAAAATTTAAGAGGCTTTAACAATCCATTTTAATGAACAAACATGTTAGCATAGTGGATTGTAACAGCTACTGTGGTAATAAGACTTGACAGGGTGTTCATTGTGTACCACAATTGGCCTGGGTGTCTTGTGAAGCAGAAGGCCAAAGGCCAACTGCTTTCAACCAACTAAGAGTGAATGTAGACCAACAAAACATGTCCTGTAGTATTTTCTTGCCAACCACCACCTCATTCCAGGTGTAGAATGGATTTATGTTCTAAAATAAAAACAAGATGGGCAAGAGATATTTAAAATTATTTCAGCCATGTCTGGAGAGTTAGATGCATGTCATGGTAGTGCAATTGTAATATCATAAATCACTCAGCTGTAACACAACAGAAGCCAACCAGATCCACTCAATTTCCTGATTAATTATCGCCTCTAATTAGAATAATATTTCTTAGTGGCCTATAGGATCAACTCCTTAAAAAGGTTGTAATCTGCATTAATTATCAAAATGAGGACTTTATATGCTACACTGTTTGGGGGGAAAAGGGACAAATTCCATTCACAGACAAAAGAAAACAAGATTCAACATTCTCTGAAAAATCTGATTTGCAAAAATAGTTTCTTATTGAATGGCAGGATTTATGAACTCATGCACCAAGTTTGGCTGCATCAGTTTGGTTACTATATTGATTTTGCTCTGGAGAAACTGCCAGAAGGAGCTTCCCAAAAGAAAAGAGCAAAGCCTGGTTCTCTTATTCAATAGAGCACCCTTCCTATGTGCATAAATGACTTAAAGCACACAGCCTACTGAAAGACTGAGATCAGCAAGAAGGTGGGTGGGGGAGGAAGAATACAAAACATACTACTTGTGTGAGTGGAGAATGTCTATTTAGAGAAACAGCAATATAGGCAAAAAAGAGGTCACCTTGAGTTTTCTTCTGTCCACCCAGAAGCTGTATGACAAAAGCCAAATACTTGTGACTAAGAATTGTTAATACATCATTGAGACACTGCCCATGGAAAATAAAACAGCCTCTGAAAGGAGGAAAAGAGAAGACACTAGAGAGGTTTTCTAATTCTTAGAACATTTAGAGAAAATATTTTTGCCCCGGGTCCAATGCCTGGAATCATCATATTCTTTTTCCTATATAAGATTTTTAGAATACAGTAGATCAGTGGTTCCCCACCTTTTCTCTGCCATGGCACACCTTGATACTTTTAATTATTTTGAGGCACACCACAATATGGTTTCCAAATGAATTCATGAATATTCATGAGCCAGTGAGCCAATCAAGATCTCAGTAGTTTTTTTAAAAATTCCATGGCACACCTGCTCATGCCTGATGACACACCTGTGCATCATGGCACACTGGTTGGGAAACCCTGCAGTAGATATTCCCCTCCACTCACTGCTTTTCTAGTTAGTGAAGATAAAAGTGGCATTTGAGGAAAGAGTTGTGGCAAATTCAAGCCAGGCATGTATGTTTAATTTGGTATGTTAATTCATCTGGATTTACTAGGGGCAGCAGTATCAAAAATAAAAGGAGCCGTTATTTTCTTACAACCCCACTGCCTGGAAGGAAAGGGGCCTGTGACTGTGATGTCAGAACCTTGCAACACCTCATTTCTTCTCTCCCCCCAACCCCAAATGGCAACAGTCATAATGATGATGCCAGCCTTCCGATAGGCTGGTTTGTCTCCGTGATGCATGACAGGACACACAAGCAAATACAACTTCTTTTCCCTCCATCCTGTATATGAGGTTTTTTCCTACATGAATGTCCATGTATGGCAGGGATATTTCTTCTTTCCAGCATTAGAATTTGTAATGAAAGACAATTGCTCATTTTCTCTGTTCTTTATGAATTCCAGCACACCATTAGTGGCCTCAGCCTGTGAACAAGTTCAGCGAGACAGTTCTCTGAGGCTCCCCCTGCTATTTCTTTTCCACAAAAGTTCTCTCACCCCCTTCATACAATGAGTGGGTGGAAGCTGATTCTGAGCAATTAGCAACCCTCTCTACAAATGGAGCCCAGCTGTTTGTATTGAGACTTCTGCATGAATCTAGCCTGAGAGACCATCTCCATAGTATCTGGCACTTTACAAAACCTAACCAGTTGTGACAGCTGCCTGGCAGGTATGCATCATCCACCTGTCATTTTCCAGATGAGAAGTCTAAACGTTTAAGATTAAAAAAAACAAAAACAAAAAAACAAAACACCTTTGGCCTTGAGTGTCTAAAATTAAGTACTCAATTCTATATTTGGGTACCTAAACTAATGGCTTTTACTGATGTTCCAGGTGGCTAAATATGGCCTTCAGTGCCTAACAGACTACCAGGATTTAAATTTTTGACTTAAGTGACTTGATGAAAGCTGAAGGGACTTGTCAGATCACATCAGGGATTGAAAGCAGGAGTTCTTTGTTCCTAGACCTTTTTTATTTCAGGCTGATGAGCTACCCTTTTCCCCTTGAGCTGTACTGGTAACTCAGCAAAGGACCTTATCAATTTTAAGTAGCTAGGTGGTAGCCAAGAGACATTTACAGTAATCCTCAGTATGGGTAATAGTGTCCTGGATAGCACCCTTAATTATTAAGCAGTTGGGGATCCAATAGGTAAAAAAAAAAATCAAGGGACATAGGGCAATAGATTTCATGGGTGTCAAAAAACAGCAGTGTTTAGTGGTAGGGGAGAATCAATAATAACCAGCAAGTAGTAGTAAAAAGACTTGTACTATTGGAAGCTATCAACTTTAGCAGTGATTTTCAGCCCTATCTTCACAAGGTTGGAGGACATTTTGAGGCTCCCCAAAATTGCAGTCTTCACAAGTCCAAAAGGCTGGTTCTGTCTTCCAAGAATTAAATTTAAAAAAAACACCACTATCAAGTATTGATGGAAAAATAGTCATAGGTGGGTGAAAAATCTCAGGCAATCAGGCCTCATGTGCACTGGAAGACATGGAAGTTAGACTTTCCACCTCTCAGATGTGTTGATGTGGGTTCCTCACTTATTACAGAGAATGAATAGTGCCCTCTCTTTCTCTTGCAAGAGCTACAACACATTTGTCAGGAGCTGATAGTTGCATGTTGATAAAACTGCAAGCAATTTTAAGCTACAAATTGGGTGGAAGTTATCTTCTGTTAATCATCTTTTTTGTTTGTTTCTTTAAAAAAAAAAAAAAAAAAGAAGAAGAAGAAGGCGGCCAGAAACATGATTGCTCTTTGAGTGGTATGCTAGAAGTAAGTTAAACATGGTGAACAGAAAGCATACAACATTCTACAACTCATATCAGGTACCGGGGTATTGGACATGGAGAAATCCCTTCCATAAATTGAGGGTCAATAAAAACGGATCCTGAACATAAATACTTGAATAAAACTCATTGTAATGTCAGTAGAAATTCTGGACATCATAGCTGAAGCTAGATGACCTTTTACAGTACTGAGTTGCTTTTTATTACAAAATAGCATATCACTGAATTAATAAAAATAAAGTATTTCTTTTTGCTTGTGGATAGATTGTACTGGAAAGCAGTGGTTCCCAACAATTTCAGTAACAAAGCACACTTCAGTGAGACAATTCCATGGCACACCTACTTTTTTCAGTTGAATTGATTGCTCATAAACATCACATTTACTGTAGTTATGATCTTAGTAGAGAGAGTTGCAACATAATGCATACAACAAGCTAAAGAAGGATCAAATGCATTAATGTTTCAAACCTACCAGAAAAAAAATATACATCTCAATTTTGCCCTTTGGCCACTTGCATTTAGAATGTTCACATTTTAAAATTGAAAGATGATACCTCGCTTTTAATGATTAATTTTCATGAGTTTTATTAGTTGTAATTTTCGTTGGATAGAGTATTGTTTAGAATGAAACAATATTTGTTTACATTGATTTTCAATACCACTGTACAAAATTTCATAGCACACTTGGCCAGTTCTCATGGCACAATGGTTGAAAACCACTGCTGTAAAGAATAACTTTGAGGAACGGTGAAGTCATGCACATGTCCTGCTAGGCATTGTTTTCAAATTATCACATGAAAAAATTATGTACACAAGCTAATTAAAAATCCCAAAGAGCTGAAAGGTCATGGAAATCATAAAAGTCATCTTATTTACTCCAGTAAGCTTTAGATCAGACCCTAAAATGAGCTGCCTTCATATTTTTGAAAGATAAAATTACAGTTCAGCATTGTATTGCCAATTCCAAATAAGTAAAAAAAAACCCCAACCTGGCATGTACTGGTACCAATGGAACTTCATCTCAATTTTGGACTATGTACAGTTAGAGTTAAAATATTAGAATGTCAGTATCAGAAGTTGACACAGCTGTCTTCTTAACACCAGGTTAGTGAAACTTTTACGTGTGATTAATCAGGAATATTCTTTATTTTACCCCCTTGTTCCTATTCTTGCAACACCCTCCCGTTGGCATGCACGTCCCATCAATTGACACCTGATTTGCTTACATCATTGACATTTTGAAATTGGACTACAGTGCCTGCATTTCAGCCTAGTGCTATAGGAGGAACAAAATAAAACATTTCAGAAACACCACGCACATGCCCTGTGAAACAAAAACATGCTACAAACTGAATAGTAAACATAAAGCTTAAGATCAATGTGATGTTGCTTGCAGATTTCATAATCAAGAAACAAAGCCTTTGAACAAACAGCTTGAGTAAGTTTTTTCTGTTGTCTGAGAAACTGCTAACCCTAGACAAATTGAATGCAATACGTAAAAGTTTCATTATCAGAGATCTCTGATTAAATTAACTGAATTTGTGCTATTATGCTCAGTGAAAGATTAACTACTATAGTAAGTTACCTGAGGGAAGAAAGAAAATTTAACTCTTTCACAGTGCATTTAACTCAATCTGTTTTGAGGATAACCAATTATTATGATTCCTAGGAAGCAAGTAATTCTGATAAAATGCCATAGCAAAAATGCAATAAACACCATCCCACAACAATACAATAGTGAGTCTGGAGTCATGTGAAAAGTAGCTATTTAAATATCAAATGGAGGTGATGGTGTAGAACAGAATTTACAAATAGAGAGAAGGCCATTTACTGTATTTACACTTTTTTCATTTAACTATTTCTTATATGGCTTCCATTTTCTGTTACAATAGTCATTCTAATGACAATAGATACTTATCTGGGCTAAGATTACTTGCAGACTAAGTTATTAATGAACATGAGTGAAGTTCCCAGAATCTACCACTTAACTAGAAAAATTCAAAGGTGCATTTATTGAAATGGGACTTGGATTGCTTTCTAATTACTTAAATATGTGTGTGTGTAATCCCATTGAGTTTAAGGGGACTATTTGCATGCATAAAGTTACCCATGTGTTCAAGTACCTTGTTGAAGAGGGTCATTGGTCATTAATAATGGACTATTTTCACCTTGTCTCCCGATATGGCTAGGTAATAACAGTGACAATGTAAACAATATAAATCAGTTTGTAAAGGGAGCTGGGGGTGAGAGACAAAGGGAGACTAGATAAATATTTATTTTGGTTAAGTATTGGTAAGAAAAAAAGGGATACATTATTAGGATGCTTTCTTTGAATTAACTGAATTCCTTCCAACGGCATGGGTGTTGGGTATTCATCTCCATATTCCTGTACAGCAATGGCTGTTAAAATTCTAAAATGTACAAAATGGGAAAAAACAGAATAGTTCAACAAGCAGATTGATTTTTGCCTATCCACCTTAAGATTTTCTGAGGAAAACCATGCAGTTCTAAAAGTTGACCAAGATAAATAGTTAACAGTTTAGAGACCTAGGAATTTATAGCCTAGTGTACCTTAAAAAAAAAAATTAATGAAATCATATCACCACTCTCGTTTTCAAGGTCGGTGCTAAGATAACATACAGGACATATTATACAATTGTATAGTATAAGAGACATGGTAGTAAACCGAGCCATAATTCAGGAAGCGTGGCCCTGACCGCCTAGCATAAATATTGAGTTAACTGTACCTATACCTTGCATTGCTTCAGATCTTAGTCTTGCCAGTGAAAATCTGGAGTGAACTCAGGGCCGAATTAAGACATGCTGTGGCCTTAAGCTATGTGAAGATTCAGAGGCCCCATACCATAAAAAATAAAGAGAAAAAAAGTGTGTTGCATTATAAAGGATAATGAAAAAAAATGATAAATCATTATATTTGCATATATACATAGGCAAAGATGCAACAAAAATAACTAAATAAAACATACATCTTGCAAAAAGCCTTATTTGCATTATCAATTTCAATTATGATAAATCATCTTAGTTATCTCCAGCATATTTAGAGGCCCCTCATAATGTGAAGCCTTAAGCCATGGCTTACTTGGCTCGGGCCTAAATCCAGCACTGAGTTAACTCCAGGGACCTTAACAGGGCAATGAAATTAGTGGAGTTGTTCTTGCTTTATATCAGCAAAAATGAGATAAGAATGTAGGCCATTTTGTTTTTTAGGTCTCTAGAAATATACAGAAAATGCAGCTGGTATTTACTGGATCAATTTTTACCACATTCAGAAAAGTTACCTTTGAAGTGAAAACAATTGCTTTAAATTATAAAATTAAATTAACAAAAGACACACACCCCCTCAAATCCTAGCTTTTCCTTAAGTTCTCTTTTGTTTCTTATCTTCATATATATACACATATACACACCAGTTTGTTCCAGGAAATATCTAAAATGCCTTCTGGTAGCTTTTAAATAAACATGAAAAATCTCTTTGAATTCAAATGTTTCAAATAATGACAAAAAGGAAGTGTGCTTGGGACTATTGCAAATAAAAGTAAACTAAGGTCAGGAATCACTCTCTATAATTAAAATGCATTCTCTCTTTTCTTTTGGACTTTAGTTTTGTATCACATAACTGCATTAGACTCGAACAAGGCTTTAATGTGCAGCAGAGTAATCTCTTCCTGTACACCAGTACCACAGACCTAAGCTACATTTCTCAGCTAGGATCTAACATTTCTGGGTATACATTACTGTTGCAGTTTCATTTGTCAGTAAAACCTTGTTTACTTGCTTCCTGTTATTAATTATGGGAAACAGGATCCTTGCAAACTATAAGAGAGACTCTTAACTCGTGTCTAGACTTTCCAAGGCAAACTATAGAGGAGCCCTTTAATGTTTGTGCAGAGCCAGAGATTGTGCAAAAATACAATGTTACCTCATATAGCTTAAGACTCCTTATCACTCCCTCACACACACAAAAACCCCTTAAATCACTGCAGCTCCTACCCTTATTATTAGACATTGAAGTAACATTTTCTTTCATAGTTGGAGACTTTCTTCATCTGTCACACTGATTAATTAACAGCTCACAGTATGAGCTCTGAGCTTCAATAGCTTACTGAAGGAAAGAAAGAAAAAAAGATCAACATTAAATATTCCATAAAATACTGAAAAGGAAAAATGCTTTCTTAATATGAAGGGATCTCAGGAAAAAAAAAAAAACCCACCTAGCTTAATTTCCGTTTTGTTACATCTCACACACATGCTAATATCATGCAAGGGGCTGAAAGCAGATGTACTGGGGAGGAACAATGAGAAAAATTACAGTGAGACTTTTAAAAACATATTAAAATCTGTCTATATTTGCTGAGAGGTAATGAGGGCCTAGAATACCAGCTGTACACAAATGGAACAGTTCACACCAGTGTTGTAAGAGCTAATGTTAACCTACTAAAAAACAAACCTGTAACACAACAAAAGTTTATACACAGAGAGCTAGAAGAAAGATTGCAGCAAGTCTTATCCTACAGCTCACCAAAAACATTTACACATTTGTGAGTTCCCTCTCTTTCCCTCCCTCACACTGTTACCATTTGGCAGTTATTTTAAGAGTTTGACTTTCATCAGCTATGAGGTTTCCCCTTTTTCTAAGCCCCTCCAATAGTGCTGAGTGGACAGAAATTACAGATGCAAGAAAAGCTGACAAATGACTAAGGCCCCTCCCCAAGTGCCTCGACAGTTAAAGCTCCTGCCAAAACATGCCTGAAAGCTCGTGAGGAGACAAAGGCACAAAGATTCCATTTTCTCAGTGAAAATAGATTTCATGTGTAGAACACCAATGAGAATAGCGCACTGACAAATGCTTGGAGTTTCAGAAGCAAAAATAAGAATGAATATTCCAAGGTGGATTGAAACTATATTTGATTATACAGCAAGCTCAACAAATGTTGTTTAACCCAATAATCTTTTGAGACCGCAAAACGGTGTGATAGTCTGAAAGAAAGCACAAGGTTCCACAAAATCCAAGTTCATTCTATCCTCCTAATTTACTAAGAATAATCTTTGCTATAGTACATATGCAATTAAAACAAAAGTTTTAAAAGCTCTATCTTGCTCAAATGTTTGGATGAGATATTAAAAACACACATGAAGGTTTGATACTACACACCGCAGCATGCATCATTACTAGAACTGCAAGAAGTTTAAAACCCTGACACCAAAGCCTCTCTCGCAAGCTTTGCCTAATAAGTTCACTGCTTTTGGCTTATTTGACTCTGTGGCTAGCATTCATTGGTGAGTTGGATCTGGTCTGCCTTTGAGCTGTAAAAATCAGTGATAAGTTGGATGTAAAGCAATGAGGTGGAAGGGAGAGGAAGAGCTTGATTTCTCTTTGAAAAAGTTTCTTTGTTAATCAGGAAGTTGGGCTGAGGGTTGTGCAACTGAGAAAGGGGAAGATTTTAAAGTGTTCAAATTTCTGACTAATTTAAAAACAAGAATATTTCAACTAAAATACACAGGTTAAATGATTTTATTAAAAATATTTGGACAGGACTGATCCCACTCCATCTCTTAATAGCAAAAGTAGCCATGATTAAAGGAAGCATGTAAGCTCCCCTGAGGCTGACAATTTTCAAGATCTTTATTGGGGGAAGTGGGGATGTATGTAAGAACTTGATCATCAGTCATGCTTTTCCAAATACTTGCCGCTCTTATTACTGTTCATCGACATGTAGCGTTTTTGCAAAGCATCTACTTATAATAGCCCCTTTTCTTTTACACAGGATGCCTACATGTCCACTGCTATTCAATATACTTTCCCCAGTTCAGTAAACCAGAATACTTTCATCAAAAACTTTCAGACTTACAAAATCCTACATAATTAACAGTTAATGTCATTAACAATACCTGTCCAGGGTAATAGCCTAAGGCATAACACCTTAAGTGTTTATGGTGTTTTTAATACAAATTCAAACCAGTCCCTCATCTTCTCCTCCCCCCTCCCACACAAAAGGACTCAATGGAAAGCACAGGTTTCAGGGGTCAGGCTACATGGTGACAGTCATAAACCCTGCATAAGGCATGGTACATTGTGATGTCACCCCAGGAGCAGCACAAAGAAATAACTGTTTGCCTGTTAAGCAATCGCCTCCTTTCTTCTCCCCGGCTTGTACCATAAGCCAGTGTTCCTGAACTGTGTTCTGTCCAACACTAGTGTTCTGTGAAAAAATTTCGATGCTAAAGATACTTTTCCATCTAAAATATTAAATATGAAATTGTGTGCATCAAAAATATGCAGATATTTGAATAGTAGATGATTTTCCTTAGTTTTTCCCTCTGTTATTTTTTGTTCTTTGTAAAACAAAAGACATCCCAAAAAAACTAACTCTTAAATCAACTTTTGAACAATACGTGAGGCAAATTTTGGGTATGAACCCCTTCCCTCTTCTACCCCGGCCCAGCATGTATGTGTTCTGTCAATATATTCCAAGCGCAAAAGTGTTCCATAACCAAATTAGTTTGGGAAGCACTGCCATAAGCTGTTACATGCCCATGAGAGCTCTGTTGTGAGGACCAAACCCATTGTGGAGACAAGAGTCAATTTTCCTCTCACTCCATACTCCTTCCCTGTGCATACAGGTGTGCAATGATGTCTGTCTCCTTCATACCCAGATCCAGGGGCTAGGCAGGTCATGCAGGGGTACAAGGGAAGTTCTTAGTTCACTTATTGTCCTGCCTAGACCATTTTGTCCTCTAGTCTTCACCGTTTTCTTTTTCTATATATTTCTGTACAAGAATAAATTTTAGAAACATGGGACTTGAAGTTTGAATCCCTTTTATAGGTAAGAATAAAGCACGTAACAAACATTATTTGTGTTACACTAAGTTTGAGAAAGGTACTCAAAAACAGTAAGGGAACAACTGAAAATGGTGCTAAGATACTTGTCAAAAATGGGCAGGCACAGTTTCTGTCCCATAAGAATAAGACTGGTTAGAGACAGGGAAGAGGGAAAAATATGGAAGCAAAAGGCAGCAGTGAGGATAAGCACATTGGATTAGCTATGGATTTGTTAGGGTTTTTTTTTTATAAGATATAAAACTAAAAATTGTCCTCCTGAAGTCCTTCCCCCAAACTTCTTGATCACTATAAACAACACCAACACCCTTCTAGTCACTTAGATCTAGGTGTCATCTTTCAGCTTGGACCTCTGATTAGATTCCTTATATATAGGTATGTTCTAGAGCTTGTCCACATGGAGACTTAGTGAGCAGAAAGCGGAGGCACAGATGTACTAGCTCTTTGACTGCAGATTTATACTGCATGGCAGCAGGATGAACGTGGTGACTAAAAGGATGGCAGGTTACTGTGGATAGATTTACACCCTGTCCTGCTGCACACTAAAGACATGTCTGTGTTCTATCGTAAACGTGGGTCTTTGGAACCTGGGCTTTTGGACTTAGTTTCCAACTCTGCACTTGAGTGTCCACACAGCATCGTAACACTGAGTTTACAATTGCTGCATGTGGGTCTCACAGCCTTACTAATGCCTCCGTGCTGCACTACTCAGACCCTCTGAATTAAGCCTACTGGTTGACCTGTGTACACATTGCAAGATGAATGGGGTTTGGGCCTAAGTCACAGTGGCTATGTCTACATTTCTAAAGTTAAGTCAACTCTATTAAGTCGACTTCACAAGGTTGGCTTTAAGTCGACTTACGACCTTGTTAAGTTGACTTAAGTGGCTGCATTTTAAGTTGACTTAAGTCGACCTTGTTAAGTCAACTCAACAGTAGACATAGCTGTTCATGCTGGCTTTAAGTTGACTTAATAAGGTCAACTTAGCGCTATTCCCTGTCCACACTGGCTTGAAGTTGACAAAGCTTAAGTTGACCTTCAGAGGTGGTGTTATTAAGTTGACTTAATAAAAGCCCAGTGTGGACGCGGCTTTGTGTACGTCGACTTAAGCGTCCTTAAGTCGACCTAAGTTGCCAGTGTAGATGCATTCAGTGGAACACTGGTTCTGATCCACATCCCTAGCAGGGTACCAGGAATTGGGCCCTGAGTATTTGCTGACCCATGTGTGAATCAAAGGATGGGGGTTGGGTTCCAATCTGAGTCACCTAGGTTTAATGTGCAGTGTAGAAATCCTACAAGGCTCAGTGCATAAAAGCCCTATTTTTTTTCCTGCATAACATCTTTAAGATAGGCAGAAAAGGCTATCCACACACCTAGAAATATCACCCAGACCGTCATCTTTCATCTCAATTATTGCCATATCCTCTCCTCCAGCCTTGATAAATGCAGTCTTGCCCCACTCCTAGCCATTCAAAATGCCCCTGCAAAGATTATCCTTCTGGATCATTACTTCAAGCATGACACCTTCACCAGCTCCTTGTTCATCTCAACAAACACAAATGGCTTATCTTCCCTTTCTGCCCCTCCCCAGCTACCCATCATCTCTCATGTGTTATCAAGAAGTTGACAACATCTGCTCAGCCAATCATGCCAGTCTTTACTGTCCACTTCTTACATTTTCAAACAGCATATTTGTGTTTTCTCGAATGTTGCCATGCATCCATGGTAAAAGGTCTTTATAAACATTCACAAAGCCCCTTTATTATGCTCTTTCAAACCCCTCTTTGTTTTGACTTCACAGCAATGGAAAATTTCAAACAAATTAACAGTTAGGGAACTGGCGTGCGGAGACCACTGGCTATCATTTAATTATTTTTCTTTGTCTATGGCTCTGTCTATCCTGTTGTCTCATCCTTGACTTATATCATATATCTTGGGACAAGGACCATATTTTGTACAGCACCTAGAACATCTTGCACTTCTCCCACAGCAGTCCCCAAACTCATTCCAGTATCCTTACATCTCCTCCTCTTCTAGTGTTTAATCCCTACTATCCTGGCAGAGCAGTGTCCAGTTCACATGCAAAGATAAAATAAAGGCAATAGATAACTCCACTAGTTTTCCATTGTGTTGCAAAAGCAGTGAGCCATCAGAAGCAATAGCTTTGTGGACCAGCATAGAAGAAGAAAGATAAACCAAGCATGGAAGCTGGCATTGTTGGCTGGGTGAAAGAGACAGGGAAGTGGAGCATGAAATAAGAAACAAGACAAGATTTATAAGCAGGAGAGGCAGAGCTATGCTTTATCTACCAAAATTAGTAAGCTCACTTTTCTGATAAACAATACAAAAGAAAACATTTTTAGAGGATAGTTATCTCAAGGAAGTAAGTAGATGACTCCAACGCTCTATACATTAAACAAGCTGACAAATAATTCCCCTTAAATAGGCACACACTGGTCTTTTCTCCCATTCAGATCAGACTATGTATTTATGTTCAAATGTTTCATATAAAGAGGCTACCAATGAGATCACCTCCTTAGTATTACTGCTGTCTACAAAAGCAACAAAAATTGAAAATCAAGGCTTATAGGCTATGTCTACACTAGAAAAGTTGTCAACTTAGACATAGCCTAAGTCAACCTTACTAAGTCGGCTTAACGCTTTATGTCGATTTCATAAGGTCGATTTAGGCGCTAATCCCTGTCCATACTGGCTTTAAGTCAACTTAAGGAGTTGACTGAAGGCTTAAGTCAACCTAAAGTGTTAAGTCAACTTAAGCTTTCCTTAAGTCAACTTCAGGAAGTGCTTAAGTCGATTTAATAAAAGCCCAGTGCGGACGCGGCTTTGTTTAGATTGACTTAAGCCTCTTTAAGTCGACCTAACTTGCCAGCGTAGACGCACTCATAGTTTTGTCTTTAATTCCTCATAATGTTTCTGAATATATTGTAATTGTTACAGTCCTAGCAATAGATACTACAGGGTGAGCCAATCAGAGAAACCCAATCTCTGCTCTGAAGCGACTTGCTTGCTTTCGTACAGTAAGAGACAGTTGTAAGTTTGTCAGACCCTTGGGGTAAAATTTATTAACATTAATGGGGATTGCATAATTAAATCAGTATGTACCACACTGAACACGTTGTAGTTACTGTTCTTTCAACAGTGGCTTTTTGTTATAGTAATAAGGAGAGAAAAAGGCAAGATTTTTCAAAGCCATCTAGGGATTTAAACATCTTCCATTCATTTTAACGGAATATGAACATGCAAGTCCCCTAAATCGCTTTGAAGATATCAACCAAAAAGTCTCCCATGGAACCCGTATATGAATTAACGCCACAGATTTTACTAGTCTGTGATGTTTATAAGTACATAAGAACACCCATACTGGATCAGACCAATGGCTTAACTAGGCTGGTGTCCAATCTTACAACAATGGCCAATGCCATGTGCTTCAGAGGGAATCTAGGGTCTTAGGGTTTTGTTTTTAAAAAACCCTGTTAGAGTCTTGGCCTTTATCACACCCTCTGGCAAGGAGTTCCACAGGTTGACTGTTCGTTGTGTAAATAATTTTTTTTTGTTTATTTTTAAACCTGCTGCTTATTAATTTCATGTGGTGATCCCTAGTTTTTGTGTTATGAGATCGACTGGATCACCCTTGTCCATATGCTTGACCTTCTCAAAGAATTCTAACATATTGGTGAGGCATGATTCCTCTTTACAAATATCATGTTGACTCTTCTGCCAACAATTTGTGTTTGTCTATGTATCTGATAATTCTGTTCTTTACTAAAGCTTCATGAAGTTTGCTTGGTATTGAACATTGCAGGCCAACTGGCCTGTAGAGCCGGCCCAAGATTTTTTGGCACCTTAGGGGTACTATGATTTTGGCTCCCCCCTTCTTCATATGTTAGAGAGAACATATTTCTCTATTTTAAAAATATATTAAAACATCTCTTCCATCTAATGTGGCGCCCCTGAAAGCCTGGCACCCTAGGTGACCATCTTATTCACCTATATGGTTGGGCGAGCCCTGCTGGCCTGTAATTGCCAGGATTGCCGCTAAAGCTATTGTACTATTTCTCATACCATGACAACTCTTTACAAAATGATCATAGTCTATTACAAAATAAATATTTGAATAAAGACGTGTTTGTCATACCATAACAGTTCAATGTGAACCTTTACCATTTAACAAAACTAATAAAAACAACTTAAAGCACATTTTTGACAAAAACTTCAGGAGCTTGTCACTGGGATCTCTTATGATGGCAAGACACTAGCAAAATTGCCAGATTTGCATGTCAGAAGTGAGGATCCTTTAGGAATCCCAGCACTGAGAGCTAGGCACCCAATTCTGCCTGCATTTCAAATAGAGTTGGACATTTAACTTCCTTAGGCTGCTTTGAACTTTCCAGGCTAGGCTTCTAACTTTGTATTTAGGCATCGAGATAGAAATGTGGGCCTGATTTTCAGAAGTGCAAAGTATCTGCAGCTTCTATTGATTTCAATAGCATTTAAAGGGGGCTCAGTTCTTTTGATAATCAGAGAATTTCTATTTAGCTGTCTAAATGTGTTCCTGTGACATTAAAATTAAGTTCTCAAGTTTGAAAAGTCTGGCTATAATGTGCATATCAAACTGTACCATGAAAATAGAACTATACACGTTTTAGTGTTTTTAAAATGACAAAAAAAAAGGGATAATGACTGCCATCATTTAGTTAAAAAATAAAATAAACCCATGTCTCACTTTGATGGAATTTATTATTTTCTTCCCCCCCAAAAGCTAGCTATTCAACAAAAAACAACAAAAGGTGTAAAGAATGGACTTACAAAAAAGTAACCACCTGTTTGTAACATTTTACTGAAAATTTAAAATGTAATGAATATTTATTAAAGTTGCTCCCAGTTCAAAACCTTGCATGCTTTAGTTTTACTCAGAGCAAACCGTCAGCCAAACAAAGCACTTGAAATCAAATAAAATCCTATTAATATTTATTATAATGTATAAATAAGAACTCTGACAGATCTTTAACACTAGTGGTCCCTGCTATAGAAGTGCAGTTGCATTAGTGGGTCCCCGCTATACAAACGTCAAGATCAATTTTCAACTGATGCATTTAACATGTCCTGAGCTATCACATAAAATCTCGTTTCTTCATCTTTCAGAGGAATCGGAGCAGAATTGCAGACCAACAAAGGAAGTGAGCTGAAGGCAATTTGACCAAATGTCTTCTATGTGAATTCCACAGAGGCTGATGAAGCATGTTATCAAGTCTCCAAGGTACAGCAAAGACATTAGTTAGCTGGGCCATAAAATTAAGAAATTGTTTTCTTGACCTAGATCAAGGGTACTGAGAAGGATTACAATTTTCATTAAAATGCATCTTTCCTGTGTGATGCTTACTAATATTTTATTAAACACATGACAGCTCTGTCAAATAATGGAAGTGTAGGAACCTCAACACAAGGGCAGAGACTGGATTTTAAGATGTTCCACCTGTCCCATACAGGCTGGTATAACCATCTCTGTCACAGAGTGCATCATAGTGTTTGAATGACAAAAGAAAATACTAAGATCAAAGCTTTTTCAAAGCAAAACCTGTAGTGTAAGCTTTTTTGCAGGAATCAAAACAATACAGAGACATAAGAGGAGAGGAATTTGAAACAGGCTATATCATGGCAATTTTATTTTATTTTATTTTGTAGAAAAAGAACCCAGGTAAACGATGCCTCCTAATAAGGCACATGCACTCTCAATTATGAGAATCATTATTCTATGCACTGTACGCTGTTTTATATTCCCAGCAGGATGTTTTTTATCTCATCAAGAGTTTCCAAGGCTGTCTAGTGTTTCTGTATATGCAAAGCATATTTTATTCCCCTTCCCCTCTCCCCCCCTCCCCAGCTTCCCTGCCTCAAAGCTTCACTAATTAAAAAAGCCCTGTCAAGCGGTCAGACAGACTGGAACTAGAGGATTATAGGTAAGAGGGATGAAATGAAGGGTTGAAAGCTATAATTTCTCTTTCTGTGGTTGCAGCAGAAGTAGCTGTTATAGACAGCCAAATTAAAGAAGCGTCTGTCTAGGCTAACAGGCTTTGTAACATCTTGTTCCCCAACTGAAAGTCATCTGTACCTCACTTGTAAAATGCAGTAACTGTTGGCTGTTTCTTTTTCTCCGCATTCCCATTTCTCTCATCTCATGCAAGCACTACACCCTCCGGCTAGTTTCCTTCCTGTCCTTGCTCATGGATTCATTCCTTCACTTTTTTTAGCCCTGCTGCGTTAACAGTAATTCCTAGGCCTTTGACTAGTGTTCCATGCTGGGAGCTGCCAGCAAACAAAGAGAGAAATTGAAATGGAGAAAGGAGAAACAGCCTCAGCTCTATCCATTTTTGTATACAAAGGTTAAGATTGCATATAAATAACCCCTCACATGGTACAATGTTAACTACATGTATTGGGTCAAGCAGATACTGAACTTTTCCTCTCAGAAGTTCTTTAGGAAAAGATAAAATCACTATTACATACATATACATTGTAATTAAGTAGTTATCTAGTTTAATATTTTCTGACAGAAAGGGGGCTTCCCCCATCCCCAATCCAATTTCCAGTTTATTTACTCTGAATCACACAGGAAAAAAGTGGCTGTGTTATCTTTTAAAACTGCTTGTGACATGATGGAGTGTGTGTTATTTTTCCAGTAGTGCAATTGCTTGATGCTCTGGGATACTGCCCCCAAAGAACGGTGAACAAAAAACCAAACATGCATACAAGATTGAGATTGGCCCAGATCTTTAGTTTTACACCAGTTGCAGGTGCTCCAAGACCAGGGGAAACCTTGGCTACTGATTTAGGGCAAAATTCAGGTCCTTCTCACCAGCAGAGCCAGAATTTGTCCTCTTTTGTTCCTTCATGTTTATACCGTGACATCATCCCATCTGTCTCAAATTTGCATATAGGGGTCTGCAGTCAAAACAAATTCATCACCTCATATTTGCTATTGCTCTGTTGCCTAGGAGCTGGGATTTCAAACACTCCTGTGGCTTTTGATTTTCTTTTCTTTTTTTTAAGTTGCCATTAATGTTAGTGCTACCAGTCACATGAGACCTTCAGATGACACCAAAGCTCACTGCTAACTTTATGGAAACCAATCTTCCAGAGGAACTGTGAGGCAAGTATATCCATTTTACAGATGAAAAAACAGAAGCATGGAAATTAAATGATCTGTCCTAGGTCATACAGGGAATTAATGACAGCAAAGCCAGCATTTCAGGTGGGAGTGTGCATGTTCATTGGTTGCCCCTCCCCCAACATTACTACCATCAATCATCTTGTCCACATTTCTGTACAGGATCACCCTAAGAATATGAGAGATTAGCAAAATGATCCTTTGGGTTACACCCAAAATTTAGTCAAGTTATTTTACAGGGGAAAACCAAAACCAAAACAAAAAAAAGGTTTGGTGAAGATCTTTAGGTTTCTTCCCAACGATCCTACTTCAAAAGCTCAACCTGCCTTCTTGTTCCTCTCAAGTCTAGAAATTAGCTGACATTTAACATATGTTTCCTAATTTCCAACATATCTTCACAAGGAAGTGGGTCAGAAATTTACTTTTAAGAAGGGGAGATTGTCTTTTTACATTTCTACTTTCTTCAAATTAGGGGGATCTGTGGCCAAAGGGAATAGTAAGAGGAACAAAAGGATGGCCAGAGCAGGGAATAGCACACAGGAGTCCTGACTTCCACACCAGTGTTCTGTTCACTAGACAACACTTAATGGCAGGGCTGCTGATTTTTGTTCGTATTTCGCCTTCAATATCAGCCTCTAAACAATGTACATTTAAAAATGATGATTACATTTAAAAGCTGATTACATTTAGGACCTGATGATTACATTCCTTTAATAAATTCCACAAGCACTATTTTAAAAAGGTATCTTACATTTATACTTGTGATGTACTCAACCAATGGTAAGAGAGAGAAAGAGACGAAGAAGAAAGGGCACAGAAAACCCTTTGGTTCTTGTAGTATAAGCAGGAAGTGCATTAACAGAAATCAAAGCCTTTCAGAACTAAGTCCCAAGTCCTGCAACTGACTACAAGCTGGAGTGCTCTTGCATCCCATGGAGCGCCACTGGTGTCAGTACATGGAGAATAATTCCAGACCCGAGCTAAAATCAGAAGAACACAGTCCAGCCTTAAGGTCAAACTCCATCCTTACATAATTCCATAGGCATATCATCTGTTCAGTTTGCCTTTTGAAGTTTGAATTTTTAGGGATTTTTTATATACAATTTTAAAATTTATAGAAGTTGTCATGTTACTGCAAAGAGAGAATACAAATCTATTTTTTTAGCACAAGATTTTTCTCATTCAGCTTTTAAGTAAAGAATAATTTTGAATGCCTAAAAAAAAGTTAAGTGTTACAGTGGAGCAGGTCTCCATAATGAAGTCCAAAGGTGATCTGAGATTGCTAAAGTAATTTAGTAGAGCACTGTCAATGATACATTAAAGCAAGCGGTTCCTGTTGAATTTCTAAACTAAATGCCAACTCTAAAAAACAAAGGCCTGTTAAGAGAACCCTGCAGAAGTTATACTGTTGATGAATGAAAATATGGATTAATGCTTAAACAATAGCCCAGAGAAAATTTGGCAAAATGCCTTAATTGCTAGTAAGACAGCTTAAAACAATACCCACCTCATTGAGAAGCTAGCCTTAAAAGCCAATCAGTAGGTGTTATAGCAACATATGCAGTTATAATGAACTTCAGCAGATCAAACAGCCAGGGTATAGAGAGTCTTATCAGAGGATGCTGACCAACAATGAGCTTTAAGTAGTAGTAACACTAATAGGATTATTGTGGACGATGAAAAGAAACAGAATGCATAGTTATTATAAAGTAATGAACATTATCAGATGTGAATAACTGACACTGAAGAAAGCCACCACAAATAACAGAGACCTCACTCAAAGTAAATAGCAAATAAATGCCAGACTGTTTTTCTCTACTACATTGAATTGCATTAGAAGACATCCATGACTGAAGTAGATTTATATTGATTTTTGTGTAAATCAAAGGCACCTATGATTGAATATAAGAGACCGTTATAAAAAAAACCCAAACAAACCTCCATCAAACTACCTCACAAACTCTGCAGGGATTGAATGGCCCTGTTCGTCACCTGCAACCATATGATAAAGCAGCCAATACCATGTAATATTAACCCACAGTAACAAGTGAAAGCAAAAAACAGTAGGACCAAAGGAACACACACACACACACACACACACACACACACACACACACACACACA